>JALAZF010000513.1:2270000-2650000 GCA_022829125.1 Lathyrus tuberosus
TGTTCAAAGCCCAAGATGTGAAGCTTAAAGGTGATCTATATCTTGTTCAAAGCCCAAGATGTGAAGCTAAAGGGTCTATTTGTATCTTGTTCGATGCCCAAGATGTGAAGCTAAAAGGTGTTGTCTTTAGAGAGAATTTGTCATCTCTAAAGAGGGGTTTGTTTGTCACAACTGTTTATAAAGGAGAATTACTTTAACCGGGATGTGTGAATCTGGCAATGCCATAATTTCCTTTATAGGGGATTCCCAACCTGAATGAGAAGACTTTAACTCAGTGTAGAGCAATGCCATCTTGCCTTAGGAATTTCTCATGCTAAAAGAGGGACAGTGGCATGGATGTAGATGATCCAGAGGCTTGCCACTTACAGCGATTAGATGAAGGGGAAGGAGTTGTTGATGTTTGTGTACTGTGAACGAGGCACAACTTTGATGCTAAAAGGTTGATTGGATCAACCTGTGGTTTTCTTATACAAAGCCTAAGAGGAGGCTAAAAGGTTTTCCTTATACAAAGCCTAAGAGGAGGCTAAAAGGTGTTTGACTCAACAAGAGAGTCTTTTATGGTATCTCGTACGAAGCCCGAGATGGAGGCTAAAAGTTTTATACTCAACAAGGGAGTTATTTGTGTCTGGTACAAAGCCCAAGACAGAGGCTGAAGAGGGTTGACTCTACAAGAGAGTCTTTTATACTCAACAAGAGAGTGTTTTTGTATCTCGTACGAAGCCCGAGATAGAGGCAAAAGGAAGTTTTGACTCAACAAGAGAGTCTTTTTGTATCTCGTATGAAGCTCGAGATGGAGGCTAAAGATGTTCGACTCAACAAGAGAGTCTTTTTTTGTATCTCGTACGAAGCCCGAGATGGAGGTGAAAGATGTTTGACTCAACAAGAGAGTCCATTTTTTATATCTCGTACGAAGCCCGAGATGGAGGCGAAAGAGGGTACTGTTTCAGTTGAGTGACCAGTATATGGGTTCAAAGAGAAAATCAGTTCTTATATGAGTAACACTGTACTTAGGGATTTTGATTCGAGGATCAGGGATATTTCCTTTTCTTTGAGGAAATGGAAAATCCAAAGGGTATTGAGACTGTCCGAGTCTACGGGGTTCCTTCCTATTCTTGAAGGGTGCTTGAGAATGTCTTTGAGACTCAAGGAAATTAGACTGTCCAAGTCTAGAGTTTCATCTTTTGTACTATGCTTTGAGAAACAGTAGTAGACTCTTGGAAAGACTGTTCTATTAAGATGACTGATTTCTGTTCCTATACCTCTAGGAGGTCATCGGGACAATTTGTACGAAGCCCAAGAGGAGGCTGGAAACTTTTAAGAAGCCGAGGGACAATTTATACTAAGCCCAAGAGGAGGCTATCATTCCCGGAGGAAGAAATCATTTATACGAAGCCTAAGAGGAGGATGTGAATACTTCTAAGAAGCCGAAGGGTCCTTGTACGACGCCCAAGAGGAGGCGGAGATGCTTTTAGGAAGCCTGTGGGTCCCCAAACCCCGAGAAGTTCAAGACAGGCTATTCACAAAGAATAGATCAAGCCAGGAAAGTTCGAGAATTTGGAAGAAACTCAAGAGATGCAATTCACGGAGAAGAGATCATCTCTCGGGAGTAGAGTTCCTTGACAATTCCTAAGGGTGCTTTTAAGAAGCCCGTGGGTCCCCAAACCCCGAGAAGTTCAAGACAGGCTATTCACAAAGAATAGAACAAGCCAGGAAAGTTCGAGAATTTGGATGAAACTCAAGAGATGCAATTCACGGAGAAGAGATCATCTCTGGGGAATAGAGTTTCTTTGACAACTTCTACGAGTGACAGTTTGAGAAAGGGTTCAAAAAGAATCTGCCTTTCACATCTCCATATTGTTTAACCCCAAGAGGAGGGAAGACTGTGTCTGGTAATCCTATGGGGATCTAGTTTCGACTATATTTAAAAGTGACCAACGGGCTGAATGCTAGACGTAGTTGCCGGGGAAACTATAAATATATATACTAGTATTACACAGTCGATATGAGTTTATGAAAGAAGACTTACAGCGAAACAGCCCCACAATACAGTTATATGTATATGAAAGCGGTAAATGAAAGCATATAAACACTTACTCGGTTGTAGAGCTTCCATGATGTTTGGTTAGTTGTTCAACAAAGAAAGATTGAAAAAAATAGTATATTTCAAAATCAAAGGAGAAAGTGCTTTGAAAAGAAAGATTTGGGGCTTATAGCTCAAGGAGAGGCCCAGGGTTTTATCAGTGATTGCACTGTTGAATTTGTACAGAGGGACTTATACGAGTGACTGAGGCCCAAAAATTGTTTGTTGTACAAAGGGATGGGTCTTACACTCTCTCAAGAGGCCCAAAAGGTTTAAAGAAAAAGAGTGGGGCTTATAACACGAGGGTAGGCCCAGATGATTTTTCATTTAGAATGGAGATCGCGGCGAGATTTTCTTTTAACGCAAAGGGGCTTATACAATATCTGAGGCCCAAAGTTGTTTTGGTTAAAAGGGGATTGGGTCTTACACTCTATTAGAGGCCCAAAAGTTTTGAATGGGTCTTATAGCTCGAGGAGAGGCCCAATTGATTTTTTAAAAGGCGACGATCGCGCCGTTTACTTGTACAGAGGGACTTAGACAATAAGTGAGGCCCAAAATGGTTTGTACAAGGGGGTTTGGGTCTTACACTCTCTTAAGAGGCCCAAAGAGTTTAAAAAAGAAGAATGGGTCTTACTACTCGAGGGTAGGCCCAAGGTTACTTATGTACAAAACGACGATCGCGCCGAGGTTTTTGAAAATACCCGGAGGGACTTATACAATAAGTGAGGCCCACAATAGGTTATTTTACAAAAAGGATTGGGTCTTACACTCTATTAGAGGCCCAAAAGTATTTGAAAATGATTTATGAGGGTTGAATTAATCAAAAACCCTAATTTGTTTTCAAAATGTATTTTAATTGAATAAAATATTCAATTAAAATGATCAGAATTGTTCAAAATGTGGAAAACAAATTGTGATCTTAGATTAATGCTTCATAAATCAAGTTTTGCCCTACAAAATGATTAGAAATCATTAAAATTTGTAAAATCAATAAGGAAAAAAATATTTTAAATGTAAAAAATAATTAAAACATTAATTCTTTGCAAAAATATCAATTATATGAAATAAATAATATTTTTGGGAAAATAAAATATTTTAACATTTTTGTGAATTATTAAAAAAAGAATCAACTCAAAATCATTAAAACTCAGAGAGAAATTAATTTTTGAATCAATTAAATAAAATCACAAAATTCAAATATTTGAATTTTCAAAAAGGGCGCCAAGAACACCCCAAGAACACGCGCGTGTTCTGGGTTTTGCCCAGATTTGCATTTTCTCTCCAATCTCACTGAATACTTGATTATATCATGCAATCCACATACCAATCTGCCCGTCTCAACCTCACAATCATGTCTATGGTATTTAATTTATTTATATTAAACATGGAATAAAAAATCAAGACAAAACCTCAAGAACCCTAATTTATGCATGAAAGCTGAGAATTTTGATACACGATTCAAACAAAGCAATTAATTGAGGGAAAACATTCCATGCATGATTATGAACATTTGGCAAAAGTATTGTGCGCGGAAATATGCATGGATTGAGAGATGACAAAGTTTAGGCTTACCTCTAGGTCGTGACAGCAAGTTCTTCTGAGTTGGAGGTGTTACAGATGAGTTGTGATGATTTGAACAGCTTCCCTACACCCTATGGAGTGTGTTTGAATGCTTGGACTTGATGGAAATTGGCTGGATCACTTCATGGCATCTCAACTGCAACTTGGTTAAAACCTTGAGCAATTGACTGGTGATTCTAAGAAATCAGTGTTCCAGATGTTGTTTAAGTGTTTGATCAGCTCCCATATGATGTATGTGAGCTGTGTGTGTGATTGGTTTGAGTGGAATTGCTCTCTACTGAAAAACCCGATAGTGACTTGCTAAGAAAGGCATTTTTGAGAGTGAGAAGTGGATTTTGAGAAAGGCAAGTGTTGTAGGCCTTTGGTGTACTTAAACTAATCACAATTGAGCTCTATTTATAGTAGAGCAAGTTTGTTTTGCAAGGAATAGTGAATGGCAACTGCTGAGTAGGGTTGGCCAATGTTGACAAATGAAAATCCAAGTCTCCTTTAGCCATTGACTAGAGGTTAGGGCACAGGCTGCTGGTCCCCTTGGTCTTGGATAAGTCTTGACTGAATTCAGTTGCTAATAGCTCAGTCCATGCCACCTTGGTGCTTCCATTGAATGCTCCAATCCAAAATTGGAGTCTTGTCCCTATTTTGGGCAATTCTAGGTTTGGCATGCTATTTCTTGTTCCAAGGACTTTGGAGGTTTGGCTCAGTGATTGTCCCCTTTATATTCAATCCTCAGATGTGTCTAAAGTGATGACAAGGCTTGGAATTGGCTGATTTTGGCAAATCGACCAAAAGTGCAAAAATCTGCCTTGCCTTGGCAGATTTCAGCAAGGCATCTTGCCACTACCATATCTCAAAGCTCAAATTGAATTTGGTGATGTTCTTGGCCATTTTGGAAAGCCCTTATATGATAGAACAACTGTATGATCATATTTGGTTTTGATACCTTTTGGATCCAAGTGAAAAATCCCCCTACATTTGGAAAAAAATAAGGCAGATTCTGACTTAGTGAAATTTTCAATAAGTGTTGGAACAAAGTGACTTTTCTTGATTTTGATCACTCCATAACTCAAAATCCGTGAGGAATTTGGACATAGATCAGTATGAAGCTTCTGTAGAGGGCAATGAGATCTAAAAATCAAGTTTTGGATGGGGAGAAATGGCTTTGTGGTTTAGGAGTTATGATCCTCCAAAGTTGGTACCTTTGTCACTTTATATCATAACTTAGAAAATTTTCTAAGTTTTTATGGTTACCCACTTTCTTTGATTTTTCTTGATGAATGATTATTCAAATCATACATTAACATCATTTTAAGGTTAAAAATCTATTTTTGTAAAAAATCTCAAAAAGTCAAAGTTGACTTTTGTGCACAGTTGACTTTTTGTCAGATGAATTCCAAACTGTGCGATCCTTTGGGAAATCATGTCCTTGACCTAAATCAAACTTGATGGACATGTTCCATGGGTGTTATAGGGTGTATTGAATCATGTCTTAGGGTTTGGGAGCATGTCCTGGTCAAAAGTCAAAGCTACAGTTGACTTTTCTCGCAAAACCCTAACTGTGGTTCAGATGAAATTGAAACTTGTTGCTCAAGCTTCTTGGACCAATCCATTGTTCCAAATGGATCAATATGGTATATTAGAGACCCTCAAATAATGTATTGAGGTCTTGGTTCATGATTTGTCCCAAAAGTCAACTTAGGGGTGAATTAGGTCAAGAAACCCTAATTCCTGATTTTTGATATATACATCCCTTGAGGTCAAATTGACTTGATACTTGGGTCCATGAGGTTCCCTGGAGTATATTAGGTTATGCTTTGAAGCATTGGCTCATGCTCAGATGAAAATTTCCATCTGGAGGCCCTGGTCGACCAAAACCCTAATTTGGTGACACTGGCGATCTTGAAGCTTGATCCACCTCGAAGGGAGCAACCTTGTGCTTAATCCTTGAAGTGGGAGTCCTCTTGATCCATTGTGGATGTTTGAGAGCTTTAGACAAGTTGAATATCATGTCAATTCTTGATTGATCCTTTGTCTAAAAACTCTGGGAGGGCTTGAAACCCTAAGTTGATTGTAGTGGATGCTCACCCATCTTTGGGGAGACTGATGAGGTATGATGGTTCCACCATATTGTGATGATGATTTTCATAATGATGGGAAATATTAGTGGTCAAAATTTGGGGTATGACAGATGCCCCTATTTAATCTTCTTGGACCCGAAGGTGTGAATGACGAAGGTGTTCGGGCATTCGGGGTGCAAGAGGATTAAATATCAGAATATCTGAAATTTTGACGGCGTCTATGAATGGTAATTCATGCATTCATCTTCTTTCGTTAAACAATGATGCTTAGAAAAGGTAAACTTCCCCTCGGTCCTGGTCTTCAGCCAAGGAACTGGTCTCAGTTTCTGATTTAAACTTCCCCTCGATCCTGGTTTCCTACCAAGGAACTGGTATTAGTTTCTGATTTAAACTTCCCCTCGATCCTGGTTTCCTACCAAGGAACTGGTCTTAGTTTCTGATTTAAACTTCCCCTCGATCCTGGTTTCCTACCAAGGAACTGGTCTTAGTTTCTTTTGTCAATGAACTTTATTGACAAGGGATGCTATTCGTAGCGGTTTTCCTCAAACTTCTCGCCAAATTTTCCTGGGGAGATGTCATTTGACGGAAAAAATTGACGTCAGACTTGCTGGGGAGCCCAATCGTCAGAGTTGTAGAGGTGTACAAACTTCTCTGTTGGAGACGCCATTTGCCAACTCTACTGGGGAAAACGAGTCTCTTGAGAGACTGCTTTCACGCTTGGGGATATTGCATCATACTTTTCTCGGGATCTTCCCGGAGAAATGCCATATGATGTGATCCAATTTTGAGGTGCTGATGACCTTTTCATCAGCGGTTTTTTTTTCGGAGAAAAACTGTTGTATTGTCGAATCTCTGCTTAAGAGGCTTCCTCTAGGGGTTTTCCTTAATCCGGTAAAGCAAGGATATCATCACAATGGCGAAGAGTGATGTTGACTGAGGGCTCTCTGATTTTTCAGAGGTTCAAGTTATCAAAGTGGTCGAGGAGCCAACTTCCATCTAGAAATAAACTGGAGGAGAGAGATCGTTCCGACACGACATTTCCTGACGAGGAAAGAACTTGACAACTCGATTGAGATGACTTTTTATCACCAGGGGATAAGACCGACTAGAGTGATAGTGATGCAATATGACTGCGAATGCAAATAGAATGCATGATGTACATATGTATATGCTGACAAAACTGACGTGACATACAAACTAAAAGATGAACATGACTGGATACTCGGCCATCGCGAGGCGAAGAAGTACCGTTGGTCCAAAAGTAGCAATTCTACCTTGCTTAGGAGAAGTAGTCCTCGCGGGGAACTATGTTGGTCGGGCTTAGGAGATAAGAACTCGGCTGAGGCGTGTCAGACAAAACAAGGTCTCTGACACAGTTGATCCCTTCATTCAGGCGTACTGGGTTAGAAAGAGTACTTTGATTCTGCACTTTGAAGTTCGCTTACTTCTGGAGAAGCGATTGATGTTCTTTTGATGTTTAACAGTCAAAAGAAATTGCCATCTTTATTTTAAAGCAGAAAAAGTTTTACAAGTAAATTCATTTTTGTTTTATTTCAAGAATCGTTGATCATATTAAAATGTCATTCTGTAACGCTAAAACATGTGAAAATTACAAACAAAAGCACAAGGGCTCAAATTTTTTTGATAAGATGGAGATCAGCCAAACGCGTGATTCCAAAGAGTATCTACAAAGTTAGAAAATGGTAATTTATAGGGAAAAGGGCTACGTTGAAACATAACGACCACTATCCTTCTACCAACTTTGAATTTGGGACATCCTGAGCTTCTTGTCGAAGATGACCTTGACTGGAGTTTTCCTCCGATGGATGGTGTAACTGCTGCTGAGGGACTTGCCTCTATTGAACATAGTTACTTGCCATTATCCCTAACTTTTGCTTGGATTGTACTGTGATGTTTCCAATCCACCGGAATGATTTTTTTTATTTTGTCTCTAACTTTTTCCTGGACCGCCCTTTCGGGTTTTCAATCCACCGAGACGATTTTTTTAGTTTAGGCGAAGTATTTCTTGACTACCTCAACGTTCGTGGGGTAGGTAAATTCCTCTCCGTCCATGGTTGCAAGTCTCAAGGCGCCGCCTGAGAAAGCTTTCTTGACCACATAGGGGCCGTCGTAATTCAGAGTCCATTTGCCCCGGGAATCAGCGAGAAATGATTGTATCTTCTTGAGCACAAGGTCTCCTTTTCTGAAGACGCGAGGTCGAACCTTTTTTGTCAAACGCCTTCTTCATCCTTTGCTGATACAACTGACCATGGCATATTGCCGTGATTCGCTTTTCTTCGATCAGATTTAGTTCGTCGTGTCGACTTTGACACCATTCAGCTTCTGTTAGCTTAGCTTCCATCAATACCCGGATTGATGGGATCTTTACTTCTATGGGGAGCACTGCTTCTATGCCATATACTAGAGAGAAAGGGGTTGCCCCTGTTGAAGTGCGGACGGATGTTCGATAACCGTGAAGAGCAAAGGGTAGCATTTCGTGCCAGTCTTTGTAGGTTACGACCATCTTCTGAACAATCTTCTTTACGTTCTTGTTAGCCGCTTCTACCGCTCCGTTCATCTTGGGTCGGTAGGGAGATGAGTTATGGTGTTCGATCTTAAACTCTGCGCACAAATCTTTTGTTACGGTGAGAATAGGATACCATAGTTATTGATTAACTAGGATCACATTTCTTTAAATGTTCACCACCGTCTTTGATTTATCCAAAGGAAAGGTTCAAAAGCGAAAAAACCTAAAGATCTAAGGTTCGGGGGTTGGTTACGCCTAGGGAAGGTATTAGCATCCTAAACGCCAATAGTACTCTACGGGAACCTCTTGTTAGTATCTTATGTTATCTATTAATCATTTGCTAAGGTGCTATGCTAAAGGTTGAAAACCCTAGGGGTTAGTATCTAAGTATACTTGACAAGGTATCACACCTTGTGCCTACGTATCCTCGGGAGTAGAATCAAAGTAATGCGTAGTTCTGAAAAGAGGAACTTCTTGATGGGGTCAAGGTTCCAGGGGGAGGTAGTGTCTATGGCAAGACATTACATAGAGTACGACGACTCCAAAGTTGTAGGTTGGTTTAAGAGGGGTAGGATTGTAAATGTTCGCGGCAGAGCATTTACTTGGAGTACGGCGACTCCGATCCTAAGGCTAAGATTCGAAGTGTCTACGGCGAGACGTGAAGTACGGCGACTCCGAATCCTAAGGCCAAGGGTTCTAAAGTTAGTCCTATGACGTTTGAGTCAATATAAGGTGAACCTTCCTTTGGAATTAAGGGGACGACTAACTTAAGATTATCTTGTGCATACTAGCAAAGTGGGCTAGCTTTAGTGTATAGTGACCCAAAAGGTTGAATGCGATGCCAAAGGCGATCGACTTACATGGGTAGAAAATGGGCTCGACGTTGGATCGAGAGTTTTATATATTTGAAAAGGTTTAGACATATAAAACATACATTCATCAAGCAAAGGTAAACATGAAAGTATAAGTAACACAATATCAATCATGAAAGAGATAAAGAAGCACACAAGCGTTCGCTCAAACGTGAGGGGGATTCTAAAAAGGGATGATTATTAAGGGGAGTTGATTAATCTTAACATTATCGATAAGAAATTGTTTCATTTTAGAATCATGTTAGAGATTATTACTAGTTAAAGGTTTTTCTCTTAAAAGAATTTTAATGTTTTGACAAAGAGAGGTTTTTACTAATATTAGCTGTTATGTTAAGAACTTATTTGATTTGAAAAAAAGTTTTCTTATTAATAAATTTTAATATTTTGATTTAAATTTTCAATAAAAAGGTTATTATTATTTGTAGATATTATGTTAGGAGATTATTTTAATTTGCAAAAAAAGTTTTCTCTTAGATAAAAAGTTTTAATTATAAAGAGTTTTTTTGTTAACAAGAGTTTTTTAATTTTAATATTTAAAAATTTTTTATTATTTTCAGTTTAAAGTTATATTTTAATATGTAAAAAAGGGTTATATTTTTTAGGTTAAAAAAAGTTACTATATGCTTGTCGTAAAATTAAGGCTAAAATACAGTTTTGGTCTCCCTGTTTGTCAAAATTCACGGTTTTTGTCCCCCATTTTGTTTTTTAACCGTTTTGGTCCCCCACCCCTCACTGTTCATGTACTGTTCATGTACGGACCAAGTATTGTTCATCATTTTTTTGGGCCAAAATTGGGGTGGGGGACCAAAACTGTTAAAAATAAAATAGGGGGACCAAAACCGTGAATTTTGACAAACAGGGGGACCAAAACTGTATTTTAGCCTAAAATTAATTTGGTTTTGAAACAAGTTAATTATGAATTAAAAAAGATAGGTTATTCAATTAACGGCGGGATCCTGCGTGGCAAAGGGAGAGAGGGTCCATGATGGACTCTCTAGTCCCTATCGTGCGATGTGTGTATGGTGTGATCAGATGTGTAAAATGTGAGGGTGCATGGTATGGGTCGTGGAGTGTGTGTACATGTGATTAGGGGATAACAGTAAAAAAAAATGATACCCTCTCCCTCTCCGTCAAAACGCTCTCGTCCCTCTCGTTCTTCTCTCTTCTAATCTCCTCTCAACGATTAGGGCTTTGAAAACCCTAATCGTCGTCGCCGCTCGCCCTCATCTCTCTCGATCAAACAAACAAAAATCAATCAAACCCTAACCCCCAACAAGCCCAATACCCCAGTTTTCACTATGATTGTGATTACATATTACAAAGTTAAAGCGACGGAAATTAAAAAGGATGCCGACGGTTGAAGGCGAGGAGTGGTGGTTGCAACCTCAAGATCTCCCCTCCATATAAGTCTCCTTCTTTTCCGTATGTATGTGTGTTGTTGTTCTGGAAATGGGTGTGTTGATGGCTACCTCGTCTAGTTGTTGCTTCGAATTCTCTTTGTCTTTTGCTCGTCTATGAATTCGTTGTCATTCTGAGTTGTTTGGTTGTATTATTCTCCTCCATGAGCATGTGTTTGTTTTGATTTTTGGTATAGGTTGGATTTGTGAATTTTTTGGTTGAATTGAATTTGAGTGTTGATATCTTGATGTCACGGATCGTGTGTGTGGCGTTGTATATGGTTTTTGATGAATCTCTGGTTTATTGATGATGAATGGTCGTGGTGAATGTGAGTTAATGAATTGGTGAGTGAAGTTGATGAAGGCTTGGTTGTGACTTTGATGTATATGAATTGTGATGGTTATTTTTTCTGAGTTTGGTTTGATGGCTGATTTATGATGAAGGGTTATGTGACTTGGTTTGAATCTGGGTATGCATTTTTTGTGAGTGGTCCCTGGTGCGTGTTATGTGAATTTGTTTGTGTAGATTTTTTGTTCTCCATTCGTATTGGTGCTGCTGCCTTTTTATAAGTGTTTCCAGCCTAAGCAAGTCCTGTTTTAGGACTTGAATGCACCTGATTTCTATCAAGTCCTGTTTTGGAAACTAATTGAATTATGAATCTGTCTAAGCATGTTTTGAATTGTATTACTGCTCTTGATTCTTTCCATTATTTTCATGTTGATCTCGTGTAATTTACAATTTGATAACCTTTCTTTTCCGTATCAACATGTAGAAACATGTCTTTTTAGTTTTTGAAAGAGCTTGAATTGTTGTCTAGAACCAAAATTGTCTGATGATGTCTTGTGTACGTTTTGGAATGAAATCTTGTTGTCTGAAAATGAGATGGATCGTGTTTAGTTCTCAATAGAAACGAATCAGAAACCATGTATTAAGACTTGTATTCTTATGAATTTCTAATCTCTCTCTTGATGTGTTTTTTTCATATGCGTTTGGTGACAATGGCCTTGGAGTTACTGGGAATGAAATTATCCATGGCAAGTCTAATGCAACCATATACTCATCAACAGATGACATTCTCGGTAATTCTGATATGCAGACGTCTTTTGCAAATGTTCTTGAGAAAATAAAAGTTCCACAAATTCTTCCTGTGGAGAAGTCACTTTGACAGATGAAGCGAGAGCTCTTCTGCGGGCCGTCTTTCCTCCTGTGGTGATGGCTATACTTCTAATATGAATCAATAGTCAAGAAGAAAGCCCATTTCCTGGGTGTTTGCTCCTTCTGGTGTACCGACTGAAGGTTAGTTTTAGCGCTTGGGGTAAATTTCATTGTGAGATTCTGTAGATTTTTCTTATGCCTAGGATTTCTGTAATGCGATTGTAATGCAGTTTTGTGATGCTTTTGAACGAACAGGGACTGCTCATTGCGGGGATTTGATATATGAAGATTGAGTTTGCTCAAGATTTGGAGGCCTTGATGGTGTTATGATTATGAGGGTCATGGACTGGATTTCTTGGTGGTGACTCAAATGTAGGTAATTGATTGAGATAAGGGTCTGTAATGTTTGAAATTGGTTTAGAGGTTTTGATGTTAAACTTAATTTGTGCAGATGAATTGGTTCAGTCTTAGTTGTGATCTTCCATGGGTCAACGTAAGACACTACCTTTGCAATCCTTTGGTGATTTCTCAACATTATAAACCCGGATTGAAGTACCGTGAACCTCGAATTCAACTCTGTCTTGGGTGAGTTCGATGTCGGTTTTATTTTTAGAACTAGCATCCAAACTCGTTGGGTTTTTGATTGGTGACTGATTGTTCTATGATTTTGAAACGATGAGAAGGGGACTTATAGGCCATGGAGTTTGTCGCTGCGCATCGACGTAAATCACCTTTGGCTGATGTATTGGTTTTATTTATGTCATTATCTTTTCAATTGGTCATGGAATATCATGCTGAACTGTCGTTGTTGCGATTGTTGTATTCAATTTCCTCAACTGTCATATGTTTTTGTTTGATGTGCTGGTGAGACAGGTTCTCTGCTAACATGTTAAACACTTCATTGTTGCTGCAGTTGCAAAAGAGTGAGCTTTGGAAAATACAGTCTGGTGTACTGTGGTGTGAGTTCGGTTCAAGACTTATTAACGGCAACCACGGGATTTCCTAGGAGCATGCTTTGGTTGGAACACTTTCAGTGCCGCGATGAGAAGTGCGACCAAGATCCTCCGGAGTTAAGCTGAGCCTTCCTTGAAAAAAATGTGAACCCGGGAGAGCATGTATAAGGAATATGTAACTTAGTGTAACAATGTAGTAGGACAAGCCATAATTCGTCAATCCCGGCTTTGTTCTTTTTGGACGACTTTGGGTTTGGATGGTTATTTGATTTAGAATTGGAATGAACTTGACTTTTGAATTTTGCACTTTTCACTTGAATTCAAATTTGAGCTTGATTCCTTTTGTCTGTGATGGTTTACAGGATGTATGTTTTTATAATAGAAAACCTTAACTAATGCGGTTATGCCAATTGCATAAACTCCATTAGCTCTTGAACTGGCAAAGATAGTTATCCACACATATTCCTTCATAGAGAATGGTCCTTCTCCTTCTTAGAAAGATGTTTGTATTATGAGACTTGGTAATCTTGAAACTTGGATAGAAGATTGTTGTAATTTGGAATGGATACTGAGTAATGTGGCCCTTCATTTATACTGACACCTTTAATCAAATGCTTGTATCTTGTTTTGCAAAGCCTTAAGCTTTAATAAGTGTTATGCCTCCTTGGATGAATTTAAGACGCTACACTTCGTATGCAGACAACTCTTTGACCAAACTAGTCATGATTAACTTTGGATGATGAAAGGACGAATGCCTAACTCGGCTGCATTTGGATGGTTTGAGCTTATAGGTCTTGAAGGAAATATGAGCATGATTAGTGTATGAACTAAAAGAGCTTTTGAATCTTGATTATTATGGATGAATTTAGAATGATGAACGCGAAATTAGTCGTAACCTCAAAGTTTGGTTTAGAAACAATTAACCCTTAATTGAAACCAACTATCAACGTGGAACATTTAATCTAACCATGCCTCGAAAATGGGTTTGAAACAAATGAAACACCTCTTGAGAGTAACCTTCGAGTTACACTTTAATTCCATTCTTCTGTCAAAGTGCATGCTCCACAAACTACCAAGAATCCAAACCCTTATACTTGGTAACCAAAGATTCAACTTAGCGAATGAGTCCAAATTACACCCTGAGAAATCCTTACAAAGTGAGGATACTGCTTGTAACACAAATCACCACGAAATTCCAATTATTTCCCAAATGACCATGCTCAACACCAAAGGGCAGAGAACTGTAACCCTCCTCAGGGAAAACTCTGAGAAAACTAGAGGAAGATGGACCTTGTAGTGTCTAAGGGACTAGAAAAGGGGCCATATTCCAACACAATTGCATGGACCGAAGAAAACTCCACAAACACACACAACACAAGCTTCAAGTCTTTGATCCTTCTATAGCAGCACTTGTACTCATAAATGACATAAAAAAACAAAACCTAGATAAAGTAGTTAGTTATGCACGAATGATTGACCTAATATGATATGCAGACGAATCAATGAATCTAAGGGAAGATTTTGGGGTATGACATCTTTCATCATCTTATTGTTCAAGTTAGATCCATTATCAGTAATGATATGGCTCGGAACACCATAACGGCAGATGATACTGGTTTTAATAAATCAGACCACCACTTGTCGGGTTACATTAGCGTACGACGCTGCTTCGACCACTTGGTGAAATAGTCAGTGGCTACCAGGATGAACCGATGTCCGTTTGTAGCTTTGGGCTCAATCATGCCAATCATGTCGATTCCCCATATGTAAAAAGGCCATGGGGAAGAAAGAACTTTGAGATGTGTTGGCGGTACATGAATTTTGTCGGAGTATATCTAACACTTGTGACACCTCCTCGTGTACTTGTAGCAGTCGGATTCCATGGTCAACCAATAGTACCCTGCTCGCAAAATTTTTCTCGCCATTGTGTGTCCGTTGGCATGAGTGCCAAAGGATCCTTCATGAATTTCTTTCATCAACATGTCTGCTTCTGGTCTGTCAACGCATCGAAGCAAAACCAAGTCAAAATTTCGCTTATACAGCGTGTCACCGCTCAAGAAGAAGCTACCTGCTAGCCTTCTGAGGGTTTTTCTGTCCTCCGTTAGTGCCCCAGGTGGGTACTCTTGTTTTTGAAGGAAGCATTTGATATCTTGATACAAAGGTTTATCGTCTATGACTGCTTCAATCGTGAAGATGTAAGCGGGCCGTTCTAGGCGCATTATAATGATCTTAGGTATGTCATTCCATTGACCTACACTAATCATGGAAGAGGGAGTGGCTAAGGCGTCAGCCATGTGATTCTCATCACGAGGGATGTGATGAAACTCGATTCTGTTGAAGAAAGGTAACAACCTTCTTGCATAGTCTTTGTAAGGAATCAATCCTGATTGGTATATGTTCTAATCTCCCTTTATCTGATTGATAACCAGGGCTGAGTCGCCATATACGTCCAAGTTTTTGATCCTTAAATCAATCGCTTCTTCGAGACCCATGATACAAGCTTCGTATTCGGCTTCATTGTTCGTACATTTGAACGTGAGTCTAGCGGTGAAAGGAATGTGGGTACCCTGAGGGGTGACAATTATTGCCCCAATTCCGTTTCCATAATGATTGACAGCTCCGTCAAAGATAAGTCCCCACTGGAAACCTGGTTCTGGCCCTTCACTGGGTAGTGGTTCATCGCAATCTTTCATTTTCAAATACATGACATCTTCGTCTGGGAAGTCGAACCCGATTGATTCTTGATCGTCAATCGGTTGATGAGCCAAATGATCGGCTAAAATACTCCCCTTACGACTTTTTGAGCGTGGTACTCTATGTCATATTCTGATAACAACATCTGCCAACGGGCAATCCTTCCCGTGAGAGCAGGTTTTTCAAATACATACTTGATTGGGTCCATCTCGGAGACCAACCAAGTAGTGTGATGAATCATGTACTGTCGAAGACGTTTGGCTCTCCAAGCCAAAGCACAGCAAGTTTTCTCGAGCATCGTGTACCGAGTTTCGCAGTCGGTGAACTTCTTGCTTAGATAGTAGATGGTAGACTCTTTTCATTTTGTTTCATCCTGTTGGCCAAGTACACATCCCATTGAGTCTTCCAAGACTGTGAGGTAGATGATTAGTGGTCTTCCTTCCACTGGAGGTGATAGAATCGGAGGATTCAACAGATATTCCTTAATATTGTCGAAGGCGGTTTGACAGTCTTCTGTCCAAACGCAGTCCTGGTTCTTTTTGAGTAATTTGAAAATCGGCGCACATGTGGCGGTCATGGGGAATATAAATCTGGAGATGTAGTTCAAACGTCCCAGGAATCCTCTGACTTGTTTTTCAGTTTTCGGAGAAGGCATTTCTTGAATGGCCTTGACCTTGTCAGGATCAACCTCAATTCCTTTCTGGCTGACTATGAACCCTAAGAGTTTCCCTGAACGGACACCGAAGGTGCACTTGTTGGGATTCAAGCGGAGTTTGTACTTTCTCAACCGCTCGAATAGTTTTGACAGGCGGGTCACATGCTCCTCCTCTGTCTTATATTTTGCAATTATATCATCGACATACACTTCGATTTCTTCGTGTATCATCTCATGAAACAGAGTAGTCATGGCCCTTTGATAGGCTGCCCCAGCATTCTTTAAATCGAACGGCATTACCTTGTAACAAAAAGTGCCCCATGGGGTGATGAACGAAGTTTTCTCCATGTCTTTCGGCGCCATTTTGATCTGGTTATAGCCCGAGAATCCATCCATGAAGGAGAAAACTTTCAACTTTGTTGTACTGTCAACCAGCGTGTCAATATGTGGTAAAGGAAAGTCGTCCTTTGGACTAGCCTTATTTAGATTCTTGTAGTCGACACACATTCTGACTTTTCCTTCCTTTTTCGGAACTGGTACGATGTTGGCTAACCATTGAGGATATTCTGACGTAGTGAGGAAACCCACGTCAATCTATTTCTGTACCTCCTCTTTGATTTTCATGACCATGTCCGGGTGAGTGCGTCTCAACCTCTGCTTTACTGGCGGACATTCCGACCTTAACGGTAAGTGATGTTCCACGATGCTGGTATCCAACCCTGGCATATCCTGATAGGACCAAGCAAATACATCGGGGAATTCTTTGAGAAGCTTTATCAATCTCTCTTTGGCAGTTGGACTGAGCAGTGCCCCAATCCTGATTTCTTTTCTCTCTTTTTTTGAACCCAAGTTTACCATTTCCAACGGCTCTTTGTGAGGTTCAATAGACATTTCCTCTTGTCTGAGTAATCGGGAGATCTCTTCTGGAATTTCGTTGTCAACTTCTTCTTCAGCCCCAAATACCGGGAACTCAAAGTTGGGAGAAGGCATCGGATCGTATGTTTCAACGGGGTTTAAAACAAGCAATCTGTATCACGTGATGATTCGTGTTTAGAAGAGATAGAGAGAATGCAAAAGTGTGGGCAATGTATTTTTTTTTATTACTGCTTGTTTCTATTTGAATTGTTTTTTAGGATTACCATTTTCTGAGAAAAACGAAAAGAGAAAACAACAATAAATGCGGAAATTACAGAACAACGTTAATTTATTAATGAACAAGTCGATTCTTGAAACTACAGCCCTATAAAACAAAACTCTGTCGCTTTGGGTGAAGCGAAGAGGGAAAAATTACAGAAAGCGAGCCCTAACAAAACATCCGTTTCACCTGGGCAGGGTGAAAGGTTAAAGACGGCAATTACTTTGACTTATGAACAATCTTCGGAACATCGACAGCAACCCATTGGAGGCGAACTCCTCGGTGAATCACAAAGTCTGGCACCTTCCTTGACTTGTCTTCAGAAATAACGCTGATTTCTGGTGGAGCAGGATCATTGGAATCTGCCTCCTAGGCAGAATTATCGTAGGAGAATTCCTCTGTTGCATTTTGCATAGCATTTGTACTCTCAGCTGTATCTCCCCATCCAGTTGGCTGGATATCTTCGAGCCTGATACGAGAGCTTTCGGGAGCGATGTACTTGACCATATAGTCGTATTTTCCACTCGGTTGTCCCAAGGTGTCCCACACTTCTTTGGAACTGAATGGGTCATCCCTCTCGATGACGTTGACCTCGGGAAAAGCATAATTGATGAATTCAAGTCCTGCAAATGTTGCAAATTCATCGTCGTACTGAGTAGTTTCTGAATGACCTGAGTGTTGATCCCATGACATGGTGGGGACACAAGTATTCTATTCAATGATGCTCAGCTGAGTTTCATTACTCAGCTGACTTTCTTGCCCCAAGTTTCCTGGGTAAGGCTGCCACATTGGCAGACCGTCCATCGGGCCATAGTAATTGTGGTCAAAGTTGTCTTTCATCAGAGTATCCTCCTCTAATGAATTTGGCGGAGCACGACATCCTTCCGGATCACAACCTCCGTACATCATTTCGACATCTGACTGTGGTATAAATCTCGGACTCTGTGCGGGATAGCAAAATGGCGTAGGCACCTCTTCCTGAGACATATAACCGTCCTCGTTAAGATAGGACTTCCATTCTTCATCTGTGTCGGAGGGATCCTCCTCATTGATAGCATGGACTATTTGAGACACTGGGTGAAGGAAACCTCCACTGTGGAAGAAGTTTCGAATGGGATGAATACTTTCATCATTAGCAGCTGTCCGGGTACAGGTTGCAGAAAAACCAAGACCCTTCTTTGTTGTATTGCTAGTAGGAATGACAAGCTGTCCCCATCCTGTTGTTTCGGTACTCTTGACTGCTTTAATAGCAACTTTGTATGAGGAAATCGAAGTTCCTCCTCCGGATTGATCGTCCTTGTGTAGCAAAAGCGCTTGGAAATGGGTTCCGATTATCCCTTCTGGTTCCACATAAGTGGATGACAATAAATTGCTGACGAGCAAGGCCTGTTCCCCACAGACTGTGATGAGTTGGCCGTTCTGGATGAACTTTAGCTTTTGGTGGAGGGTCGAGGTAACCGCTCTAGCCTGATGTATCCAAGGGCTTCCTAATAAACAACTGTACGTTACCCGGATGTCCATGACCTAGAAGGTGACTTGGAAAGTGTGAGGACCAATAGTTATGGGAAGGTCGACTTCGCCGATAACCGTTTTTCTGGACCCGTCAAATGCTTTGACAATGACCTCACTGGTTCTCATCGGAGGGCCTTTAAATGATAATTGCATCAAAGTAGACTTCGGCATAACATTCAGGGCTGACCCTGTGTCTACCAGTACACTGGCTAAAGCATCGTCCTGGCAGTTGACTGTGATATTGAGCGCCATGTTATGACGGCGACCCTCTCCAGGTAATTCCTCATCACTAAATCCCAAATTATTGCAAGAAGTGATGTTAGAAACGATACTATCGAACTGTCTGATTGTTATATCCTGTTCCACAAAGGCTTGCTCCAAGACATTCTGTAGAGCATCCCTGTGCGCTTCTGAACTGAGTAACAGTGATAATACCGAGATCTTTGAATGAGTCTGTAATAGTTGATCAACAATGTTGTATTCACTCCTTTGGATGAGCTTCAGCATCTCATCATCATTTTTCGAAAGGTCGGGATTACTGAATTGACCGACTGATGGATCGGGAGCTTATGTCTGAAGTTCCTTTTCTTTGTTGGACTCTCCAACTCCTCTGTTGAAGATTCTACCACTCTGTGTTACACGACTGATGTCTGCAATATTCACGACGGAGGGTAATGGAATTTCCTTTCCATTTTCAATTATCGTTGCACCGTATTTGTAAGAGATTGCCTTAGTTGATTCATATGGTAGTGGTCCGGCAGATAGATGACTATGGGAACCTTCTGGTTTTTCTGACCATCGTACGTAATCTCGATCCGTTCCCGGTTGGGAATTCTTGATTCGTCAAGCAGAGGGATAATGGAAAAAACATTCTTGGTCCTCTGATGATCAGAGATGATGACAACGTCCTCAATTTGATTGGCAAGGTAGTTCGGCGACCAATTGATGGGTCCGGAACCTGGATATGGGCAGATCTCTCCACGATCCACCTGCCCCTGGAAAGCTGCTCGCACAAGGTAGCACCCTTGGTTACTTTCCGAACAGACTCCACAACGTTCATAATTGTGTGGTGGCACCTGGCCACGCCTAATTTGAATACAATGTAACCTCACTAGGTTAGCTTCCACAGATCGGACATCCTGACTTTGACGCCGAGTGGGGTTTCTGTGATTGATACTAATTTGCTGAGTATCTTCATCCATGTAGATTGGCATCCACCAATGATTTAACAAGTGGTGAAGTGCTTCCTGAACAAGGGCACATCCCTGATCATTTTCGCAACCCGCTTTACAGCTGTGATAATTATGTGATATCAGGAATCCGAGTCGGGCCTGCTCAGCATGCAACTCTACCAAGTTGGTATTCATCAAGCGAATATCAAAGATTTGAACCATGTTGATCTGATAGGGATTCCTATCATGGTAGTCCTGGATCCATCCAAGATCCATCTGACACTGGAGGGCCTCCTGTATGAAAGAGCATCCCTGTTTGTTTACCGAGCAAGTTAAACAAGAACTATAATCGTGCCACGACAGATTATGATACTGGCTTTGCCTTGAGTGCATTGCCACCAAGTTGGCATTCATCGCACAGATGTCGTGGTTCTGAATGATGTTGGAATTCATGTAAACCATGTTAACTCCACGAACTCGGTGCTCTTGGATCCATCCGAGATCCAACTATTCCTGTAGAGCTGCTTGCACCACAAAACATCCTTGATTACTTTTAGAGCAGATATTACATTGATGATAATTATGAGGTGGCACATGGCCGTACCCACTCTGTCTACAATGCATATTGTCCAGATTGGTCCTCAACAAGAGTACATCGTGAATTTGATAGACATTGTTAAGTTCTTTCTCAATCAGGTTGACTGCAGCTTTCTCATGTTGAGGCAGCGGGTTCGTGAGAACATTGGGATTCATATCTTTGAAAGATAAGAGCCCGCTCCTAACAAGCTTTTGCACGTCGGATTTGAAATTGAGACAATTCTCTATGTTATGCCCTGGTCCTCCTTGATGATAAGGGCATGTCTGATCCACCTTAAACCAAAAAGGCGGATTTTTCGGTACTGTAAGAGGAGACTTAGTCTGGATGTGCCCCTTAGCCAGTAGTAACGGAAATAGTTCTACGTACAACATGGGTATAGGATCAAACCCTGGTGGTCGCGTTGTACGGTTATTATTGTATTGAGGACGAGCCTGCTGAAGAGGCTGTTGTGTCCTTTGCTGATTAGGTTGGCTCTGCGCAACCTGAGGTTGATACATAGGAATAGGCGCAGGGCTGATAGCAGGAGTTACAGTTGCTACCGGTTGGTACCGTCGCCTTTGCTTTCCGAGAGAGATATTCCCAATATCTTGCTCTTTTTTCTTAGGGAGAGCACTACCGTATCATTTTGTACTACTTGATGATCCAACATCTTTTACCAAACCTCCTTCTCGGACGGCTTTCTCAAGACGAACTCTCATACCGACCATCTCGGTGAAATCACTGGGCGCACTAGCAACCATTCTATCATAGTAAAATGAGCTTAAGGTCTTTAAGAAGATCTTTGTCATCTCTTTTTCCTCAAGAGGTGGACAAATTTGAGCGGCAATTTTGCGCCATCTCTGAGTGTACTCCTTAAAGGTTTCCTTGTCCTTTTGTGACATTGATCTGAGTTGATCTCTGTCTGGTGCCATGTCCAAATTGTATTTGTATTGTTGGACGAAGGCAGTGCCAAGATCTCTGAAAGTGCTGATTGTAGCACGGTTTAAACCCACGTACCATTTGAGTGCGGCACCGGTTAAACTATCCTGAAAGTAGTGAATCAGTAGGTCCTGATTCTCCGTCTGAGCTGACGTTCTCCGAGCGTACATCACCAGATGGCTCTAAGGGCAAGAGTTACCCCTGTATTTTTCAAAGTCGGGCACTTGAAATTTGTGTGGAACTTTCACATTGGGGACCAGACAAAGGTCTGCGACGTCCTTTCCAAATAAATCCTGACCGCGGGTGGCTTGCAGTTCCTTCTACATTTCCAGGAACTATTCCTGGAATTCATCCATTCTATCGAACATAGTTTCCTTCTTACCAGAAGGTATCTGTGGAATTTGTCCTTCCGGGACAGTGTGCACTACAGGGGGTGGTACTGTGACTACGGCAGTGAATCTTGGTGTTTCCCAAAGTTTGTAACCTTTAGGAGTCTTCAGTATGCCCCTGGCATCTTCGCTTTCCTGAAGTTTGTAACCTTCAGGCCCAGCGTCTTCTATTATGATTCCCTGATCTTCAGTGATCGGCAGAATATATCCTTCTGGGATATAGTTAACAGGTATGCCCCAAGGACGATCTTTCGGCATTTGATACCTAGGATCATACTTCTCCACTATAGGCATTGAGGTGATCTATGAGATCACAGTCCTTTGTAGCTGAGCTCCGGCCATGGCTTGTATGTCGTTACTAAGCTTTCTCATATCCTCTCTCAGAGCGTCGATCTCTTCTTTCAACTCTCTGTTCTCTTCCTCAAGATCATCCATCTTTTTTTGACGATTGGCCCGAGTATTGTACGAATAAGACAGTTTGACTCTAAAACCGAGACACAAACGTGAGATTCGTAGGTAAGAAGAATACGCGATGTGAGAATGATGAATGTAATGATTATATTAATTGTTTTTTTGTTTAATCAAAATAAACTTCGACAATTAGATTGCAAATATCAAACAGTGGGGAAACCCCTTTTTATTGAATTCAAAGGATTACAGAAATGGAAATACAGTAGATTACAAGGTGCAGAAACAGAAACCTAAGCAAATGGGTCCCGAGTCCTCTCGGAATTGAAATCGGGTGCTGACTCTGGTACTTTCCTTTTCTTTGACCGGGGCTCTTGGGCCGTTGTCGGGTTGTCATTCCTTTGCCAGGTGAAAGGAGTGAGCAAATTCCTTTGGTCATCTTGATTCTCTACAGCATGTTGCTCCAAAATTTCAATCAGAGCGTCCTTATCTTTCAGTAGTTGCTGTATTTTGATGCACTCCACGTTGAGGGTGCGGTACTTGTTCTTCCAAGACCTCCTCTCCTATTGAACTTCGTTGAGAGTAACCTGAAGCTTTTCAGTCTCAGTCATGAAGTACATGACATACTCCCTCGGTGGAAGAACTCCATGGAGAGGATAAGGCATTTTTAGCTTGAGAGCTCTAGTTTATACCCAGTGGATATAAGGCTCCACCGAGACACAGTCGGGTTTTCCTAGGGACTCTCGTCCTTTCTTATGAACATGTTTCCAAGCGTGCACTATTTCCGTCTTTAGTACTCTGTCACTTTCTCCTTCCTTGAAGAAAAGACCTTCCAGATGAGCACTCTGTGGGACGTGCCTCATCGGGTATCCAAATTGACGACGAACAAGAATTGGATGGTAATTGATTCCTCCCTTAGTTCCTATAAGGGGTATGTTGGGGAAGTTTCCACAACGATCAATGATCCTGATTCCGTCATAAATCCTATTACACCAATCAATGTCAGAGTTGGTGAGGGACATGATTTTCTGCGACCAACGTAAGGCACTCTTGTGATCCCAAAAAGCAGCAGACTTAGGCAAGTGGGAGATAAACCATTTATAAAGCAGAGGTACACAGCATGTGATCTCCCCTCCACTGTACAAATTCCCCAAGTGTACAGAATGATACGCATCTGTGAGCAAAGTTGGTACAGGGTTTCCAATGAGAAAAACCTTAATGGAGTTGATATCGACGAAGTTATTAATGTTAGGCAACATAAATAACCCGTAGGTGAGTAAAACAAAGATGTTTTCAAAAGCAGTCACGTTCCCGATACTGGCGAAGTACAGGGCTTTCTTTGTCAAGAACTGGGCTGGAAAACCTTGTATGCCACCCTTAGTGGTCATGTGAGTCCTGACCTCAGACTCGTCCAAATGAATTGCTCTTGTGATGGTCTGATTCTTTGTAATTTCTTCCAGTCCAGAAAATGGAGCTTGATCAGTAATGTGTAGATCAATCAGATGAGAATATTCCTCCAGCATTGGTGCTAGCTGGTAATCCGAGAATGATAAACCGGATTGTAGAACTGAATGAGCGCATCCATGATTCCCTCAATCACATGGACTCTTAGCAGAGATAGCAAACCTCCGTACTTGGCTCTGAAAGCCTCTTGGTTTGTGATCATCCCCGCCAAACCTCTTAAATCCTCTAGTTTTGGAATCCTGAAGGTGTACTTATGAGTTTTCCTTCTACCGAAATCCATTAGCGCAATCCCTTTCTCTGATATTTGCAATCACAGTCTTAGTTTATTTTGAGAAAACAGAGAGACTAGAAGAGAATTTTTTTGAATGTTTTAATGTTTTTTAAATAAATGCATGAATGCAGCACACAAAAACATAGAAAAAACATGGGGTCAAAGGGTCGTTGTCATGGAGTCAAGGCTCTACCCATCCCCAAAGGTTTATACTAGGGTGATTTTTTGTACCTGTACTCAAAATCATCAGCTCCTCCCAGGATAACAAACAGCAAACGGATCGCCAGCGAGCTGTATGAAATCTTAGAGTAAATGCTATTCACCGAGAATAGATCATCAGCCTCAAATGAGGGTAGTATCGCGTGACAACTATTTTTGATAGTTTCCGTACTACAAAAGGGTTGGCTCCTCAGCTTCTCAGACATCACAATCGACCCATTGCCTGTGAGAGGGAATGGGTTGCATTGGGAAGCCTCCACTGGGGTTGATGGTCGACCTCGTCGCCATCACTTATCTTAAGTGTATACTCAATCTTTCCACATGCGGCATCACACACATTCTCATTAGCAGAAAAATAAACACAGTTATCAATTAGGAAAAGCAGTATATATATTTGTCCTAATATCCTAGACTTTTTAAAAGCTATGAATCTTATGTTCCTGACAGAAAATGGCTCCCCGGCGGAGTCGCCATTCTGTGGTTCCTTCCCAACTTTAAAGGTTTTGACCTAAGATCCTAGTGAAGTCAACATAAAGTTCTATCCCAGAAAAGAAAGAAAGAAAGAAAGACCGGCCCCACGGTGGGCGGCATTTTTCTGTAGCGAGCGAAACTGGACGTGTTTCTTAAGTACTGTCGCTCCTTGGGGGTTACTACAGGTCGATTCTTTTTTTATCCTATTGTGAGCTGACTAAGGAAGGGAAATACATGTCTCTAATTAACCCTGCTTGCATACTGAGTTTAAACAGCGGTCTGTTTGGTTACGGATGCTATCAATGTGGGGGGCCTCTCTTAGATTATTTTCAGGGAATTTAGACTTTTAGCGGGGAATACAGACTAGGATGTTTTGACTGATATACGGGATTTTGGGTTTTTGTTTAGTGTGCTCGCTAAGATTTTTATTTCAATCTTATGCCTACGTATTCCCGTTTTTCCGAAACAGGGAAATCAGAGCGATCGTAGTTCCTCCTATTTTATGGGAGGAAATGGTGTTTTGGTGTCTTGTCCAAAGCCCAAGACGTGAAGCTTAAAGGTGATCTATATCTTGTTCAAAGCCCAAGATGTGAAGCTAAAGGGTCTATTTGTATCTTGTTCGAAGCCCAAGATGTGAAGCTAAAAGGTGTTGTCTTTAGAGAGAATTTGTCATCTCTAAAGAGGGGTTTGTTTGTCACAACTGTTTATAAAGGAGAATTACTTTAACTGGGATGTGTGAATCTGGCAATGCCATAATTTCCTTTATGGGGGATTTCCAACCTGAAGGAGAGACTTTAACTCAGTGTAGAGCAATGCCATCTTTCCTTAGGAATTTCTCATGCTAAAAGAGGGACAGTGGCATGGATGTAGATGATCCAGAGGCTTGCCGCTTACAGCGATTAGACGAAGGGGAAGGAGTTATTGATGTTTGTGTACTGTGAACGAGGCACAGCTTTGATGCTAAAAGGTTGATTGGATCAACCAGTGGTTTTCTTATACAAAGCCTAAGAGAAGGCTAAAAGGTTTTCCTTATACAAAGCCTAAGAGGAGGCTAAAAGGTCTTTGACTCAACAAGAGAGTCTTTAATGGTATCTCGTACGAAGCCCGAGATGGAGGCTAAAATTTTATACTCAACAAGGGAGTGATTTGTGTCTGGTACAAAGCCCAAGACGGAGGCTAAAGAGGGTTGACTCTACAAGAGAGTCTTTTATACTCAACAAGATAGTGTTTTTGTATCTCGTACGAAGCCCGAGATAGAGGCAAAAGGAAGTTTTGACTCAACAAGAGAGTCTTTCTGTATCTCGTACGAAGCCCGAGATGGAGGCTAAAGATGTTCGACTCAACAAGAGAGTCCTTTTTTTGTATCTCGTACGAAGTCCGAGATGGAGGCGAAAGATGTTAGACTCAACAAGAGAGTCCCTTTTTTGTATCTCATACGAAGCCCGAGATGGAGGTGAAAGAGGGTACTGTTTCAGTTGAGTGACCAGTATATGGGTTCAAAGAGAAAATCAGTTCTTATATGAGTAACACTGTACTCGGGGATTTTGATTCGAGGATCAGGGATATTTCCTTTTCTTTGAGGAAATGGGAAATCCAAAGGGTATTGAGACTGTCTGAGTCTACGGGGTTCCTTCCTATTCTTGAAGGGTGCTTGAGAATGTCTTTGAGACTTAAGGATGTTAGACTGTCCGTGTCTAGAGTTTCACCTTTTGTACTATGCTTTGAGAAACAGTAGTAGACTCTTGGAAAGACTGTTCTATTAAGATGACTGATTTCTGTTCCTATACCTCTAGGAGGTCGTAGGGACAATTTGTACGAAGCCCAAGAGGAGGCTGGAAACTTTTAAGAAGCCGAGGGACAATTTGTACTAAGCCCAAGAGGAGGCTATCATTCCCGGAGGAAGAAATCATTTATACGAAGCCTAAGAGGAGGCTGTGAATACTTCTAAGAAGCCGAAGGATCCTTGTACAATGCCCAAGAGGAGGCGGGGATGCTTTTAGGAAGCTTGTGGGTCCCCAAACCCCGAGAAGTTCAAGACAGGCTATTCACAAAGAATAGATCAAGCCAGGAAAGTTCGAGAATTTGGAAGAAACTCAAGAGATGCAATTCACGAAGAAGAGATCATCTCTGGGGAGTAGAGTTCCTTGACAATTCCTAAGGGTGCTTTTAAGGAGCATGTGGGTCCCCAAACCCCGAGAAGTTCAAGACAGGCTATTCACAAAGAATAGATCAAGCCAGGAAAGTTCAAGAATTTGGAAGAAACTCAAGAGATGCAATTCACGGAGAAGAGATCATCTCTGGGGAATAGAGTTTCTTTGACAACTTCTATGAGTGACAGTCTGAGAAAGGGTTCAATAAGAATCTGCCTTTCACATCTCCATATTGTTTAACCCCAAGCGGAGGGAAGACTGTGTCTGGTAATCCTATGGGGATCTAGTTTTGACTATATTTAAGAGTGACCAACAGGCTGAATGCTAGACGTAGTTGCCGGGGAAAATCTAAATATCTATACTAGTATTACACATTCGATATGAGTTTATGAAAGAAGACTTACAACGAAACAGCCCCACAATACAGTTATATGTATATGAAAGCGGTAAATGAAAGCATATAAACACTTACTCGGTTGTAGAGCTTCCATGCGGTTTGGTTAGTTGTTCAACAAAGAAAGATTGAAAACAACAGTATATTTCAAAATCAAAGGAGAAAGTGCTTTGAAAAGAAAGATTTGGGGCTTACAGCTCAAGGAGAGGCCCAGGGTTTTATCAGTGATTGCACTGTTGAATTTGTACAGAGGGACTTATACGAGTGACTGAGGCCCAGAAATTATTTGTTGTACAAAGGGATGAGTCTTACACTCTCTCAAGAGGCCCAAAAGGTTTAAAGAAAAAGAGTGGGGCTTATAACACGAGGGTAGGTCCAGATGATTTTTCGTTTAAAATGGCGATCGCGCTGAGATTTTCTTTTAACGCAAAGGGGCTTATACAATATCTGAGGCCCAAAGTTGTTTTGGTTAAAAAGGGATTGGGTCTTACACTCTATTAGAGGCCCAAAAATTTTGAATGGGTCTTATAGCTCGAGGAGAGGACCAATTGATTTTTTAAAAGGCGACGATCGCGCCGTTTACTTGTACAGAGGAACTTAGACAATAAGTGAGGCCCAAAATGGTTTGTACAAGGGGGTTTGGGTCTTACACTATCTTAAGAGGCCCAAAGAATTTAAAAAAGAAGAATGGGTCTTACTACTCGAGGGTAGGCCCAAGGTTATTTGTGTACAAAACGACGATCGCGCCGAGGTTTTTGAAAATACCCGGAGGGACTTATACAATAAAGTGAGGCCCACAATAGGTTATTTTACAAAAATGATTGGGTCTTACACTCTATTAGAGGCCCAAAAGTGTTTGAAAATGATTTATGAAGGTTGAATTAATCAAAAACCCTAATTTGTTTTCAAAATGTGTTTTATTTGAATAAAATATTCAATTAAAATGATCAAAATTGTTTAACATGTGGAAAACAAATTGTGATCTTAGATTAATGCTTCATAAATCAAGTTTTGCCCTACAAAATGATTAGAAATCATTAAAATTTGCAAAATCAATAAGGAAAAAATATTTTAAATGTCAAAAACAATTAAAACATTAATTCTTTGGAAAAATATCAATTATATGAAATAAATAATATTTTTTGGATTTTTTGGGAAAATAAAATGTTTTAACATTTTTGTGAATTATTAAAAAAAGAATCAACTCAAAACCATTAAAACTCAGAGAGAAATTAATTTTTGAATCAATTAAATAAAATCACAAAATTCAAATATTTGAATTTTCAAAAAGGGCGCCAAGAACACCACAAGAACACGCGCGTGTTCTGGGTTTTGCCCAGATTTGCATTTTCTCTCCAATCTCACTGAATACTTGATTATATCATGCAATCCACATACCAATCTGCTCGTCTCAACCTCACGATCATGTCTATGGTATTTAATTTCATTTATATTAAACATGGAATAAAAAAATCAAGACAAAACCTCAAGAACCCTAATTTCTGCATGAAGGCTGAGAATTTTGATACACGATTCAAACAAAGCAATTAATTGAGGGGAAACATTCCATGCATGATTATGAACATTTGGCAAAAGTATTGTGCGAGGAAATATGCATGGATTGAGAGATGACCAAGTTTAGGCTTACCTCTAGGTCGTGACAGCAAGTTCAAAGTGATTTCTGAGTTGGAGGTGTTACAGACGAGTTGTGATTATCTCAACAACTTCCCTACACCCTATGGAGTGTGTTTGAATGCTTGGACTTGATGGAAATTGGCTGGATCACTTAATGGCATCTCAACTGCAACTTGGTTAAAACCTTGAGCAATTGACTGGTGATTCTGAGAAATCAGTGTTCCAGATGTTGTTTAAGTGTTTGATTAGCTCCCATATGATGTATGTGAGGTGTATGTGTGTGTGTGATTGGTTTGAGTGGAATTGCTCTCTACTAAAAAACCTGATAGTGACTTGCTAAGAAAGGCATTTTTTAGAGTGAGAAATGGATTTTGAGAAAGGCAAGTGTTGTAGGCCTTTGGTGTACTTAAACTGATCACAATTGAGCTCTATTTATAGTAGAGCAAGTTTATTTTGCAAGGAATAGTGAATGGCAACTGCTGAGTAGGGTTGGCCAATGTTGGCAAATGAAAATCCAAGTCTCCTCTAGCCATTGACTAGAGGTTAGGGCACAGGCTGCTGGTCCCCTTGGTCTTGGATAAGTCTTGACTGAATTCATTTGCTAATAGCTCAGTCCATGCCACCTTGGTGCTTCCATTGAATGCTCCAATCCAAAATTGGAGTCTTGTCCCAATTTTGGGAAATTCTAGGTTTCACACGCTATTTCTTGTTCCAAGGACTTTGGAGGCTTGGCTCAGTGATTGTCCCCTTTAGATTAAATCCTCAGATGTGTCCAAAGTGATGACAAGGCTTGGAATTGGCTGATTTTGGAAATCGACCAAAAGTGCAAAAATCTGCCTTGCCTTGGCAGATTTCAACAAGGCATCTTTCCACTACCATATCTCAAAGCTCAAATTGAATTTGGTGATGTTCTTGGCCATTTTGGAAAGCCCTTATATGATACAACAACTGTCTGATCATATTTGGTTTTGATACCTTTTGGATCCAAGTGAAAAATCCCCCTACATTTGGAAAAAAATAAGGCAGATTCTGACTTAGTGAAATTTTCAATAAGTGTTGGAACAAAGTGACTTTTCTTGATTTTGATCACTCCATAACTCAAAATCCATGAGGAATTTGGACATAGATCAGTATGAAGCTTTTGTAGAGGGCAATGAGATCTACAAATCAAGCTTTGGATGGGGAGAAATGGCTTTGTGGTTTAGGAGTTATGATCCTCCAAAGTTGGTACCTTTGTCACTTTATTTCATAACTTAGAAAATTTTCTAAGTTTTTATGGTTACCCCTTTTACAAGTTATCCCACTTTCTTTGATTTTTCTTGATGAATGATGATTCAAATCATACATTAACATCATTTTAGGGTTAAAAATATATTTTTGTGAAAAATCTCAAAAAGTCAAAGTTGACTTTTGTGCACAGTTGACTTTTTGTCAAATGAATTCCAAACTGTGCGATTCTTTGGGAAATCATGTCCTTGACCTAAATCAAACTTGATGGACATGTTCCATGGGTGTTATAGGGTGTATTGAATCATGTATTAGGGTTTGGGAGCATGTCCTGGTCAAAAGTCAAAGCTACAGTTGACTTTTCTCGCAAAACCCTAATTGTGGTTCAGATGAAATTGAAACTTGTTGCTCAAGCTTCTTGGACCAATCCATTGTTCCAAATGGATCAATATGGTATATTAGAGACCCTCAAATCATGTCTTGAGGTCTTGGTTCATGATTTATCCCAAAAGTCAACTTAGGGGTGAATTAGGTCAAGAAACCCTAATTCCTGATTTTTGATATATACATCCCTTGAGGTCAAATTGACTTGATACTTGGGTCCATGAGGTTCCCTGGAGTATATTAGGTTATGCTTTGAAGCATTGGCTCATGCTCAGATGAAAATTTCCATCTGGAGGCCCTGGTCGACCAAAACCCTAATTTGGTGACATTGGCGATCTTGAAGCTTGATCCACCTCGAAGGGGGCAACCTTGTGCTTAATCCTTGAAGTGGGAGTCCTTTTGATCCATTGTGGATGTTTGATAGGTTTAGACAAGTTGAAGATCATGTCAATTCTTGATTGATCCTTTGTCTAAAAACTCTGGGAGGGCTTGAAACCCTAAGTTGATTGTAGTGGATGCTCACCCATCTTTGGGGAGACTGATGAGGTATGATGGTTACTCCATATTGTGATGATGATTTTCACAATGATGGGAAATCTTAGTGGTCAAAATTTGGGGTATGACACAAAGTTACATCAACTTTGTCTTCCTCTCCACGCTTCTCCAACTTCAAGTTTGGTTCGATAGGTGAGGATGCAGGATTCGAATCATCCATTATGAATCTCTTGAGTATCTCTTTGACATACTTCCTTTGATGTAGCACCATACCTTGCTTCGACATATGAAATTCCCTGCCTAGGAAATAAGACAATTTTCCCAGATCAGACATTTCAAATTCCTTCTTCATCAGCTCTTTGAACTTCGACAAGTTCTTCAGGCTATTTCTAGTTACTAACAAGTCATCGACATATAAACAGATGATTGTTATATCTTGTGCTACAACCTGAACATAGACACCATACTCAGACTTGCATTTTACAAATTCCAATTCGACTAAGTATGAGTCGATCTTCTTGTTCCATGCCCTAGGTGCCTGTTTAAGGCCATAGAGCGCTTTGTGCAACTTATATACTTTAATCGCTTCCTTCTGAATCACAAACCCAGGAGATTGTGTGACATAGACCTCTTCGTCTAACAGACCATTCAGAAATGTTGACTTCACATCTAAGTGAAATGTCGACCAACCTTGGTTAAATGCCAATGCTACCACTAGTCGAACAGTTTCCAGTCTTGCTACTGGAGAAAATACTTTAGAGTAGTCAAGTCCTTCTCTTTGAAGAAATCCTCGAGCCACTAATCTTGCTTTATGTCTTGCTATCGACCCATCAGCATTGTGTTTCAACTTGAACACCCACTTTACTTCGATAGCTTTTGAATGTGCTGGCAATTCGACTAACTCCCATGTGTTGTTTCTTTCGATTGCCTGTAACTCTTCGACCATAGCTAACTTCCACTGTTGAATTTTTAAAGCTTCGTTATGATTGATTGGTTCAGCACCTGCCAGTAAAGCAAAATGAACTAATTCTCCATCTGGTGTGACTTCATCATCACCAGTCACTTCATAATCATGAAGTCTTGTTGGAGGAACTCTATTTCGCCGATGTCTTTGGCTTGTTTCAGCCACAACCTCTGTATCGGGAATGTCAGCAACTGCTTCTACTTTGACTTCGACTTGATTCTCAGCAATTTCTTCAACTTCGACTTCATCAGTTTCATCGTTGAAATCAGAGCTCATCAATGGCTTGTTAATTAAATTTCCAGAATTCCAATCTCAGGCAGAATTTTCATCAATCACAATATCTCAACTTAACACAATCTTCTCATTAATTGGATTGAATAGCCTGTATGCACCTGTCTTATGATATCCTACCAGAATCATAGGTTCACTCTTGTCATCAAGCTTCCTTCTTCTTGCATTAGGAATATGCTTGTAACACATAGAGTCAAACACCTTCAGATGACTCACTGATGGTCGTTTACCACTCCACACTTCTTCAGGAACCTTGTTCTTCAATTTCTTGGTGGGGCACCTATTCAGGATATAAACTACAGTCGAAACAGCTTCACCCCATAAAGATTTGGGCAAATTCTTCTGCTTGAGCATACATGTCGCCATATCCACTATGGTTCTGTTTCTTTTTTCAGCAATTCCATTATGTTGAGGAGTATAAGGAGCAGTTACCTCATGATCAACACCATGTTCTGCACAGAATTTTCCAAACATCTTCGAAGTGTATTCGCCACCTCCATCTGTTGGCAAAACTTTGATCCTCTTCTTACTCTGGTTTTCACAAACATCTTGAATCTCTTAAAGATTTCAAATACTTCATCCTTTCTCTTGATCACATAGATCCACAGCTTTCGACTAAACTCATCGACAAATGAAACAAAATATCAGTTTCCACCAATGATATGTTCTTCGAACAGACCACATACATCTAAATGTACAACTTCGAGTATGCAGGATGATCTCATTGGCATAGTCGAAATGAAAGAATTTACGGATTGCTTTCTGACTAAACAACCTTCACAGATTTTTTCAGGCATCTCAAGACTTGGAATACCAGATACTATATCTTGAGTAATCAGTTGGTTGAGTGATCGAAAGTTCAAATGTCCAAACCTCAAATGCCACAACTAACTGTCCTTGTAGTCGACAGCAGTTTTTAGACATTGTACTTCAGTCGAACTGATCATGGTCTTAAACGTCCTATTCTTCGACAATAGAGATTTCAAGACCAAATTGTTCTGGGTGTCGAACAATTTCAAAGCTCCATCTTTCATGACAACTGAGAAGCCTTTTTCGACCAGTTGTCCAACACTTAACATGTTACTCTTCATTCCAGGTACATAGAACACATCTCTGATCATAGCTTTCGCTCCATTACTCAGTTGAAAAACTATGTTGCCAGTACCTTCTGCTTGCAACAAACTGTTATCAGCAAGTTTTATCTTGCTCTTCTTCGACTCATCAAAATCTGCCAACCACTCATTTCGACCAGTTATGTGATTTGAGCAGCCTGAGTCGAGAAACCCGATCTTGGATTCGACATGGTTATCTGCTACTGCAGCCATAACCACCATACCACCTTCAGAATCATCTGAATCTTGGCGTGCAAGGTTCGGTCCTTCGTCTTTACCTTTTTCTGATCCATTGCCTTTTCTGTACCAACAATTTTTGGCCAAATGACCCCTCTTTTCACAGTTATAACACCGTATACCTTTCTTATCTTCTTTGTCCTTTTGATAGTTTCCTCTGTAATACCCTAATTTTTACCCCTAAGATCCCACATTTCCTTTTTCATTTCATGCCACAAACAAGATCACACATTGGTTCCCTCTTTTGTAGGTTTGTGCCTTGCGGGGATCTTTAAGTGTGTGTGTGTGCGTGTGTGTGTTTGTTAGTTGTTTTATTGCTTAATTTATTGATTCTTACTAACCATTAATTAAAATCCAAAAATATTTTGTTTCCTTTCACTAACATTTTCAGGGGAAGAACAGGTTAAAAATACCAAAAAAAGCAGTCCCGCAGCTCGAATGAATTCCATCTGAACAAAGTCAAATTTGATCCACAATTAATTCAAAAAATTATCTGATCAAGAGTTTCCAAGTTTTAATTGATTTTTGTTCAAGAGACTCCAAGGTTCATGTGTTTATTTCCATGCCTTCTTTGACAAGCAAAAGAATCGAGCCAAACCACAGCAGTGTACTTAAAAAGGGCATTTTTTCAAAAGTTGCACTAAGTAACCGGTTAACATATATGCTGTAACCGGTTACCCTCGTGAAATTTTGAAAAATGGCAGCAAATTCAAATTTCAGCAATTGGCACCAATTTTCATCATTTTGGAATATTCTATACCATTTCATTTTAATTCCCCTACATCATTTTGATCATTCCCCACCATGCACTTTCACTAATCACCACTCTTTTGATAATTCCCTCCAAATTTGAATTCCAATCCTAATTTTGATCATCCAAGCCTAATTCCAAACCACCAAATTTCCCAAGCCTAAATTCTATAAATAGAGGCTTCTTTTCATTCATTCTTCAAGCTTTTGATAACCAACAAACCTCTTGCAAATTCACTTCCCAACCACAAATTTCACTAAAGCTCATTTTTCTTCTTTTGAAAGTTAACAAGAATTCAAATTGAATCTTGTTCAACTTTGAGTTAAACCTTCATCCAAACTTGTTTTCTTCATCAATTCTCATAGATCAAGGCTTTGGTGTTTGGATCTTGAACCAATTTGAAGGAATTTTCAGATTTGAAGTGGTAATTCATCTTTCACCATTGTTTAAGCTTCATCTTCATCTTCCATAATGTAGATCTTTGGAGATCTTTGTTACTTAATCCTTTGGATCTTGTAATTGTGTTTAACTGCTGGTTTTCACTGTTATTTTACTTTAATTTCGTGCAATTTCAGTTCCATGATCACAAAGTGTTTGTAAAAAGTTTTGAAAGTGGATCATGCTGAATTTTGCACAATTTTCTGCATTCTGGTGTAGAGTAACCGGTTAACAGATATGCTGTAACCGGTTACTTCAAAACAGAATGCATATTTTGCCTTGTTTTTGGAGCTGTTTTGGTTTTTCTTCCTCCTTCTTCCCATTTCTTCTTGTTTTAGCCTTGAAATGCATTGTTGAGATTAATTTCTCTTCAATTTCAATGGACTTTGGATATGGTTAGAGTAATTAAACATTCATTAGTTCAAATCTATCTTTTAATGAATTGTTAAATTCATTTGAGGTGCTTTGAATTAGTGATATGTTTTCACATTTAAACTTATCAATTAAAAGTGATTGAACTTGAAGATGAAAGGGTATTGACTTTGTAATTCAATTTGGCTTTCTCTTCATCTATTTACTTTTTATTTTGATCGATGAAAGTCTTGTGGATCTTAGAATTTCTTTGTTGAATTCTTGATTAATACTAGATCGTTACCTATTTTCTTTTCGTGCGGTATTGCTTCCGGATGACGATCTACATATCGTTCATCTAGCATGCATTAGCACAAAGATCTATTGACCAGACTCATTGTAGGGTAATTACTCCGTAAATTACTCGACGATTGATTAACATAGCGCAACATTTGTCCCTCTTTATCCAATTCGGAATTTGAACTTTCGTGGTCCGGACCTTGATTGGTCGCGTCAACCCAATGGTGATTGATCTTTTGTATTAGGTTCAAAATCTTTGAAGCATGGTGTTGTAGAGGCTTTGATTCTATCATTCTTCTAACAAGTCTTCATTAACCTTGACCTAAGTACATTGTTTAATCACTATAGTTCAAGACGTGAAACGGAATAATCGGTGAAGGCTTATGGCACTACAACCTTGTGCTACTAATTACTAACTTCTAACTTCTTTATATTTCCTTCTCGCTCCCTATCTCTCTGTTTTTTTATGCTTTATGTCATTATATCATATTCATGTTTATGTTCATGTCATTTTTCTTTTGTCCATTTGGACCATATTATCTTGTGCTTTGTTTTTCTTTTGTCCATTTTGGACTCAAAAACATTAAAAAAGGATTAAACCACTAAAAGACTTGTGCTCTTAATTGTTGGACTATGGCCACTATCCTTTGCCTTGGAGGACCTATACTCTTGATTATGGACTTATAGACTTAGAGTTAGGATCTTAACCTATTGCTTGGGAGTTTGTGATGGAAACCCTTGGATATTGGATATTTGGAATCCTCTTTTGAAGACTTATTTTGAATCAAGACCAAATCCAAAAGGAAAAAATGCTTATGCTATAGATCTTGTCCATGTGGTTTGATCTTTCTTACCCTCGCTTTTACTTTATGCTTTAGGATAGTCACTTCTTCTCCACCCCTTCTTCAATTTTCAAAGTTTCCTCTCTTTTTCAAAACTTTCTTGTTTTCAAACTTAAAACTGCTTTCATAATAAAACCTTGACTTCGGTCAAGCGATTTTTAAATTTTCTTTTCTTTAATAAATGTCAATCAATATTAACCATATTTTGACCATTTCATGAAAACATAAAAAATATAAAAACTCATCAATCTCTTTTTGTGCTTTGTACACTTTTTCTATTAAACTTTTTTTCATAAGTTTAGACATGATTCATTTCTTTAAGCGGAATTATTCTCTTGGAAATGACGACTTGTCTTTACATTTAAAATCAATCATAACAAACAATTTTTTTTGTTATTTGTACCATGAACTACAGGGTTTTGATCCTACATTGCACATCGTGGGTACGTAGGCATGAGGCGATAAGTCTCTCCAAACACAAAAATCTTAAAAAATATTTCTCTTCTCATCCCTCCCAATCTCTTTCAAGCAAACCTTTTCAGACCAAAAAGCATGAATACGTCAAAGGGCTCCTATAGAGTACTATAGATGTATTGGGTGCGTAAAACCTTCCCTTTACATAACCAACCCCCCTTACCCTTTATCTCTCTGTTCTTTTAGAACTCTTTAGGTTTTGTTCGCTCTTTTTCCTTTCCTTTTTTGGATAAAATAAAAGTGCAGTGGCGATTCTTGTTTTTTTAGTTAAGTTAATCAATAGCTTACACTCACAAATTTCCCCGCTACAGAAAAGTGGCGACTCTGCTGGGGATTCCATCTCCCTTGAGGGGTTTAGCCTACTTTGATTTATTTACTGCTTTTTGTCTGATTTGCTTGTTATTTGTTTGTTCTGTTTGGGAGTTCCTCTGTGTGTGAGATAGGTCCTATACCCGGACCAGAGTGCACTTTGAGATAGGAGGATAGTATAGTCAAGGGAACTTTGAAGGAGTCGAATCCTGAAAAAGAAGAACTTGAGAATCTATACACTCGGTGGTTGCCTCTTTGGAATTACTGATGCCGATAGAGCGATCGAGAAGGCATTACTTTTCCATAGAAGCCTATAACACTAAGGACCGTAGTAACCCTTAACCCATCCTAGCCTTTTTAGGATCGTAGCGCGGAAGCTAAGAAGATGCAAATCTGACTTAGCTGTCACGCGATGCTACACTCAAGTTAGATTCTCTTGAGGATAACTACCAACCTCCGAGCAAATCGGTGTGCTGGTGTGTCTGATAGTGGATTTTGGACCCTGGGCACTTTGTTAGAACCACTGCTTTCTGTAGGTACAATGAAGACAAAACCTTAGTACATACCTTTGTGGGATTGGTTCTTACCCTTAGCTTCATGCTCGTGACTTGAACCTTGACCCGTGTGCTTTGTGTGATCTTGTTTGTGTTTGTTGCATTCATGCCCTCATGCATTCATGAGCATTCTTTTGGAGGGTTTCAAGGAACTTAAAGGTGTTATTGCAAACATTGCAGGTACTTTTGTTATGGATTTTGGAAGGAGAAGTACAAAGAAGTACACTTTCAAGAGTCCTAAGTTAGGGGGTTTGAGAGAGCTAGGATCTTTGGTTGCTGATACCAAGAAGTTCGAGTCCAGATATGGAAGGATTGTATCTCTCTTGAAGGTTGATATGGCTGAAGGATTGCTTACTACTTTGGGTCAGTTCTATGACCCTTTGCTGCATTGTTTCACCTTTCCTGATTATCAGTTGGTACCTATGCTAGAGGAGTATTCTCTCCTGCTTGGTTTGCCTGTTTATGGTCGGATTTTCTCTGGTTTGGACCCCGCTCTTGAGCATGATGTTATTACGAAGGCTACTCACTTGAAGGTTTCCGAGATTAAGGCTCGCATGGATACCAAATGAAAGATTCTTGGGTTACCCGCTAAGTTCTTGATGGTTAGAGCTCATCACTTTGCTAGTATGAAGAACACAGTTGCTTTTGAGGCTATTCTTGCCTTGCTTATTTATGGATTGTTCCTCTTCCCGAATGTTGAGAACTTTGTCGACATCAACGCTATTCAGATTTTCTTGATTGGGAATCTAATTCCCAGTTTGCTTGCCGATGCTTACCATTCTATTCACCTCGGGAATTTCCATGGTGAAGGGATGATTATCTGTTGTGCGCCTTTGCTTTACAAGTGGTTTATTTCTCACTTGCCGAAGTCTGCAGCTTACTGGAATCTCAAGGATGGTTTATATTGGTCGCAGAAGATTATGTCTCTCACTCATTCTAATATTGATTTGTGTAGTCGTGTTCCTTCTGGAGCGATGATTATTGATAATTGTGGTGATTTTCCCAATGTGCCTCTTCTTGGTACAAAGGGAGGAATCAGCTACAATTCGGTGTTGGCTCGTCGTCAGTTGGGATATCCTTTGCGAGAGGTACCGAAGAACATTCATTTGGCTGGTCTCTTTTTCAAGGAAGAAGAATCTCAGGTTGCTCTCAAGAGAAAAATTGTGGAAGCTTGGCGCAACATTTGTAGAAAAGGAAAGGAAAGTTTGGGAAATCCAAATTGTGTCTCTTCGGAACCTTACCTCCAGTGGGTTAAAAATATAGCTATTACTTTGAAGATGCCTTATGCGCGTCAGGAGCCTTTATCTCTAACTAATAAGAAGCCTATTCTCTACTTTATTGAAGACACAGAGAAGCTTCAAATCGCTTTGGCCGAGATGCAACAAGAGAGAGATGCTTGGAAGAACAAGTATCAGATTGTCGAGTTAGAGAATGCAAGACTTCAAGAGCACTTCAAGAAGAAGAATGAAGATGAAGTTACCAACAAGAAGAGAAAGGCGCAAGAGGATTTATTTTCCTCTCGCATTCAGCCAGTTTCCGATATTCCGAAGAGTTCAGAATCTCCTTGGAAGTTGATCGTTGATCAGTTGCTGATTGAGAAGACTCAGATGTAGGCCCATATCAAGAACCTGGAATATAGAGCTGGGACTTCTTCTCATAGGATTCTCTAGGGATCTAGTTTTCTTTATTCTCTTTTGTTTTAGGATTCTTGAATCTATACTTCCAAGATGTAATCTTTTCCATGATTAATGAATGAGATTTTGGTATTTCAGATAACAATGTTTGCAATATGCCTTATAATTCCTTGAAACTTTGCATTTGCATCTTGCATATCAAGCATTATTCTGCATTGTTTCTTGCCTTTTCCAGGTGTCTTATGTTTCCTTTGGTCTTCATTCAGCCAAGCTGTCGCACCAGTATAATACTCGAGCTAATCTGAAGAAAAAGATGGATCAGTTGCAACAAGAGAACCATGAGCTTCATGAGGAAGTGAAAAATTTAAAGGATAGTTTGGAGAGACTCACTGCTATGATGGAAGCAATGGTTGCTGCTCAGAATCAACCTCCTCCTCCTCTACTTTCAACTCCTGTGCAAAGGACAGTCATTTCTGAGATTGTCTCTACGCCTATATCTGTGGCGCCTGCTAGTGTTCCTCAATACTCCATGCCTTCTGGTTTCCCCTGGGGCATGCCTCATAACTTTGTTCCTGAGGGTTATCAACCACCACCACCTCTTGAAATTCCAGTTGTTCCTACCGTTCAACCTGTGATGAATGTGCCACCGCCTGTGGTTCATACTGTTCCTTTTGGTGAAGAACATATTTTCCATACTGCTCTAAGTGAAAATGCCAGTGCTTATGATACAATGGAAGAGATTCAAGACCAGTTTGTTGAGATGCAGAAAGAAATCAAAGCTTTGAGGGGTAAAGAGCTATTTGGAAAGAATGCTCATGAGTTATGCTTGGTTCCTAATGTGAAGATCCCGCATAAGTTCAAAGTCACTGACTTTGAAAAGTATAAGGGTAACTCTTGTCCGATGAGTCACTTGACTATGTATGCTCGTAAGATGTCGGCTCAGAAGGATAATTATCACCTTCTCATTCACTACTTTCAGGATAGTTTGTCTGGTGCAGCTTTGAAATGGTATATGTGACTTGACAGTACTCGAGTTCGCACTTTCGAAGATTTGGGTGAGGCGTTTGTGAAACAGTATAAGTATAATGTGGATATGGCTCCTGATCGTGACCAGCTTCAGGCGATGGCTCAGAATGATAAGGAGACATTCAAAGAATATGCGCAAAGGTGGCGCGAGATTGCTGCTCAGATCAACCCTCCTTTGGAAGAAAAGGAGATGACCAAGATTTTTCTAAAAACTCTGAGTCCTTTCTATTATGAGCGTATGATTGCTAGTGCCCCAAGTGATTTCACTGAGATGGTTAATATGGGGATGAGATTGGAAGAGGGTGTCCGTGAGGGACGTTTGTCGAAAGATGGTAATTCTACTGGAAGTTCCAAAAATTATAGTGGAGGATTTTCCAAAAAGAAAGAAGGAGAGACCAATGTCGTTTCTCGAGAAAGGTATAGAAGACCTCGCAATAGAAACAATCAGTGTCAGCATCTGTTACTCCTGTTATCAATTCAACTCCCGTTGTTCAGGCAGTTCCTGCTCAACAACTTTCTAATCAATAGAACAATCAACGAGACTATTTTCGGAAAGATTTTGATCTGATTCCGATGACCTACACAGAATTGCTTCCTTGTTTAATAAAGAAGAATCTTGTTCAGACCCGTCCACCACCTGCTGTTCCAAAAGATTCACCATGGTGGTATAAGCCTGAAGCTCCTTGTGCTTTCCATCAAGGAGGAGTTGAGCATGACACTGAGAATTGTTATCCATTGAAGATGGAAGTGCAGAGGTTGGCTAGAAGTGGTATTTTATCTTTCGAAGATTCCAATCCTAATGTCCAATCCAATCCGCTGCCTAATCATGGCAAGGCGTCTGTCAATATGGTTTATGGTTGTCCTAGTACATTCAAAATTTTTTATGTTCGTTGGATCCGAAGATCTCTTGTGGAAATGCATGCACTTTTGAGTGAATACCATGATATTGATCATGACTATGCAGCTTGTTGCATCTGTTCCGTGACTCCGCGTGGTTGTGTGATAGTGAAGAGGGACATTCAAAGGATGATGGACAAGAATTTGATTGAGGTCACTGCTAAAAGAGATGAATATCAAAATGAGGTGAATGTTATTGCGCCACGCTTTAATATTCTTAAAAGAGTTGTTATCTCTTATGACAGTCAGAAGACCACTGTTACACCTTTGGTTATTCGGTTGCCCAGTCCGGTACTCTATGAATCTGACAAACCTGTTCCGTATAAGTACAATGCTACTATGGTATAAGATGGTAAGGAAGTTCCCATTCCTTCTTTGTCTTCTGTGGTAAGCATCGCTGATGTGAGTAGAGTGACCCAAAGTGGTCGTGTGTTTGCTTCTGAGCCTCCAAAGATTATGGAGAATGTTATTGCTGGCAAACGAACTCAAGTTGAGAGTAATGTCGATGCTTCTGGTCAGTCCAGTGGTTGAAAGGTTTTTGAGGATGAAGTTTTGAAATTAATGAAGAAGAGTGAGTACAGTGTTGTAGATCAACTCTTGCATACCCCGTCCAAGATTTCAGTGTTGTCCTTACTGATGAATTCTGAAGCTCATAGGAAATCTTTGCAGAAGGTATTGGAACAAGCATATGTTGAGCATGATGTAACTATTAATCAGTTTGATGGCATTGTTATCAACCTCACCGCATGTAATAATTTGAGTTTCTGTGATGAAGAGTTACCCGAGTAGGGGAGAAATCACAATTTGGCTTTACATATCTCCATGAACTGTCAAGAAGATGCGCTTTCCAATGTGTTGATTGATACTGGCTCTTCTTTGAATGTGTTACCAAAATCTACTTTATCAAGGCTTTCTTACCAAGGTCCTCCCATGAGGTATAGTGGAGTTGTTGTTAAAGCTTTTGATGGATCTCGAAAGACTGTGATTAGAGAGGTTGATCTTTCGATCAAAATAGGACCATGCTTCTTCCATATTACTTTTCAAGTAATGGATATCCGTCCTAATTATAGTTGTCTTCTTGGCCAACCCTGGATTCATGAAGCTGGGGCAGTGACTTTAACTCTTCATCAGAAATTGAAATTTGTTAAGAATGATAAGCTGGTAATTGTTGGAGGTGAGCAAGTGATGCTGGTGAGCCACCTTTCATCCTTTTCATATGTTGATGCTGATGAAACTGTTGGAACTCCGTTCCAAGCTCTTTCTATTGATGACAAAGCTGTTAAGAAGAATGAGTTACCCATGTCTTCTTTGAAAGATGCTCTGCATGTGTTAGAAACTGGTTGGTCTGACGGTTGGGGCCGAGTCATTGATGTGGTTGATAACCTGGGCAAAATTGGTTTAGGCTTTACGCCTGGTACAGTCAAAAGAGATTTGAAACATATTAATGAGACCTTTCACAGCGCCGGATTCATCCACAAAGATCACTCTACTGCTGCCATCATTGAAGATGATGAAGAGGAAGAACTTCCCAACTTCGTGACACATGGACAGATCTGCCAGAATTGGATACCTGTTGATGTTCCCACTATTGTTCATATTTCAAAGTAATTTGTTTTTGTTTCTTTCAAAAATCCTTTCACTCTGCCCAAGGTGAAAGTGAATTTGTGAGGGCTTTGTTTCAAATTTTATCATCATCAATAAAATGTTATTTTGTTTATCCATATTATGTTTTTTCCTTTTTGCTTTATTTCTGAAAAATGGTAACATAAAAAACCAAAAAATAATAATAATGTGATCATCACTTTTATCTGCATGATACTTGCACTTCTCGTTCATATTCTAAAATCAAACATAAATCATTGTGCAGATTGATTGTTAAACCCATTGAAAACAATGACCCTATGCCCTCTCCTAACTTTGAATTCCCTGTGTTTGGAGCTGAAGACGAGGATATTGAGGAGATACCAGATGAAATTTCTCGGTTGCTTGAGCACGAGGAAAAAACCATTCAGCCTCATGAAGAGCCAGTGGAATTGGTTAATTTGGGTTCAGATGATGATATAAAAGAAGTCAAGATTGGGGTATTGCTTCAGTCAGATGTTAAGAAGAGGATTGTGGAGCTTCTTAGAGAATATGTTGGCGTGTTTGCTTAGTCCTATCAGGACATGCCTGGTCTTGATATTGATATTGTGGAGCACCATTTGCCATTGAAGCCTGAATGTCCACCTGTGAAGCAGAAATTGAGAAGAACTCATCCTGACATGGCTGTAAAGATCAAAGAGGAGGTTTAAAAGCAGATTGATGTTGGTTTTCTTGTGACTTCTGAGTACCCTCAATGGGTGGCCAATATTGTGCCTGTTCCAAAGAAAGACGGAAAAGTCTGAATGTGCATTGACTATAGAGATTTGAATAAAGCCAGTCCGAAAGATGATTTTCCACTGCCACACATTGATATGTTGGTAGATAATACTGCTAAATTCAATATCTTTTCTTTTATGGATGGATTTTCCGGTTATAATCAGATAAATATGGCACCCGAGGATATGGAAAAAACAACATTCATTACACCCTGGGGAACATTCTGTTACAGAGTGATGCCCTTCGGTTTGAAAAATGCTGGTGCAATTTACCAGAGAGCTATGACTACCTTGTTCCATGATATGATGCATAAAAAAATTGAGGTCTATGTGGATGATATGATTTGTACGTCGAAGACTGAAGAAGATCACATTGAGTACTTATTGAAGTTGTTTCAACGTTTGAGAAAATTTAAACTCCGTTTGAATCCTAATAAATTTACTTTTGGTGTCCGTTCTGGAAAATTGTTGGGCTTTATTGTCAGCCAAAAGGGCATTGAAGTTGATCATGGTAAAGTTAAGGCTATTCAGGAAATGCCTGCGCCCAAAACTGAAAAACAAGTAAGAGGATTCTTGGGACGTTTGAATTATATCTCCCAATTTATATCCAATATGACTGCCACTTGTGCGCCGATCTTCAAGCTTCTCCGCAAAGATCAGGGTTGTATATGGACAGAGGATTGTCAGAAATCTTTTGAAATAATTAAAGAGTATATGCTTGAACCTCCGATTTTGTCTCCTCCCGTGGAAGGAAGACCTTTGATCATGTATTTGACTGTGCTAGAAGAGTCTATGGGTTGTGTTTGGGTCAACAAGATGAATCTGGTCGAAAAGAATTTTCCATTTATTATTTGAGCAAGAAGTTCACCGATTGTGAGTCTCGGTACTCAATGCTTGAAAAGACATGTTGTGCTTTAGCTTGGGCTGCTAAGCTCCTCCGCCCGTATATGTTGAATCATACGAATTGGTTGATATCCAAAATGGATCCAATCAAGTATATCTTTGAAAAGTCTGCTTTAACTGGGAGGATTGCTCGTTGGCAAATGTTGTTGTCAGAATATGATATCGAGTACCGAACTCAAAAAGCGATAAAAGGAAGTGTTTTGGCTGACCATTTGGCACACCAGCCAATTGATGATTATCAACCTATCAGGTTTAATTTTCCTGACGAGGATATGATGTATCTAAAGGTTAAAGATTGTGAAGAACCATTACCTGATGAAGGGCCTGAGCCTGCATCCCGTTGGGGTTTGATTTTTGACGGAGCTGTTAATGAGTATGGCAATGGTATTGGGGAAATAATTGTTACTCCTCATGGTTCTCATATTCCTTTCACTGCAAGGTTGATGTTAACTTGCACAAATAATGCGACTGAGTAAGAAGCATGTATTATGGGCTTGGAAGAAGCCATTGATTTAAGAATCAAGATTCTTGATGTATACGGAGATTCAGCCCTAGTGATTAATCAGATTAAAGGAGAATGGGAGACACGTCAACCTGATTTGATTCCTTATCGAGATTATGCAAGAAGGTTGTTAACTTTCTTCAATAAGGTTGAGTTTCACCATGTACCCAGAGCAGCAAATCGAATGGCGGATGCTTTAGCCACTATATCCTCCATGATTGCGGTGAATCGGTGGAATGATGTGCCCAAAATCGATGTTATGCGGCTTGATAGGCCATCTCATGTATTTGTGGTTGAAGAGGTTGTTAATGATAAACCGTGGTATTATGATATTAAATGCTTTCTTCAGAATCAAGAGTACCCACTTGGGGCATCCAAGAAAGATAAGAAGACTTTGAGAAGATTGGCTGGTAGTTTCTTCTTGAATGATGATGTGCTGTATAAAAGAAATTATGACATGGTTTTGCTCAGATGCGTGGATAGACACGAAGCAGACATGTTGATGAAATAAATTCATGAAGGATCCTTTGGTACCCATGCCAATGGTCATGCAATGGCTAAGAAGATGTTGAGGGCAGTTTACTATTGGCTGACAATGGAATCTGATTGTTGCAAATTTGTGAAGAAATGCCATAAGTGCCAGATTTATGCTGACAAAATTCATGTGCCTCCAACTCCTCTCAATGTTATCTCTTCTCCATGCCCTTTCTCCATGTGGAGCATTGATATGATTGGAATGATAGAGCCTAAAGCGTCGAACGGACACCGTTTCATATTGGTGGCTATTGACTATTTTACCAAGTGGGTTGAAGCAACATCATATGCCAATGTGACGAAACAAGTAGTGGTCCGGTTTATCAAGAACCAAATCATATGTCGGTATGGTGTTCCGAGCAAGATTATCACAGATAATGGGTCAAATCTGAATAACAAGATGATGAAGGAATTATGTGATGAGTTTAAGATTGAGCATCATAATTCTTCTCCTTACAGACCTAAGATGAATGGGGTCGTTGAAGCTGCTAATAATAATATCAAGAAGATTGTTTAGAAGATGGTTGTTACTTACAAGGATTGGCATGAGATGCTCCCTTTTGCTTTGCAATGGTATCGTACATCTTTCCGTACTTCAACAGTGGCAACCCCTTTCTCTCTTGTTTATGGTATGGAAGCATTGCTCCCAGTAGAAGTTGAAATCCCTTCTATGAGAGTTTTGATGGAAGCTGAATTGTCTGAGGCAGAATGGTGTCAGAGTAGATATGATCAGTTGAATTTGATTGAAGAGAAAAGAATGACGACCTTGTGTTATGTCCAATTGTATCAACAAAGAATGAAGAAAGCTTTTGATAAGAAGGTTCGACCTCGTATGTTCAGAGAAGGCGACCTCGTGCTCAAAAGGATCTTGACTTCTACCAATGATTCTAGGGACAAGTGGACTCCTAATTATGAAGGCCCATACATTGTTAAGAGAGCCTTCTCTGGCGGTGCATTACTTCTTGCAACTATGGATGGTGAAGAGTTCACTCGTCCTGTGAATGCCGATGCAGTCAAGAAATACTTCGCCTAAAAAAATAAAAGAACAGCTCGCTAGGTTGAAAACCCGAAAGGGCAGCTTAGGTAAAAATAAGCGTCTCGGTGGGCTGAAAACCCGAAAGGGCGGTCCAGGTAAAAATTAGAGACAAAAACAGAAATAGTCATCCCGGTAGATTGAAAACCCGAAAGGGCAATCTAGGAAAAAGTTAGGGATTATGGCAAGTAACTGCATCTGGGCAGTCTTGATCATTTGAAAGCAACATTGTCCATTAAGGATTCTGCTTTAATCATCCTCAGCTGAAGTTTTGAGCACAGTGGAATTCAAAGTTGTTAGGGAGAATAGTGGTCATTGTATTTCAATGTAACCCTTTCTATGTATTTACCATTTTTCAAACTTTGTAATGATCCATGGAATTACGCCATTTGCGGACTTCCATTCTACTAATAAAATTTGGGCCTTTGTCCCTTTGTTTGCAATTCTTATTTTGTTTCTGTTTGCAAAATTTCATTTATTGCTGATGATGATTTTTGAAACAAAATGTGAATAATTGATTTAAATTTTTTGAAAATTATAAAAACACATTTTTTCTTTGATTTATGAATATAAAAAAAAAAGAATGTCAACGGTTATTCCAAGAATGGTAGGATCAATGTTTTCCTCAGCAGGGTTCGTTCTCGCTCCTTTGCCAGAATTTATGGGCAGATCCCCAGTAGAGTTTATTGATATTTCCTCAGCAGAACTTGTTCCTATGAATGTGATCAGTTGTTGACAAGATGATGGGATTGTTATGATGTGTTGAATTCATAAGGTCCAATGCTGTTTGGTTTTTCCCCAGCTAGGTCTTGATCCGAATCCTTTCCAGCTGATTATGTTATGGTCAGGCAGTTGAGTAGTTTTGAGGTCCACATCTCCTTAATGATGGTCCCTAAGCAGAGATTCATTTCTGCTATCCCCAGCCGAAATCATATGAGGAATCCCCACTCAGAGTTTTATCTTCTAGGTGTGTTGTTGTTACTTTGGATGTCCCCGAACAGAGAGCGATGTTATTCTCTTCTAAGAAGCATTGCATTGGTGATCGCTTGTTGTGTTTCATCTTGTCTTGTGGATATTTTTCTTTCCAGGTTGTTCTACCCAGGGATTTATCCTTGATGATTCTCCAACGGAGGCAGTGTATTATCATTTCCAATCATAAAGCAATGAGGTTAATTTCTCATTTCCCCTGGTAAGTCCAAGATGTACTTCTCTCCGGATTATTTTTCAGAGATTTATCCTCCTAGTGAAGATTATGCAACACTATTGTGGCTATTCCCCAGTAAAGTCGCTCATGATAATTATATTCAAGGAATATTGATATACTAGTCATCTGTTGAGTTTTCTCTCATTCATGAAGAGTATTGATCTAAAATCCCCCACAGTTTGACCTTTTGCTGTTTTCCCAGCAAGTTCAGGATGCTTTGCTCAGAATTGGTTAATCCTCTAAGAATGTTCTCGTATCTCCAGCAGATCTGCCTTGTTTTCCCAGTGGATTTTTGCATAGATGTTTATATGTCTACAATCCCCAGCGGATTCATTTTTTCCGCAGCAAATCTCTTCATCTTTTTGAGATAGAAGTTCCTGTGAATTTTTGTTATCCCCAGGAAGAGTCAGAAAGATTTGGGTTGTTATGATTCCCCGACAGCTTTCCTGTCGTCCTCAAAGAAGAGTTTATGTTATTATCCTCTTTGTGGATCATCGATGTTAGAAGATTGATATTTGGGTCTTTCCCCAAGAAGTATCTTCTTTTCTCCAGCAAGATTTGAGCCTTGTAGTAGGATTTATTTTCCATTGATGGCTTTTGTTTTCTTCAGCTAAATGCCTAGCAGAGTTGCTAATAATATCTCCATCTTGTTAAGATTAGCCGAGTATTCAGTGGTGTTGTGGTGTTTATTTCACCCTCTGTTTATTCTTTATGTCTGTTTTGTCAGCATATTCATACTCATAAGCATCGCATGCGCATTCATTTGTTGTGCATAGCATATTGTTGTTGCGTTTTTCATTTTGCATTTGTGTTGGTGCTTCTTTGCTCTCTGGTGGTCTTATCCCCGCGGAGCATGTGTGTCCTCTCTCCATTTAGAGTGTCGACCCCTAAGCAGAAAATGCCTATCTTTGTTAATTCCCCACTGAGTTTATTTCTCGTGGAAGATTTTGATTCAGTTTCCTCTCCAGTGTATTATCTAGATGGAATTAGTCCCCAGTTGAGATATTTCCTCCTCGGGATGAGTCTTGTTTGACCGCTTCTCTCTAGCTTGTTCCTGTATTGAACTTTGGTCCCCTGCAATATTTGTTTAGATCTCTAGGTTGTGAAACCTAGATTGAGAGTGCATTTATTTTGCACCTTTGAGGATTCTGCACCCTTCAGCTGAAATCCGCGTATGATTCCCCTTTTGGAAGGTTCAATACTGTTTCGTGGCATTTTTTTATTTGAGAAGCCTGAGGCGATGTAGTTTAATACATTTTGTGACTCCAATGAATGGTAAGTCTCTTCGGTTTAATGGGAAGTTCATTGTTGAGATTTTGTGACTCCAATGAATGGTAAGTCTCTTCGGTTTGATGGGACAGTTCGTTGTTGAGATTATTCTACTCCGATGAATGGTAAGTCTCTTCGGTTTGATGGGACAGTTCATTGTTGAGATTTTGTGACTCCAATGAATGGTAAGTCTCTTCGGTTTGATGGGACAGTTCGTTGTTGAGATTTTGTGACTCCAATGAATGGTAAGTCTCTTCGGTTTGATGGGATAGTTCGTTGTTGAGATTTTGTGACTCCAATGAATGGTAAGTCTCTTCGGTTTGATGGGATAGTTCGTTGTTGAGATTTTGTGACTCCGATGAATGGTAAGTCTCTTCAGTTTGATGGGACAGTTCGTTGTTGAGGTTTTCTACTATGATGGATGGTTAGTCTCTTCGGTATGCTAGATATAGTTCATTGTTGAGGTATTGATTTTCCCCAGTGGAGCCTTGCTGTGCTAAGCCTTCCCTGTTGAGTTATATCCTTATTGTGTTGTGGTTTATTTCCATATACAGTTATCCCCAGTTTGAATCTTTTCCTCAGATGAGTCCCAATAGTTATGCAGTGTGTTCCCCGGCTAGTCAGTGGTCTCCTGTGATGTGTTTCCCCGGTGGAGTTTCTTTCTCCCGTTCTTCGTTTTGTTTGTCTCCTGTGGCATTTTCTCCCCACAGAGGTTTTGTGTCTGCATACCATTTGCATAATCATATCATCTTGTGGTCTCTTAGGGCCAAAAATTGGGTTTATTGTTATATTTAAGTCTCTTATATCTCGTCGAGACAAAGATGTCAATCTTCTTATCTCCGGATAGAAGAAACTTAAATAGGGGCAGTTGTAATACCCTAATTGTTACCCCTAAGATCCCACATGTCCTTTTGCATTTCATGCCACAAACAAGATCACACATTGGTTCCCTCTTTTGCAGGTTTGTGCCTTGCGGGGATATTTGAGTGTGTGTGTGTGTGTTTGTTAGTTGTTTTATTGCTTAATTTGTTGATGCTTACTAACCATTAATCAAAATCCAAAAATATTTTGTTTCCTTTCACTAACATTTTCAGGGGAAGAACATATTAAAAATACCAAAAAAATCAGTCTCGCAGCTCGAATGAATTCCATCTGAACAAAGTCAAAGTTGATCCGCAATTAATTCAAAAAATTATCTGATCAAGAGTTTCCAAGTTTTAATTGATTTTTGATCAAGAGACTCCAAGGTTCATGTGTTTATTTCCATGCCTTCTTTGACAAGCAAAAGAATCGAGCCGAACCACAACAGTGTACTTAAAAAGGGCATTTTTTCAAAATTTGTACTAAGTAACTGGTTAACATATATGCTGTAACCAGTTACCCTCGTGAAATTTTGAAAAATGGTAGCAAATTCAAATTTTAGAAATTGGCACCAATTTTCATCATTTTGGAATATTCTATACCATTTCATTGTAATTCCCCTACATCATTTTGATCATTCCCCACCATGCACCTTCACTAATCACCACTCTTTTGATAATTCCCTCCAAATTTGAATTCCAATCCTAATTTTGATCATCCAAGCCTAATTCCAAACCACCAAATTTCCCAAGCCTAAATTCTATAAATAGAGGTTCATTTCATTCATTCTTCAAGCTTTTGATAGCCAACAAACCTCTTGCAAATTAACTTCCCAACCACAAATTTCACTAAAGCTCACTTTTCTTCTTTTGAAAGTTAACAAGAATTCACATTGAATCTTGTTCAACTTTGAGCTAAACCTTCATCCAAACTTGTGTTCTTCATCAATTCTCATAGATCAAGGCTTTGGTGTTTGGATCTTGAAGCAATTTGAAGGAATTTTCAGATTTTAAGTGGTAATTCATCTTTCACCATTGTTGAAGCTTCATCTTCATCTTCCATAATGTAGATCTTTGGAGATATTTGTTACTTGATCCTTTGGATCTTGTAATTGTGTTAAACTGCTGGTTTTCACTGTTATTTTACTTTAATTTCGTGAAATTTCAGTTCCATGATCACAAAGTGTTTGTAAAAAGTTTTGAAAGTGGATCATGCTGAATTTTGCACAATTTTCTGCATTCTGGTGCAGAGTAACCGGTTAGCAGATATGCTGTAACCGGTTACTCTGTGTTAATTTTTAAAAATTACGTCTATTTTGAACTAAGTAACCGGTTAGCAGATATGCAATAACCGGTTACTTGAAAACAGAATGCATATTTTGCCTTGTTTTTGGGGCTGTTTTGGTTTTTCTTCCTCCTTCTTCCCCTTTCTTCTTGTTTTAGCCTTGAAATGCATTGTTGAGATTAATTTCTCTTCAATTTCAATGGACTTTGGATATGTTTAGAGTAATTAAACATTCATTAGTTCAAATCTATCTTTTCATGAATTGTTAAATTCATTTGAGGTGCTTTGAATTAGTGATATGTTTTCACACTTAAACATATCAATTAAAAGTGATTGAACTTGAAGATGAAAGGATCTTGACTTTTTAATTCAATTTGGCTTTCTCTTCATCTATTTCCTTTTTATTTTGATCGATAAAAGTCTTATGGATCTTAGAATTTCTTCGTTGAATTCTTGATCAAGACTAGATCGTTACCTATTTTCTTTTCGTGCGGTATTGCTTCCGGATGACGATCTACATATCGTTCATCTAGCATGTATTAGCACAAAGATCTATTGACCGGCCTCATTGTAGGGTAATTACTCTGTAAATTACTCGGTGATTGCTTAACATAGCGCAACATTTGTCCCTCTTTATCCAATTCGGAATTTGAACTTTCGTGGTCCGAAGCTTGATTGGTCGCGTCAACCCAATGGTGATTGATCTTTTGTATTATGTTCAAAATCTTTGAAGCTTGTTGTTGTAGAGGCTTTGATTCTATCATTCTTCTAACAAGTCTTCATTAACCTTGACCTAAGTACATTGTTTAATCACTATAGTTCAAGACGTGAAACAGAATAATCGGTGAAGGCTTATGGCACTAGAGCCTTGTGCTACTAATTACTAACTTCTAACTTCTTTATATTTCCTTCTTGCTCCCTATCTCTCTTTATTTTTTATGCTTTATGTCATTATATTATATTCATGTTTATGTTTATGTCATTTTTCTTTTGTCCATTTGGACCATATTATCTTGTGCTTTGTTTTTCTTTTGTCCATTTTGGACTCAAAAACATTAATAAAGGATTAAACCACTAAAAGACTTGTGCTCTTAATTGCTGGACTATGGCCATTATCCTTTGTATTGGAGGACCTATACTCTTGATTATGGACTTATGGACTTAGAGTTAGGATCTTAACCTATTGTGTGGGAATTTGTGATGGAAACCCTTGGATTTTGGATACTTCCAATCTTCTTTTGAAGACTTATTTTGAATCAAGACCAAATCAAAAAGGAAAAATTGCTTATGCTATGGAGCTTGTCCATGTGGTTAGATCTTTCTTACCCTCGCTTTTACTTTATGCTTTAGGATAGTCACTTCTTCTCCACCCCTTCTTCAATTTTCAAAGCTTCCTCTCTTTTTCAGAACTTTCTTGTTTTCAAACTTAAAACCGCTTTCATAATAAAACCTTGCCTTCGGTCAAGCGATTTTGAAAATTTCTTTTCTTTAATAAATTTCAATCAATATTAATCATATTTTGACCATTTCATGAAAACATAAAAAATATAAAAACTCATCAATCTCTTTTTGTGCTTTGTGCACTTTTTCTTTTAAACTTTTTTTCATAAGTTTAGACATGATTCATTTCTTTAAACAGAATTATTCGCTTGGAACTGACGATTTGTCTTTACATTTAAAATCAATCATAACAAACAAATGTTTTTGTTATTTGTACCACGAACTACGGGGTTTTGATCCTACATTGCACATTGTGGGTACGTAGGCTTGAGGCGATAAGTCTCTCCAAACACAAAAATCTTAAAAAATATTTCTCTTCTCATCCCTCCCAATCTCTTTCAAGCAAACCTTTTCATCCTAAAAAGTATGAATACATCAAAGGGCTCCTATAGAGTACTATAGATGTATTGGGTGCGTAAAACCTTCCCTTTACATAACCAACCCCCCTCCCCCCCCCCCCCTTATCTCTTTGTTCTTTTAGAGCTCTTTAGGTTTTGTTCACTCTTTTTCCTTTCCTTTTTTGGATAAAATAAAAGTGCGGTGACGACTCTTGTTTTTTTAGTTAAGTTAATCAATAGCTTACACTCAAAAATTTCCCCGCTACATCCTGCTCATCTTTTCGAGGATTCAGAAGCTCTATCTTCGACCTGATTTTTGTGAGGGTTCGACCAAGACTTCTTTCCTTGTAATCACCATTCTTGAATTTGTTGTAATCACCATTATTTTTCATGACTGAGCCTGTAGTGCTTGTATCGAATCCTGAACTCCCTTTCTTTTGACAATCCTCATCTCATGCGCCTCCAACGAACCAACCAAGTCTTCCATTTTTAGGGTTTCAAGATTGTTGGATTCTTGAATTGCTACGATAACGTGATCAAAGTGAGAGGTCAATGTTCTCATTACCTTCTCAACTATCATCTTATCAGTTATGGTTTTACCACAACCCTTCATGAGATGGACGAGTTTCTGAACCTTCGACACATATTCTGCGAGTTTTTCGTCTTCTCTCATCGACAACAACTCATATTGTCGATGCAAGGTTTGCAACTTGACAACCTTGACTTTCTCACCTCCTTCATAATACTTCACCAGAATATCCCATGCCTCCTTCTCCATTTCAGCATGAGAGATTCTATCGAAGTTAGCAGCATCGACCGCCGTCTGAATGCAATAAGGAGCCTTGCAATCTTTCTTCTTGACTTCGTTGTGGGTTTTTTTTCTGTTCTTCGGTTGCCTTTTCAGCTAACACAGGAACACCACCGGTAACCACTTCTAGGGTATCATGGAAGCCAAATAAGGATTGCATCTGTTTTTTCCAATGGATCCAATTTTTGCCGTCAAGCATTGGAAGGGAATTCATAATGCTCTTATCACCAGTCATCTTCACAACGGTTGATTCAGTTGCCCTGGAAACACGATCTCTGACGTGAAGTTCTTGAAAACTCGATCAAGAACAATAACTGGAAGCTCTAGATACCAATTTGTTAGTGCGTGAGGCACTTTTAGTGAGGAGAGAAAGAGAGAGAATAAGGAAATAAGGATTTGTATTATTTGAATTGTGTAAATAATGATACAAGCTAAGTCTATTTATATACAACCCTAATTGGGCTTGGGCCAACACAACTTGGATTATATCTAAATATTAAATATAATCAAATCTAATCATATCAAATCAAATCTAATCTAATATTTCAACAGATTTTACATTTGTCTCGTCATCTTAACCGTGCAACAACTTGGATTGGACATATGAAGGCATAAGAAGAGTACCATTTTCCATCACAAGCTAGAACCATAAATTCATCTTCATCACAAAGCTCAACCTATAATTATAATATCAAAGCAAAAATAATATATTAATCATAAGTCATAACATATGAAATTAATTGTGGGTTATACAATAGTGAAAATGGGAAATATGGCATATATGTGTATCATTGAAGCTGTTAGTTGAATAGCTTCACAGTGACAAACTTACAGCGTTTATATTTGGATTGGCAATTATTACTTGTTTTACAGCAGGAAGAAATTTGTTATGTTTAGATTTCTATGTCACCTGCAGTTCATGAAATATATCAAAGAATGGAAACTTTATACCCAATCTCACCCCTCAAAATTCCACAAAAAATGTTTATGAAGAAATCAGTGTTAAGAACAGACATTTATATGAATTTACATGTGTTTTGAAACCAAACTCTTCAAGTCTTTTGAAGAACCAAAACATATCATACACGATATTAAAAAAAGGAGTACAAAGTTGTTCATTTTATTCATCGAAGTTATGAATTATCATGAACTAAAGACAAAAAGGCCCGACCCAGGTTGTTCACTTAGGTTAAAGTTGGAAAAAGAGGGGGAACAAAAAGGAAGCTTAAACTAATATTCAAAACAGTTAACAAAAAACACATAGGTAAGTTACCAATAGCTCTTGTAAGGTTTAAAATGCCATTAACTCTTCTTGCATGAATAAAACCACCAGCTCTCGAAATTCTTTCCTTCTCAATCTCAAGATCAGGTTTGTGTCAAACAGTGTCACAACAATGTACACTGAAAGAAAGCACACATGTAAATAAATGGAAGTTGTCGCACCAACCCTCAAAGCAATCTAACAAATAAATAAAATAGAAATTAATTAAGGAACTTGGTGCCAAACACGTATAATTCCAGGTTTGGAAATTGACACAACTGCTCCTCTGCAAGTACCACATACATACATATCACAAATTGCAGAATGTACTGAATAAATTGTAGGAGACATGTCTATGCTAATCAAATAATAAATTGCAGAAGGTTGTTAATTCAGTATAACTTTAACATATATGAACTACCATTCTATGTAACGCACAAATGGAAATCATAAAATCAACGACAATTTCATTAAAATAAATTGAAGTCCATATCATTCAAAGTGCTCGATTCATAAGCGAAAGTTACAAGATTAAGACAAATAAAACTCCTAATAGTCAAATCTAAAAGACTTGAACGACATGAAGTTGCTCCAACCAATTGGTGCCAAGTCTTCATCATCTGAATCAAAATTGATCAAGGTTTTCAGAATTATGATTTACCTGCATTCCCATTTGATCAAGGTTTTTAGCAATCATAGATTTGACCTGAAAATGCCTTTGCCAAAATAAACCAAATAAAATGAGAGGCCAAGAAACATATGAACATACCGAAACAATACCTTTGGTTGAGTGACTACAACAGAAGCCTCAATAACAACTGTAACAGCACCAACCATGTACCATCAACCCTGAATCTTTTAGACTCTACTTCCAGCCTCAAACTACACTCAAACACCCACAAGGAGAAATTTCAACATAATTCACCAACCATACATTATAAAGAAACTTTTCTTTGAATCACAAGAGACACACTTGCACATAATTTTCATAAATGACATTCTTTAAAAGTGAAACCTTAAACCCATTACTATAAACTACAAATTAAAAAGCTCGAGTAAGTTTTTTTACAGTAATTATTACTTCACTTACTCTAAGGCTCTAGCTGCACCAAGTGTCATCCGAATGCGAGTATTCCATGATAGTGTTGCTTTGAATTCATCATCTGAGTGGAGTGCATCATATAGGGACCCGTTACTGCAGTATTCATATAAGAACAAAAGTTGTTTATTATAACAAAAAGTGTTTATATAAATAAAAATCACAACATTGAGAAATCCTTCTCGCCAACCATGTTCACTATCATCTTTGCAGAAGCAAAACATGCCATAATCGGTTTCATACCTAAAAAACTCAGAAATTCATTCATCAGTTATGAAAGAATCCAAGCAAAAATAATCCAAAACATCTGAATATCAGATTTCGTAGGCAATCACATAAAAATGGTTTACAACCTCATCTTTAATATCACTCATTTCAGATTTAAAACACAAATTCTAGAAAGATAACAGGAGCATCATCAGTACCAGGTTTGTTGCACAACTTTGTTGAACCCTCTTCTGAAGCATCCTTCTCCCCGAGACGTATGTGCATCATCAATCATCATCACCAGCAACCTGTCCAATGAGTTACATGACTCAAATTAGCAAAATGAGGGAAACCACTCTGTAGTGTATCTACTGATTATAGAAATCAACAATTTAACTCACAACTCGACTCATTTAATGCACTTATTCATATGATACGATGGACATATTAAGTCCATTCATGCATCTAGGACTGCACAATCTGCTACTGTACCCACATGAGCTGTCAATTACTGCCAGTACCAGTCCTAATGCTTCTAATAATCCCCAGGATAATAACCATGCAAAAAAAACACATCCAACAATAGGTCTGTAGATCATGTATCCAACTCTGCAGACAGCATGGTTGACCAACAAACCACTTTTTGGTCTGATGGAATAAAATTGACCTCTTGCTGATGGAACCATTCACATTATGAAAACCATTCACAATATGAAAACCAGAGTCAACCGGATAAACATCTCAATTCAAGTCAAAATAAAAAGAGTTATAACACATAGATGGAGATAAATGATCCCACAAGTGTTCCAAACAACTATGAACACGCAAAGCCAGCATTAGATGATCAAGAAATTTATGTACTATAAAGGTAGGGTAACATCATCAGATGATCAAGAAATTTATATATGTGATATTATCAATCACAGCTGGTTTGTAATCGATATCTGAAAAGTTTTTAAAAGATTCAGCTTACTAGGGATAACACTATCACCAAGTCCAAGAATCGATAATGGCCTTGTAAAATCAGATTTCGGGACAAAAGCTGCAAAATTGTTGTAACAATCAATAATATGAACAAATAGTAATAGCATATAATTTTAAACTTCATATCAAGATGAAAGAAACAAATATCATTTTAATAAACTGACATCTTAACCTTTATTGGAGCATCAAATGATTTTCAAACCCTAACCATTACTGGTGTGAAGCAACCTAAAAAATGTCATAAAAAATTAGTCCAACCTACAAAACATAAAAATGGAAATATTAAAAAATCATATGGACTGATCTACCAGTATAAAATAGAACAACAAACTTTTTTAAACCCTCTTCTATATACCTGCAACAGATCTGGATCTACAAAAAAAATAGAACAACAAACTTTTCACACTCAAATCAAGTTAATGTGATAACAGATCCATACTTACAAAACAATTCGAAAATTTATAACCAAACCAATCTGGATTTAGAAAACCTTCAAGATTTTACAAAGGTGTTTTCCAAAACCGCAGAGGAACAAAGACGACGACGAAGAAGGAAGAATGAACGAAAAGAAGACGGCGAAGAAGTAAGAAGACGAGGAAGAAGGAAGAAGAGAGATAAAGAGAGAAGTCAGCGAGAGACACTCAAAAGAAGAAGAGATAAAGCATAGCGACAGAGAGAGAGAGAGAGAGAGAGAGAGAGAGAGAGAGAGAGAGAGAATGATTGAAAGAAAGAAGAGAGATGGAGGAAAACCATGTTGAAAGAGAAAGAAGGAGTAAATTTCTGATCACATGTGGTCCAAATGACATTATCATCTCATCCAATCCTAGCAACTTTAGGCATAAAAAAGAAACTACGTAGTTGGATTCAAAATATGTGACATCAATAGTTCAATAAAGTATGTTTTGGACCAAATTTACCCTAAAATTGAGGATGTGGCAAAATAGTAGAAAGGGGCAAAGAAGTCTTTTCCAGAACAACAAATTTTCTTATATTATAGATGTTGAAAGCAACATTGCGGGATAATGTTAATCGAATGACTCCAAGAGCTTTTCTATTGAGAAGGGTCCAGGCACCGTCCTCCATTTCCGCTGGTTTTGGGCCCGTGAGAGGTTCATGCATACCTTTTTGATACAAATAATCCTCTATTTGTATCTTCCAAAAGCTGAAGTCCGCACCATCGAACTTCTCAATTTTCACCTTTCCTCCGTCTCCTGCCATCGCTCCCCACTCGAGTCTGACTCCTCTGGATCGCTTCTGAAACGAAAATAACCAACCTGCTCTGATACTAGTTGTTAGGAAACTACGCAAAATTTACTCATAGTCAGATTCATGGAATAGTGATATAAATGCGAAATAATGACACACAAAAATTGATACGGGCTACTGCAGACTTTTTATTTACTAGAAAGATAAAATACACATTGTATTTAAGAATTTCTCTCACTCAGAGTTTTTCTCACTAGTGTATTTCTTTAGTTATTGAAAATGCTCTCAATGTTGGAATGAATATTGTTTTGGCTTTGATATCATATATAGTCAATGCATTGGATGCATCATCCGTAACCCATTCATTACGATTCCTATAAAGTAGAAACATCTTCCATTTATTTCTAAATAATAAGAAAACATTATTCTAAAAATAATAATAAGAAAACAATGATTTTTTCAACACATAAGCCAGAAGAACATGGTCATGAATTCTTCTCCCTGGCACAAAGGCAACCTGATTGTCACTTACTGAAAGCTCTGCTGATTTAAGCAAATTTTTGGAAAAACAGAATGTCAAAAGATATGGTTAAACATGAAGAAGTCTGATGAAAGTAGACTAGTCAGATATGATGTCCTAACGAATGTCTCGACATCCTAATTTGATATTGAAGGATGTTTCTAAATCTGGTGCAATATTTAAGGAGCAATCAAAACTTGGATCAAGGAATCAATAAACCAAAGATTCGAAGCCCAAGGAGACAGAAGACTATAAATAGAAGACTTAGACCTAGGATTTTATATGCCTTTTGCAAACTAGTTCTCTTGCGTAAGAAACAAGGGTTTAGGGTTTTGAGAGTCTTTGACTCTCTAGGTTGTAAGTATTTCTTTGTATCAGTTGATGCATTGTGGCACATATAGATGTCACACAGATCCATAAGCCTTGAGGTATTGGATTGTGTATTGTTCTTGGATGAATCTTTTAAGTAAATCCGAGTTAGCTTGGTTATCAAGAAAGCTTGACAGATTTCTGTATTGACAGGGATGATGTAGATATCACAGTCGGTGATTAAGGGAAGTGAGTGGGGTATCTCATATCAGAGTTGTAAACGTCGGAGTTTAACTGTGGTAAAGATGTTCATTGGGTAGATGTTAGGATAAAGTTGTTAACGGGGGAGTTTAGCTTTGTAACAGTTCTACAGATAGTGAAGTCTTCTTCCTGGATTGGTATCCCCCAGATGTAGGTGAATTGCACCGAACTGGGTTAATAATTGTTGTGTTCTCTATCATTCTGCAAATTTATGTTTTCTGTTAGGGTTCATGATAAACATGTTGGATCAGATGTCGTAACATCTGTGATCCTGCAGTTCTGATATTCAAGGTATCAGTCTGCTGTTGTGCCTCTGTGTTTAAATGTCTATGTAGCACAATGTCTTGACATGTGTTAGGACATCTGCTGTCTGCATATGCCAGAATTTTAATTCGTATCAGAGCACGCATCCTGTCTGGTTTTGGATGAGATCTTTGGGAGATACTTTCTGGTGTTTAAACAAGGAGGAGTTTTAAAGATCAGATCAATCAACTCAGTAATACTCAAGGGTATTAATGGATGAGATGGATGTTCTGGATCGAAGGTAACAACCCAGAGGTTGTTCATATTGCCAAGGAGGTTCTACAACAACTACAAGAGAAGTGGCTAGTTCTCTTATTGGGGTGTCTTATAAGATGTTCTGACATCTTATTAGGGCAAGCATGATTTGTTCCTTGGTGGTTATGCTGCATGTGTTTATGATGGAAGAGCTCTAGAATTATGGGATTCTAGAGTTGTTACTAAAGGCATTTGGTGGAAGATCTCAATCGTCGGCCTCTATTTGTGAAGATATCTGCATTCATTTATTCCAGAGTCGGGAGCGATGGAATGAAGGGAGTTGTAGGTAGATATTTGGTATGGTGACTTGGTACTTGGAAGCTTGGTTTCTTGGCACAGTTGAAGTCAGTTGAAAAGGAGAGGAGTTGAGTTTAAGTTTATCAAGTTCTTGCTCTGGGAGTTTGATAAATAATTGATCGGCTAGGTTGTCAAAGATACTTGAGAATTATCTCAAGTCCACTCATAAAGGCGTCTCAGTCGTGCATCTGGAGTCTTCTAGTTATTCTTTTGACTAGAAGGTGTTTCTTTGAAACACAATCTGAAGAAAGTGGAGGTGATTTATTTTCACCATCCCTATGAGCAGATATAGTACTAAGGGGGCTTATGTACATGCCAAATATATTTGATGCCGAGTTGAGTAGGCGGATAAAGGTGAACAGGACTAGACTATAGTAGCAGGAGAGATCGTACAATGAAGAGAGCTATATAAGCCTCATACACAACCCAGCTCGGTCAGAAACCCGACTTTAACCAGGCCGAGTTCTCACAAGGTCTGGTACCGCACCCCACCAACCCGGCACCGATGTCGGTCATGAGCTTGTCAAATGCCACTCTAACATTTGTAACGGTGGCGGTGCATCAATACAGACGTTACCAGAGCTTCAAAGCCTGTATTCATGAAAGGAAGTTATGGCAATGATGGACACATAACACCAGAAGGCCAAGAGACTTCTCTTAATGGCTTGTATTAATAGAAGGCTATATAATAGGGCTCCCGCATGAGGTTTAAGCAAGACATTCATCTTGAGGCAGTATACAACACTTGTACAACCCTCAAATCCCCAAATATTCATTTCATCATACTCCGCAATATAGACAGTGTAGCTCCCTTTGTCCAAGGAGAAGGAGAGCTAGAACTTTTGGTGATCTAACAATTTTTTGCTAGAACAACATCCCATAATCATTCTCTCTTAGTTTAAACACCACTCCCTTGGTTTAAACACCCACCCATTTGGTTTAAACATCACTTTCTTGGTTTAGACACCACTTTTACAATTTTTTGTTCTTGGTTAAAACACCACTTTTAATTTTTTGTCCTTGGTTTATACACCACTTTTACAATTTTATGTCCTTGGTTAAGACACCACTTTTAATTTTTTGTCCTTATTTAAAACACCACTTTTACATTTCCATTTTTGGTTCACACACCACCTTTACAACTCATTTTCCAAACAATAATTCTTTTGCATAAAAAAAACTATTATAACCCATTCCTTAGCAGTCATACTAACCGCTTAAAGCATCCGAACCAAGATCAAATATCTAACATCAAAATAATTCTAGGATACGATTATAACATCCTTCCCTAAAGTCAATCATCAAATACTTATTTTTTTACTCCATGACCTATGAAGCTCTGGTTTTCTCATTGCACTATGGGAATAGATAGGCACATGATTTTGAAATCTTGGCGAGCACATTAATTAAAAACTTATTTTCCCTTTAATTAAAACAAATCATAAGTAACCTTTAGATAATAACACCTATTAGTGCAAAGAACAATCAAAACGGTTTCCGTTGACTACAACAGATGTGAGGGATGCTAATACCTTCCCATTGCATAACTGACTTCCATACCCTTTCCTCTTCCCTTAGGATCTTATTGATATTTTCCCTTTCTCTTAGAATAAATAAAATTCATTGGCGAATTTGTTGTATTTCGAGTGTGCGATGCGCTCGGGTATTTTTTACGCTGCGACAGATGCCGACTCTGCTAGGGACTTCTTCCTAAGCAAGTCAAGCCTAGTTTTGTTTGTTTTCTTTGCGTGTTTGGGTTTTTATCTTTACTGCTTTACTTGATTTATTTTATTGCATCTTTATTGCTTTTATACCTTCATTATATTCTTGATATATCTGTTTATTGGTTCTCATTTGTGGGTTGGTTTCATGATGCTATGTATACACACATGATAGAATCGTGGATAGTCATTTTGACCTATGTTTCACGCGTTGGGTTGGCACGACACACACACCCCAACTAGATTCACTTGGAAGTACGATTATCATGCAAGCATTTGCTACGACAAGGTATTTTCATTTTAATCCATGACTCTGGGAGACCTTTTAGGAAACCTCCTTCTTTGAATAATAGTACCTACCTATGAGGGGATTGGGTTTGTTTTGCAGTGAACCTTATCCATAAATTTCCCGGTTTTCTATCCAGATCCAAACCCGGTTTCTAATGTGCAGCAAACCTTTAAATATATATTATCGCATACCATTATTGCATCATTATATATATATATAAATATATATATATATATATATATATATATATATACACCAAACTTTTAAACCTAAATTATTGCATCATCAAACCTCTAAACCATTTAAACAAAAAATACTTCATATCTATTTGCATTCCATCCACATGAAAAAGCCATATGCATCGTTTCCAGGGAATCCCAAATTTCAAGTCATTTTTGAACATTTAAAAATTATAAAACCATACAAAAGAGATACATACCAGTTCATAAATGCATAAATTCTTTTCTCTTTTTCCCATACTGATTTCCTCTTATGTCTTTACTTCCATACTCTACAATTAACGATAATTCCCGAATTCCCTGAAAACTAAAAATATATTCACACATTCATACATTTGAGTATATTAATCTATAGAGGGATTACAGTGAGGCCTTTATTGGCAATATGAGTATAGTAATCCAGAGAGCGATTACTGTGATGGACTTGAGTGGCGATTTGTGTATAGTAATCCAGAGGGATTACAGTGATGGCCTGTGATTGGCGAATTATAGGTTCAAGAGTGGATCTTTTTTTTAGGATTGTGTTTTTTTTATTTAGTGATGTTGATGTTGTTGCATGTTTGTATTGTTCATAGCCATACATTCATTTATTTCAGAGATAGGTAGGACTTCGGCCCAGTGATGACCCTCTTCAGAGAGGAACTATGATGGTCTCAGGTCTAGAGAGAGACACGGTTCATAGAGGAACCAGAGACATGGAAAAATCAGTAGCATACCTCTGATCCAATTAATTTTGGTACCACATGCATTTGAGAAGGAGTTGGTGGCATTAGCGTTACATTGTATTATTATTTATTTGATTTTGTTTTGTGTGTGATTGAGATATCATATAATTCGTTATTACTATTATGTTTTCTGAATTTCTCCGTTAACATTTGTTAGATGTATTCTCACCCCTTGTTTGTTGTTGTGGCGTTTGTGCTCTTCGGGAGTACATGCAACCAAGTACAATACATGAGGCATAGTAGAAAACATTGAGGCTGACAAAAGCTATTAGATGGATGGAGTTAGTAAGGCTGGCAAGAAAAAATTCGACAGAAACTTGGCAAACATCCCACCATGTTATGCAGCAGAAGAGGTTTATACTCCTAAAAAAGATTCTACATATTTCCTGAACCTCCATCCCAATCATGGCTTCATCTGGGATAAAGAGGGTGTATGGGAGCATGCTATTGAAGAAGAAAGTATTTCGCTCGCAGGGTGGACCATGTTTGATGAAAATGATTGCTGAGTTAAACTCATTGGCTTGGATTTTAGCTTACATGACCGAAAATAGACTAAATTTAGCCCTTGAGGCTGAAACTTTGCAAAAATATGGCTTTTGAAGCCATTGTCAAAAACTATGACAAATTTGGAGATGGCCTTTATGGGAAAATCAGTAACTTACTTCTGATCTCAGTGATTTTGGTGCCACGTACATTTGAGAAGGAGTTGGTGGCATTAGCATTGCATTGTATTGTTATTTATTTGATTGTGTTTTGAGTGTGATTAAGATATCGTATAATTTGTTATTATTATCGTGTTTTCTGAATTTCGCCGTTAACATTTGTTAGATGTATTCTCACCCCCTGTTTGTTGTTGTGGTATTTGTGCTCTTCAAGAGTACAGGCAATCGGGTACAATAGTAGCTGCTTGAGTTAGAGGATGGCGTCGATGCCTCTCTAGCTTTTATCATTGGGTCTTAGAGGACTCACTCGGATATGTAGCACTGGGGATAGGATATCATTCGTTATTTGTGTTATGATTTATTTATGTTGGAGTTTTTGTTATTGAGACTTTTATGTCAAACTCGTTTATTTCTACTACTTACTTTCACACGACTATTTTGAATTTGATGTTTCTATGTTATGGTGTGTTCTAGCCAAAAATGGTTAGATACACCAAAAGTGCTAGTCCTCTACTTTAGGGCATAGAAGACTACGATGTCTATACTGTTTGAGTATATTTGGGGATTTAGGAGCTATACAAGCGTTGTATGTAGTCCCAAGAAGTGAGTGTTTTGCTTAACTCTCATGTGGGAGCCCCTTTTATAGTCTTCCATTAAGATATGCCATTAAGAGAAGTTTCTTGGCCTTCTGATGTTACATGGCCATCATTGCTGTAACTCCCCTTCATGAATGTAGGCTTTGAAGCTCTGGTAACGTCCGTATTAATGCGCCACCACCGTTACAACTATTGGTGTGCCAGTTGAGTTCATGTTCGGCATAAGTACCGGGTTGATGGAGGTCAGTACTCGTCCTCGTAGGAGTTTGACTGACGGGAGTCGGGTTCCCTGACCGGCCTGGGTTATGGATGATACTTGCCTAGCTCCCTGCATTTCTCGACCTTTCTTGCTATCATAGTCTAGTTCATGCTTAACCTTGTCCTGCTACACAACTCGGCTCAAAATATATTTGGCATGTACATAAGCCCCCCGAGTACTATATCTATTTATAAGGGTATAATACTCGGCAGTAACATGAGCCCGGATATATTTGATAGGTGTCGTGCTATAGGTCGGCTTTTCTTCTTATGTTCTTACGTGTCAAACAAAACCTTCGAATGGTCGTGTCCCCTAATCTTCCCTAGCGTTATGATGACTTTAATGCGTCTGTTCGCCGACGCGAACAACCGCTGGCCTTCCGTCGCAGGTTTACTCGCGGGATCAGCCACACAAATCCCAGAACAAGGAATTGTAAGCGTACGTTTGTGTTGTCTTTCGGTTTCTTTACTTTTTTGGTAAAAGTTGTAAAGTTTTAATGATCAACCAAGTTTGGAACAAAGCGAAAAATTAAAAGGAAGGAAAGGCAAAACAGAAAGTAAAAAAGGGCAATAACTTAAATTCTGAAAGTAAATTGCATTAAATAAAGTTGGACGCAATTGTACATTTTTGCGGGATTGGACTCGTTTCTCTCTAAGCTTGGTACTTTGAGTGTTTTCCCATTACAATGTGAAAAAATGCGACCCCTAAAAATGGAAAATGCAATGCTTTATATAGGCCTAGAAAATAACTGTTTGTCTACCCAGACGTCCTTTGGAGCTGACACGTGGCACCCCACTCTCTTTTCAACTTCCCATATTCTTGGAACTTTCAAACTTTTCCCGCCCAAACACTTATCTTTGAATTTCGGACTTGTCCTTCGCCTCACTTCCCTCCAACGCCGTGGCTTGTCGCCACCTCTCTGACGCATCTTTCTGGCTTGTGTCGGATTTACACCTTGAAGCCCTTGGCGTCGACGTGCCATTGAATTCCTTCTTGTTTTTCACCATTGGTCGAAATCACCTGTCAACAGCGTTATGAGTGGCTATTCTCTGGCTATTTTTGAACATTGGGCTCCTATTAAAGTCATTTTTCTCTTCCCTTTACTCCTACGCTCTTATTCTCCTTTAAACAAGTTCGTTTCAACTTCAAGTGTTCTCTTTATTTCAGGTATTTTTTTTCTTTCGCTCTGATTTTCCTCTATTTTTCTTTAACATAAATGGTAGTCCTTAGGGAATGTGATGATGAGGGTAAGGTCATCCATAAGAGTGACAAGGAGAAGAAAAGTTTATGGAAAGAAAACATGAAAAAGATGATGGGTTCTATAGGGGTAGAAGAGTATAGGCGAGTCATGGACAAATTTTATAATGAGATTCTCACTTCTGAAAGTGAATTTGACTCTGACTCTTTAGGTTCTGTAGAAATTCTAATGGAGACTGCTGCTCCATTTGATTCTGAGGTTATAAACCATAAGAATAGTACTGATAATGACATGGAAATTGCTAAAATCCAATCCCTGAGGATTATATCCTCTACTGGTTTCGAGGATGATGTTATTTTGGAACCATGTGGTCTAAAGGAAAGAGTGTGTATACTTCGGAAAAAAGATGTTTCCGAAGAATTTTTCTACTTCTATCATAGTATTTTGGAAGATTTCAACATCCTTATCCCTTTTTCCGACTTCGAGGTTGACATGTTGAAGACCGTCTGAAATTCTGGTACCAGACGTGTGATGTTAAGGTGCGATGTCACAACAACACACTCTGCGCAATGGACAGCAATAAGAGTAAATAAATCAACACAATGATTTGTTCACCCAGTTCGGTCTAACTACCTACGTCTGGGGGCTACCAAGCCAGAGATGAATTTCACTACTTGTAGAATTAAATTACAGACTCAACAACCCAGTTGACAATCTCCTAATCTTAATTCCTACTAGTGACTTTCTACCTAAGAAACCACTTAGATATGAGAACACTACTCAATCCCTAAAACCACTCAAAGAACAACCTCTTTGAGAACCCTTGATTCTGCTTCACAACTTTGATCAAGTAATACAACTCTCTTTGCTTCACAGTTTTAGAGAGGACAGAATATGACACAGCAATTCACCCTGGAATTCTGGTTATACACCTTGTACAAAATACTCAAGACACTCAGCCTCTGCTCTTGATCTTCTCCCCGTATTTCTGTACCTTCTTCCTTGGTCTTGTGCGCTTTATATAGCTCCTTGAATTTGGATTGGATTTGTCACAATATTTGATCAGATTTGTTAATTAAAAACTTAATCTTTTAAAATAGATTTTATCCCCAAAATCTTTTTAAATCTTCCAACTTTTAATTCTCCAACAAACCTGCAATCAAATCTCCCATGTAACAGAAAATATCTAGCCCAAGATATTCTCATCCAACGAGTCAACACTCTCCATAATTCCAGCTAATACGCGACCCTAATAACAACTAGCCCATGTTGTCATTAGCTTCAGTTCTGCAGGTCTGATGTTACAACATCACCTATGTGACATCAGACATCTACTTCAGCAACTAGCAACCTTAACACAACCCAGTGTTAAGTGCAATGTTATGACATCAAGCCCATGACATCAAACATAGTTAACCTTCACAACTTAGTACAGCCCAGTACTAAGACTCAATGCTGTAACATCAACACCATGACATCAGCATTGAACACCTTGTTGTTTTACCAAAATTCCAGACAATCCAGGAACTTACAATCTCCCCCTTTGGCTAATTTTGGCTAAAACAATCTCTGCATCTTCAGAGACTTCAGCAGCGGAATATCTTCAATACTTTGAAACATTAACTTGCAGCAGTTTGACAATCTTCATATAGTCTTCATTACTTGATCTGCTGCAGCACCATCTTCATTATTGACAACAGCCAATTGGTGTTCCCCCTCAAAAACTTGAACCAGCATCACAGCTGTTCAGTAGCTCACAATGTGCAGCACATTACTCCCCCTAGATGTCTGCTTGGCTGCACTCTTCAAATGCTCTTCAAATGCTATGATATCTTTACTAGCAGCTCAGTCTAAACTCCCCCTCAATAACTGCATCAACACTTTTCAACTAAACACCTTTTACTTTTAGCAGCATCAATTACTTTCTTCATGGCAATTTCATGGCAATTTTTAACTCTCCCCCTTTTTAGCCATAATTAGACAAATTATGCCAATTCATATGACCTACACTTCATCACATACGACATAATACAAGCCCTACTGTCAGTAGCAACAAGATCTATGCAATCTCCAAACACAATGTTCTGACATTATTAAAGACATGGTCAAAACCACATTCCAACACTTTTGACTAGACTGGCGATACAAACAATGCTTTAGAAAAACCATTATAAAACCACTCTTTCTCCTTTGCTCAGTACAACACTCCAATAAAGCATGAGTCAATCAAGCTCCAAAGTATCAACCAAGAAACTCAAGCATGAGGATAAAAATCCAGAACCTCTGAAGAAGAAGGTCAAATCTCAGACGACATCAGGTCTTTCTTCAGGAGCAACAAAAACTGGCAGGACTTCAGTGACAACTATGAAGCCTGGTAAGAACCATACTGCTCAAAAACAGCCTTCAGAAGATGAATGGGATGCAGATTGGAAGGCATTTCTGGATGCAGGTGATTGGCATGAGGATGTAGTTTAACCTTGTATCTTCAAATATCTAATAAAACTCCAATCATATTTTAGATTTTTCTGTAACTCTACAAAATTCTTTACAGTACTTTTCTATTGCTTTGCTGATAATTGTACTGCCTTAATATGAACCAACAGCCTAATGTCATAGCATGCTATCTGACATTATATCCTCATAAGATTCAACCAATCTCCATAATCTTGATCAGCATGCAATCTTCACAATATATGTACCTTTGCTGCAAAATCCATAGACAAATACTTCCCCTGTCATGATTAACAAATGCTCTAGATGGAGATGAACATTTGAGCACATTTTCTGAGTACATGCATTTTGGTACCACTGTCCCTTCCTCCAAAGGCTATCATACAATTCATCTTCACCATCCAAGGCAAACCTTCTACTTCATCATTCTCCCGTATGACTATGTAGATGCTCCTTAGATATAATGTAAGCACTAAGCTTCAGATCCAGAACAAAGACATCCTTCACCAAGGATACTCTTGACACCAGGGTATTACATATGCTCCACTACTGGATTTACTATCAGCAAAATAATCCAAACTCAACACTGTGTCACAAACTCCACAAATTCTCAGCTTACTTATAAGCTTTACTGAGATCCAGTCTCTTCAAAAGATCACAATTCCTCTATCCTTACATCCACCAGTAGTTGTTGAAACTGGTGAAGTCTTCAAAGACAGTAATCATGCTTTGCCAAAACCAGCTACTAATCACATGACCATAATCTCCACCTCTTCTGACCAAAAATGCTAGAGCATCCAACTCCACATGTCCAATCTTAATCATCTTCCAGATATAACCACCAGCAAACATGACGTTATAACATCTTTTGGGACATCAGCTTCTTATCACCATTCAAAGGACTCATTGCACACAGAAGTCCTTCAAGAAGCTCCCAATAAAACACAGTCAGAGCAACTTATTCATACACACCTGAATACCAAAAGTTCCCACACCCTCTCTGTACCATATCCTAGCAAACTCAACCATATCCAGAGTATCTATACCAAATTCTTTTTCCAGAACATATTTCCACCATTTTATAAAAAGCACAGGAATGTTATCTAGTATGGCCTTTTGAATTTTCTCAGAAGTTCTAACACCAACGGCTTCCTTTATTTGAGAGATATCCTGGACATTTTCATCATACTTATCTCTGATCTTCCTATTTCTGGAAGAGATGAACACTTTACTCCTGGATTTTGTAGTACCATCCACATAGATCTTCTGCTTATCAGTTCTCATCTTTGGAGGTGACTCAATAGCTTTCCTCTTCCTTGATTTCAGTCGTTTAGCAACCCCAGGAACCACTTTTGCAATTAGTTCATCATCACTCTTCTTTATTTTAAGGCTTGAAGTACCTTTCTTGACTTGAGATGTTTTAACATCAGCTCTAACATCTGCATCTTCCAACCTAAGGATTGTCAACCTGTGAAATTTTTCTTCTGAACTATAGGAGTCATTAGTCAGGTTGTCATCTTTCTTGGCCTCGCAAGTATTCAGCTCCCAACACTTCTTAAGGTCACAACTTTTGATCCTTCCATCAGCATTGTTGACTCCTTCATCTTGCTCACATAACTGACTACTCAAGTTGGCTTTTAACACATCATCCAACTTAGGAGTAACAGCACCATAAGTCATTAACCCAGATTGACTTTTCACCATACTTTCACACTTGATGTCACCATCTAATGTTACAACATTAACCTTAACATCACTAGATAAGCTATCCTCTTGAGGTATCCACTGATAGCAATTATATTTGGATCTTACTCCCTTCATCACTACCTCATTCTGCTCATCAGCTACCACACATTCATCTTTGGTGTAGCTTACCTTGTAACCTTCATCACAAAGTTGACTTATGCTAATTAAATTAGCACTCAACCCTTGAACAAGGAGCACATTATCAAGAGTAAGACCATCATGATTCTTCACTCTTCCAACTCCTTCTACTACTCCTTTTTCACCATTGCCAAAAATAACATCATTTTCATGGCAAGGATTGAACTCTACCAAATGCTTCTTGGATCCAGTCATGTGCTTTGAACATCCACTGTCAAAGTACCATGCATCCATAGCAAAATGTCCATCTGATGTGTGAGCCAATAGACATGTGACCTGAGCTTTAGGAACCCATTGTTTTACTACTTTGGGCCTGTACTCTCTCCATCTGTTTTGAGACTGAGGGTATCCATGCAGCTTGTAGCACGAGTACTGCATATGTCCAAACCTACCACAATAATAGCATCTCACCCTTTCATCTCTGAATCTTCTGCCATGATGAGATTGCTTAGGCTGCCATCCATAATGTGGTCTCCTCCTACCATAACTGGCCTGCCTTCTATTATGCTGGTATCTTCTTCCATAAGGAGGCTGAGAATGTTGTTTCCTAGATTGTCTCCCATGATGGTGTGGCTTTCTTCTTCCATAGATATGAGGAACAGCATTGGTGTAACCATACCCCTGATGTTGAGACATCTGATAAGACATGTGCTGTTTGAACTGAGCAGCTTGCATGCTCTTGTGGTGTTGTGGGGGCATATACTGACTAGCTCCTTGTGGCTGCTTTCTCTTCTGATTAGGACCAGTCTTCTTCTCAATCTTCTTAGGTTGTGAAACATCATATTTCTTAGGTGTAGGATCCTGCTTCTTTGGCTGATGTTGAGACAAAGGTTGTGACACTTCCTTCTTTGAACCTGAAGTGCTTGCTTCTGAAGTTCCCTTATCCTCAGCCACATAACCTATCCCAGCTTTGTCTCCAGCAGCTTTTTCTGACTGTAGTATCTTGTCAAGAGTGGCTGTCCCACTGTTCAACATTCTAACAGATTTAGTCATATGATTAAGATGAGCTTTGACACATAGGACTTTTTTTTTCCAATTCAGCTTTGTCATTCTCTAGCTGAGCAATCTGTTTCTTCTGTTGATTCCTCTCCTGACATAGTTCAACACTTTTTAAGCACAGCTCTTTGTAGGTTGAAGCTAGCTCATCATAAGTGACTTCTCCATCACTATCATCATCAGGTTCAACAATTCCTGTCAAAGCTGTAACATGCTTTGCTGACTCAATTTCACTTTCACTATCAGAGTCAGACCAGGAAACTGTCATGCCCTTCTTCTGCTTCTTCAAGAATGTGGGACACTCTTTCTTGACATGTCCATTCCCTTCACATTCAAAGCACTGAACTCCTTTATCTTGGGCAGTCTTCTCTTCATCCTTCTCTTTTGCCTTGCTGTTGACATTAGGCCTGGAGTTATTATTCATCCTCTTGAACACTTTGTTGAACTGTCTTCCCAACATAACTATGGCTTGAGACAGATCCTCCTGAGACTCATCATCTGTAACTTTCTTAACTTCTGCAGGAGTGGAAACCAAGGCTATATTTTTGGGCTTCTTTTCAGGTTCTTCCTCATTCAAACCAAGCTCAAAAGTTTGAAGAGATCCAATGAGCTCATCAACCCTCATCTTGCTGATGTCTTGTGATTCTTCAATGGCAGTTACCTTCATCTTGTACTTCTTAGGAAGAGACCTCAGGATTTTCCTTACAAGCTTTTCTTCTGACATCTTTTCTCCAAAGGCACTGGATGCATTAGCCAGCTCAAGCACACTCATATGGAAGTCATGGATAGTCTCCTCTTCCTTCATCTTCAGACTCTCAAACTTCGATGTTAGAAGCTGGAGTCTTGACATCTTAACTCTAGATGTTCCTTCATGAGTGGCCTTCAAAATATCCCATGCTTTCTTAGCAACCTCACAGGTATTAATTAACCTGAAAATATTCTTATCCACTCCATTGAAGATTGCATTTAAAGCTTTGGAATTTCCAAGGGCAAGCTCATCTTCTTCCTTGGTCCATTCTTCTTCCGGCTTCAGCTTTGAGGTGCCCTCTTTATCTTTGCCAGCATCATCTTTTTCAAACACCACAGGAGCTTTCCATTCTTTAATGACAACCTTCCAAGCTCTACTGTCCAATGACTTTAAGAAAGTAGTCATTCTAGGCTTCCAATACTCATAGTTTGAGCCATCCAATATAGGGGGTCTGTTGACAAATCCTCCAACCTCTTTGTCCATCTTCACACCAGAAAGTATCTTCCCCAGATCTCACCCAAAGCCAGACAGGATGCCTGCTCTGATACCAATTGAAATTCTGGTACCAGACGTGTGATGTTAAGGTGCGATGTCACAACAACACACTCTGCGCAATGGACAACAATAACAGTAAATAAATCAACTCAATGATTTGTTCACCCAGTTCGGTCTAACTACCTACGTCTGGGGGCTACCAAGCCAGGGATGAATTTCACTACTTGTAGAATTAAATTACAGACTCAACAACCCAGTTGACAATCTCCTAATCTTAATTCCTACTAGTGACTTTCTACCTAAGAAACCACTTAGATATGAGAACACTACTCAATCCCTAAAACCACTCAAAGAACAACCTCTTTGAGAACCCTTGATTCTGCTTCACAGCTTTGATCAAGTAATACAACTCTCTTTGCTTCACAGCTTTAGAGAGGACAGAATACGACACAGCAATTCACCCTAGAATTCTGGTTATACACCTTGTACAAAATACTCAAGACACTCAGCCTCTGCTCTTGATCTTCTCCCCGTATTTCTGTACCTTCTTCCTTGGTCTTGTGCGCTTTATATAGCTCCTTGAATTTGGATTGGATTTGTCACAATATTTGATCAGATTTGTTAATTAAAAACTGAATCTTTTAAAACAGATTTTATCCCCAAAATCTTTTTAAATCTTCCACCTTTTAATTCTCCAACAAACCTGCAATCAAATCTCCCATGTAACAAAAAATATCTAGCCCAAGATATTCTCATCCAACGAGTCAACACTCTCCACAATTCCAGCTAATACGCGACCCTAATAACAACAAGCCCATGCTGTCATTAGCTTCAGTTCTGCAGGTCTGATGTTACAACATCACCTATGTGACATCAGACATCTACTTCAGCAACTAGCAACCTTAACACAACCCAGTGTTAAGTGAAATGTTATGACATCAAGCCCATGACATCAAACATAGTTAACCTTCACAACTTAGTACAGGCCAGTACTAAGACTCAATGCTGCAACATCAACACCATGACATCAGGATTGAACACCTTGTTGTTTTACCAAAATTCCAGCCAATCCAGGAACTTACACCGTCAATATAGCACCTACCCAACTCTGTCCCAACAGTTAGGGATTTATAAAGGCTTTTGAGAGGGTTTGTGAGGTTTTGAACATTGTTCTGACCATAGGTTTGTTCTTCTCCTTCTTCGAGGAAAAAGGAGTTGATAACCGGAGTTGGGTTCAAATCAGTGGAATTCCTAGCCGAAACTTCCTTCAAACTTATACCTCAAATTATAAGAATTATAAAGATCATTTCTTGAGGGTCTGATATGGCCCGAGATGTCCGTAGGTGTTATACGCCTTAGATGGACATCCGCGCTTTCCTCACTACTGGACCAAAGATCCCTTATCGGTTACTGGTTTTAACTATGACAAACTGAATGACTTGGAACTCCAATCCTTGGCCATTCTTTACTCATTCCGTATGATGAGGATCAAAGAATTATTGCCCTTAGATAAAGATCGACTTCTTGCCTTTCTGGGTAATCATCATCTTTTGCTTTAAATATTTCTCGTCTTCATTTTATTCTAACCTTATGTTGCTTACTTGCAGACAAGATGACTGATCTGACCGTAGCCGAGCAAAAGAGATTGATTCAGGCAGCTCGGGAAGCCCGGAGAGGGGATGGGGGTGCGTCTTCATCCAAATCCGATTTAAGTGGGTTAGAGGTCCGAGCACCAAAATGATCTAGGGGGACGAGTACTAAAGCCGCCCCGAGTAAAGGTGAGCCCCAGCCTCTTGCTCTTCCTGTTCAAGATGAGATCTCTCAAGGTGATCCGAATAAGCTGAAGGTTCTAATGAATGAAGATATCCACCAAGCCGAAATGGATCAACTCCCTCATGCGAGGCCCTGGGTGAAATTCTGCGTCTGGGGAATTCAAGTTTTGGTCCAATGACTTTGATGGCTTCAGATTTCTGCATAATCACCTCAATGCTACCAAGGATGTTAATAAAGTTAAATCCATTGGACAACAAAAGATTACCCAGAACATTAGTTCCTATCTGATGAGATGTGCCGTCCTCGCCCAAGGTTTATTTGAATTATCCTACAACTCTGAAAAGATTGAGTCAAAATTTAAGGATGAAATCGCTTAGTTGAAGGGAACCCAAGAATCTCAGTCTGAGAAGCTTTCTTTCTTGGAGAAGGATTTGGCTAATGCGAGGAAGGAGAAAGAGACTTTGGAGTCGGATCACAAGTCGGCCTTAGCCCAACTTGCTAATCAATTGAAGCTATCTGAGGCCTCCAATGCCGAGTTCTTCTCATCCAATAACGATCTTAGAAAATCTCTGAAGAAAGCTCAGATCGACATTTTGTCTGCTGGTGATTAAGCTTTTGATAGAGCCAAAGATCAAGTCATTTGTCTCCATCTTAACTTGGATTTGTCGGAGATGGATTACTTCAAGGTGGTGCAGGATGGCCGCCTTTTGGATCTTGGTGAGCTGGAGAAAGGTAGCCCGGAGGGATCTCAAGGCCCAGCTGTCATACCCCAAATTTTGACCACTAAGATTTCCCATCATTGTGCAAATCATCATCATAATATGGATGAACCATCATGCCTCATCAAATGCCTCAAGGGTTGTTGAGCATTCACTACAATCAAAACTAGGGTTTTAAGTCCTCTCAAAGCCTTAGACAAAGGATCAATCAAGGAATGACTTGATCTTCAACTTGTCTAGCCTCTATAATATCCACAATGGATCAAAAGGACTCCCACTTCAAGGATTAAGCACAAGGTTGCTCCCTTCTAGGTGGATCAAGTCTCAAGATCCACAGTGTCACCAAATTAGGGTTTTGGTCGACCAGGGCCTCCAGATGGAAATTTTTCATCTGGGCACAAGCCAATGATCCAAAACATAACCTAATATACTCCATGGAACCTCATGGACCCAATCATCAAGTCAATTTTATCTCAGGGGATGCATACATCAAAAATCAGGAATTAGGGTTTCTTGACCTAATTCACCCCTAAGTTGACTTTTGGGACAAATCATGAGCCAAGACCTCAAGAGAGGATTTGAGGGTCTTTAATATACTATATTGATCCATTTGCAACAATGGATTAATCCAAGAAGCTTGAGCAACAAGTCTCAATTTCATCTGCACCACAATTAGGGTTTCGCGAGGAAAGTCAACTGTAACTATAACTTTTGACCAGGACATGCTCCCAAACCCTAAGACATGATTCAATATACCCTATGACACCCATGGAACATGTCCATCAAGTTTGATTTAGGTCAAGGACATGATTTCCTGAAGAATTACACAATTTGGAATTCATCTGATAAAAAGTCAACTGTGCACAAAAGTCAACTTTGACTTTTTGAGATTTTTCACCAAAATGGTTTTTTAACCCTAAAATGATGTTAATGTATGATTTGAATCATCATTCATCAAGAAAAATCAAAGAATGTGGGATAACTTGTAAAAGGGGTAACCATAAAAACTTAGAAAAATTTCTAAGTTATGGAAAAAGTGACACTAATGTGCCAACTTTGGAGGACCATAACTCCTAAACCACAAGGCCATTGTTCCCCATTCAAAGCTTGATTTGTAGATCACATTGCTCTCTACAAAAGCTTTATACTGGCCTATGTCCAAATTCCTCATGGATTTTGAGTTATGGAGTGATCAAAATCAAGAAAAGTCACTTTGTTCCAACACTTAGTGAAAATTTCACTAAGTCAGAATTTGCCTTTACTTTTTTCCAAATGTAGGGGGATTTTTCACTTGGATTCAAAAGAGATCAAAACCAAACATGTTCAAACAGTTGTTGTATCATGTAAGGGCTTTCCAAAATGGCCAAGAAAATTACCAAATTCAATTTGAGCTATAAGATATGACATTGGCAAGATGCCTTGCTGAAATCTGCCAAGGCAAGGCAGATTTTTGCACTTTTGGTCGATTTGCCAAAATCAGCCAATTCCAAGCCTTGTCATCACTTTGGACACATCTGAGGATTGAATCTAAAGAGGACAATCACTGAGCCAAGCCTCCAAAGTCTTTGGAACAAGAAATAGCATGTTGAACCTAGAATTGCCAAAATAGGGACAAGACTCCAATTTTGGATTGGAGCATTCAATGGAAGCATCAAGGTGGCATGGACTGAGCTCTTAGCAACTGAATTCAATCAAGACTTATCCAAGACCAAGGGAACCAGCAACCTGTGCCCTAACCTCTAGTCAATGGCTAGAGGAGACTTGGATTTTCATTTGCCAACATTGGCCAAACCTACTCAGCAGTTGCCATTCACTATTCCTTGCAAAACAAACTTGCTCTACTATAAATAGACCTCAATTGTGATCAGTTTGAGTACACCAAAGCCATCAAATAGATGCTTTCCTCAAAATCTCTTCTTTCACTCCAATTTTGCCTTCTAAGGCAAGTCACTATCGGGTTTTGAGTTTGAGAGCTTTTCCAATCAAACCAATCACACACACACCTCATATACATCACATATGAGCTGATCAAACACTTAAACAACAACTGGAACACTGATTTCTCAGAATCACCAGTCAATTGCTCAAGGTTTTAACCAAGTTGCAGTTGAGATGCCATGAAGTGATCCAGCCAACTTCAATCAAGTCCAAGCATTCAAACACACTCCATAGGGTGTAGGGAAGTTGTTCAGATCATCACAACTCATTTGTAACACCTCCAACACAAATCACGATCACCAGCTGCAAGTGGTAAGCATGAGCTCTTCTAACTCTATGATCCATGCAATTTTTGCTGCACAATAATTTGGCCATATGTTCATAATCATGCATGGAATGTTTCCCCTCAATTAATTGCATTGTTTGAATCGTGTATCAAAAATCCCAGCCTTCATGCAGAATCTAGGGTTCTTGAGGATTGTTCATGATTTCTTGTTTTATGTTTAATTTAAATGAAATTAATTGTCATAGACATGATCGTGAGGTTGAAACGAGTTGATTGGTATGTGGATTGCATGGTATGATTAAGTATTCAGTGAGATTGGATAGAAAATGCAAATCTGGGAAACTCAGAACACTCGCGTGTTCTTGCCCTTATTCTTGGCGCCATTTTCCAACATTTGAATATTTGAATTTTGTGATTTTTATTTAATTGATTCAAAAATTAATTTCTCTCTGAGTTTTAATGATTTTGAGTTGATTCTTTTTTTAATAATTCACAAAAATGTTAAAATATTTTATTTTCCCAAAAAATCCCAAAAATATTATTTATTTCATATAATTGATATTTTTGCAAAGAATTAATATTTTAATTGTTTTTGACATTTAAAATATTTTTTTCCTCTTGATTTTGTAAAGATTAATGACTTCTAATTATTTTGTAGGTTAATACTTGATTTTTGAAGCATTAATCCAAGATCATAATTTGTTTCCCACATGTTATACAATTTTTGATCATTTTAATTGAATTTTTATTCAATTAAAATACATTTTGGAAATAAATTAGGGTTTTTGATTAATTCAACCCTCACAAATCATTTTCAAACACTTTTTGGGCCTCTATTAGAGTGTAAGACCCAACCCACTTGTACAGAAATATTTTGGGCCTCACTTATTGTATAAGTCCCTCTGTACATTTTTAAATTCGGCACGATCGCCGCCAGTTTAAAGATAAACCATCTGGGCCTCTCCTTGAGCTATAAGACCCATTCAATACTTTTTGGGCCTCTATTAGAGTGTAAGACCCAACCCCCTTTTAACCAAAAACAACTTTGGGCCTCAGATATTGTATAAGCCCCTTTGCGTTAAAAGAAAATCTCGGCGCGATTGCCATTTTAAACGAAAAATCATCTGGGCCTACCCTCGTGTTATAAGCCCCACTCTTTTTCTTTAAAAATTTTTGGGCCTCTTGAGAGAGTGTAAGACCCATCCCTTTGTACAGAAAATAATTTTTGGGCCACAGTCACTTGTATAAGTCCCTCTGTACAAAACAACAGTGCGCTCACTGATAAAACCCTGGGCCTCTCCTTGAGCTGTAAGCCCCAAATCTTTATTTTTCAAAGCATTTTCTCCTTTGATTTTGAATATACTGTTGTTTTCAACCTTTCTTTGTTGAACAACTAACCAAACAGCATGGAAGCTCTACAACCGAGTAAGTGTTTATATGCTTTCATTTACCTCTTTCATATTCATATAACTGTATTGTGGGGCTGTTTCGCTGTAAGTCTTCTTTCATAAACTCATATCAACTGTGTAATAATAGTATAGATATTTAGAGTTTCCCCGACAACTACGTCTAGCATTAAGCCCGTTGATCACTCTTAAATAGTCAAAACTAGATCCCCATAGGATTACCAGACACAGTCTTCCCTCCTCTTGGGGTTAAACAATATGGAGATATGAAAGGCAGCATTCTCGGTGAACCCTTTCATAGACTGTCACTCGTAGAAGTTGTCAAAGAAACTCTACTCCCCATAGATGACCTCTTCTCCGTGAATTACATCTCTTGAGTTTCTTCTAAATTCTCGGACTTTCCTGGCTTGATCTACTCCTCGTGAATAGCCTGTCTTGAATTTCTCAGGGTTTGGGGACCCACAGGCTTCTTAAAAGCACTTGTCAAGAAACTCTACTCCCCAGAGATGATCTTTTCTCCGTGAATGGCATCTCTTGAGTTCTTCTAAATTCTCGAACTTTCCTGGCTTGATCTATTCCTCGTGAATAGCCTGTCTTGAATTTCTCAGGGTTTGGGGACCCATCGGCTTCTTAAAAGCATCGGCCTCCTCTTGGGCATTGTTCAAGGACCCGCATGCTTCCTAAAAACATCCCCGCCTCTTCTTGGGCATTGTACAAGGACCCGTCGGCTTCTTAGAAGTATTCACAGCCTCCTCTTAGGCTTCGTATAATGATTCTTCCTCCGGGAATGATAGCCTTCTCTTGGGCTTCATACAAGGACCACTCGGCTTCTTAAAAGTTTCCAGCCTCCTCTTGGGCTTCGTACAAACTGTCCCGACGACCTCCTAGAGGTATAGGAACAGAACTTAGTCATCTTCATAGAACAGTCCTTTCCAAGAGTTTACTACTGTTTCTCAAAGCATAGTACAAAAGGTGAAACTCTAGACACGGACAGTCTTACATCCTTGAGTCTCAAAGACATTCTCAAGTGACCCCTTCAAAAATAGGAAGGAACCCCGTGGACTCGGACAACCTCAATACCCTTTGGATTTCCCACTATCTTAAAGAACAGGAAATATCCCTGATCCTCGAATCAAAATCCCTGAGTGCAAACATTACTCATATAAGAACTGATTTTCTCTTTAAATCAGCATATTGGACCTGTCACTCAACTGAAACAGTAACCATAGCCTCCTCTTGGGTTTTGTACAATGATTCTCCCCAGCGGAGCTAACAATTTTAGCCTCCATCTCGGGCTTCGTACGAGATACCAGAGACTCCCTCGTTGAGTCAATCACCCCTTTCGCCTCCATCTCGGGCTTTGTACGAGATACAAAAACTCTCTTGTTGAGTCAAATAGCCTCCATCTCGGGCTTTATACGAGATACCAAAAGATTCCCTCGTTGAGTCAAAACCTTTTAGCCTCTCTCTCGGGCTTTGTACGAGACACATATTAGCCTCCTCTTAGGCTTTGTATAAGAAAACCACTGGTTGATCCAATCAACCTTTTAGCATCAAAGTTGTGCCTCATTCACAGTACACAAACATCAACAAATCCTTCCCCTTCATCTAATTGCTGTAAGCGGCAAGCCTCTGGATCATCTACATCCATGCCACTGTCCCTCTTTTAGCATGAGAAATTCCTAAGGAAAGATATCATTGCTCTACACTGAGTTAAAGTCTTCTCCTTTAGGTTGGAAATCCCCTATAAAGGAAATTATGGCATTGTCAGATTCACATATCCCGGTTAAAGTAATTCTCCCTTATAAACGGTTGTGACAAACAAACCCCTCTTTAGAGATGACAAATTCTCTCTAAAGTTGAGACCTTTCAGCTTCACATCTTGGGCTTTGAACAAGATACAAACTACCTTTCACTTCACGTCTTGGGATTTGAACAAGACACCAAAACAACCATTTCCTCCCATAGAATAGGAGGAACTACGAACGCTCTGATTTCCCTGTTTCGGTAAACGGGAATACGTAGGCATAAGATTGAAAGAAAAGATCTTAGCGAGCACACTAAACAAAAACCCAAAATCCCATACTTCCACACATCCGTCCTAACCTCCCACCAATCAACCGAACACCACTTTTAAAAAAATACACCCAATAGAGACCCTGAATCTTTGTAGCATCTGTAAACCAACAGTTTTGACTGTTTAACCTCAGTTTGCAAGCAGGGTTAATTTGAGACATCTATTTCCCTTCCTTCATCAGCTTTAATAGGATAAAAAATGAATCGAGCTGTAGATACCAAAGAGCGGTAGTGCTTCGCAACCACGTCCAAAACCGCTCGCTACAGAAAAATGGCGACTCTGTTGGGGAACTGTCATTAGGATCTATCTCACCTTTGTAGCGAGATCTTGTTCTCTTCCTATCTCTTAGGTGGAAACTTTAAAAGTGGCGCCCACTGTAGGGGCTCTTCTAACCACAGATTGGGACTTCCACCGGGGAACCCATTTTCTGTCAGGAACATAAGATTCGTAGCTTTTTAAAAGGTCTAGGACATTAGGACAAATATATATACTGCTTTTCCTAATTGATATATGTGTTTATTTTTCTGCTAATGGGAATGCGTGTGATGCCGCATGTGGAAAGATTCAGTATACACTTAAGATAATTGATGGCGACGAGGTCGACCATCAACCTCAGTGGAGGCTTCCCAATGCAACCCATTCCCTCTCATAGGAAATGGGCCGATTGTGACGTCTGAGAAGCTGAGGATCCAACCCTTTTGTAGTGCGGAAACTATTGGAAATAGTTGTCACGCGATACTACCCTCATTTGAGGCTGATGATCTATTCTCGGTGAATAGCATTTACTCTAAGATATCATACAACTCACTGGCGATCCGCTTGCTGTTTGTTATCCTGGGAGGAGCTGATGATTTTGAGTACAGGTACAAAAATCACCCTAGTATAAACCTTTGGGGATGGGTAGAGCCTTGACTTCATGACAATGACCCTTTGACCCCATGTTGTTTCTATGTTTTTGTGTGCTGCATTCATGCATTCATTTAAAAAAAACATTAAAACATTCAAAAAAAATTTCTCTTCTAGTCTCTCTGTTTTTCAAATTAAACTAAGACTGTGATTGCAAATATCATAGAAAAGGATTGCGCTAATGGATTTCAGTAGAAGGAGAACTCATAAGTACACCTTCAGGATTCCAAAACTAGAGGATTTAAGAGGTTTGGCAAGAATGATCACAAACCAAGAGGCTTTCAGAGCCAAGTACGGAGGTCTGCTCCCTCTGTTAAGGGTCCATGTGATTGAGGGAATCATGGACGCGCTCGTTCAATTCTACGATCTGGTTTATCACTGCTTTACATTCCCGGATTACCAGCTAGCACCAACGCTGGAGGAATATTCTCATCTGATCGATTTACATATCACTGATCGAGCTCCATTTTCTGGACTGGAAGAAATTCCAAAGAATCAGACCATTGCAAGAGCAATTCATTTGGATGAGTCTGAGGTCAGGACTCGCATGACTACCAAGGGTGGCATACAAGGTTTGCCAGCCTAGTTCTTGACAAAGAAAGCCCTGTACTTCGCCAGTATCGGGAACGTGACTGCTTTCGAGAGCATCTTTGTTTTACTCACCTACGGGTTATTTCTGTTGCCCAACATTAATAACTTCGTCGATATCAACTCCATTAAGGTTTTTCTCATTGGGAACCCTGTGCCGACTTTGCTCGCAGATGCATATTATTCTGTACACTTAGGGAATTTGTACAGTGGAGGGGAGATCACATGCTGTGTACCTCTGCTTTATAAATGGTTTATCTCCTATTTACCTAAGTCTGCTGCTTTATGGGATCATAAGAGTGTCGTGCGCTAGTCGCAGAAGATCATGTCTCTCACCAACTCTGACATAGATTGGTGTAATAGGATTTATGATGGAATCAGGATCATTGACCGTTGTGGGAACTTCCCCAACGTACCCCTTATAGGAACTAAGGGAGGAATCAACTATCATCCGATATTGGTTCGCCGTCAGTTTGGATACCCGATGAGACATGTTCCCCGGAATGTTCATCTGGAAGGTCTTTTCTTCAAGGAAGGAGAAAGTGACAGAGCACTAAAGACGGAAATAGTGCACGCTTGGAAACATGTTCATAAGAAAGGACGGGAGTCTCTAGGAAAACCGGACTGTGTCTTGGTGGAGCCTTATCTCCACTGGGTACAAACTAGAGCTCTCAAGCTAAAGATGCCTTATCCTCGTTACGGAATTCTTCCGCCGAGGGAATCTGTCATGTGCTTCATGACGGAAACTGAAAAGATTCAGGTTACTCTCAACAAAGTTCAACGGGAGATGAGGTATTGGAAGAACAAGTACCGTACCCTCAACGTGGAGTGCATCAAAATACAACAACTGCTGAAAGATAAGGATGCTCTGATCGAGATTTTGGAGCAACATGCTGTAGAAAATCAGGATGACCAAAGGAATTTGATCGCTCCTTTCACCTGGCAAAGGAATGATAACCCGACAACGGCTCAAGAGCCCCGGTCAAAGAAAAGGAAGATACCAGAATCAGCACCCGAGTTCTCTCGGGACCCATTAGCTTAGGTTTCTGTTTCTGCACTTTGTAATCTACTGTATTTTTGTTTCCGCAATCCTTTGAATTTCAATAAAATGGGGTTTCCCCACTGTTTGATATTTGCAATCAAATTGTCGAAGTCTATTTTGATTAAACCAAAAAACAATTAATATAATCATTGCATTCATCATTCTCACATCGCGTATTCTTCTTACCTACGAATCTCACGTTTGTGTCTCGGTTCTAGAGTCAAACTGTCTCATTCGTATAATACTCGGCCCAATCGTCAGAAAAAGATGGATGATCTTGAGGAATAGAGCAGAGAGTTGAAAGAAGAGATCGGCGCTCTGAGAGAGGATATGAGAAAGCTTCGTAACGACATGCAAGCCATGGCAGAAGCTCATCTACAAAGGACTGTGATCTCAGAGATCACCTCAGCGCCCATAGTGGAGAAGTTTGATCCTAGGTATCAGATGCCGAAAGATCGTCCCTGGGGCATGCCTGTTAACTATATCCCAGAAGGATATGTTCTGCCGATCACTGAAGATCAGTGAATCATAACAGAAGCCAGGGGCATACTGAAGACTCCTGAAGGTTACAAACTTCGGGAAACGCCAAGATTCACTGCTGTAGTCACGGTACCACCCCCTGTGGTGCACACTGTCCCGGAAGGACAGATTCCACCGATCCCTTCTGATAAGAAGGAAACTATGTTCGATAGAATGGATGAATTCCAGGAACAGTTCTTGGAAATGTAGAAGGAACTGCAAGCCATTCGCGGTCAGGATCTATTTGGAAAGGACGCCGCAGACCTTTGTCTGGTCCCCAATGTGAAAGTTCCGCACAAATTTCAAGTGCCCGACTTTGAAAAGTACAAGGGTAACTCTTGCCCTCAGAGCCATCTGGTGATGTATGCTCGGCGAATATCATCTCAGACAGAGAATCAGGACTTACTGATTCATTACTTTCAGGATAGTTTAACCGGTGTCGCACTCAAATGGTACATGGGTTTAAACCGTGCTACGATTAGCACATTCAGAGATCTTGGTACTGCCTTCGTCCAACAATACAAATACAATTTGGACATGGCACCGGACAGAGATCAACTCAGATCAATGTCACAAAAGGACAAGGAAACCTTTAAGGAGTACGCTCAGAGATGACGCGAAATTGCCGCTCAGATTTGTTTACCTCTTGAGGAAAAAGAGATGACAAAGATCTTCTTAAAGACCTTAAGCTCATTTTACTATGACAGAATGGTTGCTAGTGCGCCCAGTGATTTCACCGAGATGGTGGGCATGGGAGTTCGTCTTGAGGAAGCCGTCCGAGAAGGACATTTGGCAAAAGACGCTGGACCATCAAGCAGTACAAAACGATACGGTAGTACTCTCTCTAAAAAAAAAGAGCAGGATATTGGGAATATCTCTCTCGAAAAGCAAAGGCGACGTTATCAACCAGTAGCAGCTGTAATTCCTGCTATCGGCCCTGTGCCTATTCCTATGTATCAACCTCAGGTTGCGCAGAGCCAACCTAATCAGCAAAGGACACAACAGCCTCTTCAGCAGGCTCGTCCTCCATATAACAACAACCGTACAACACGACCATCAGGGTTTGATCCTATACCCATGTTGTACGCAGAACTATTTCTGTTACTACTGGCTAAGGGGCACATCCAGACTAAGTCTCCTCTTACAGTACCGGAAAATCCGCCTTTTTGGTTTAAGGTGGGTCAAACATGCCCTTATCATCAAGGAGGATCAGGGATAATATAGAGAATTGTCTCAATTTCAAATCCGACGTGCAAAAGCTTGTTAGGAGCGGGCTCTTATCTTTCAAAGATACGAATCCCAATGTGTTGCACCCCAAAATTTGCCCTCCTTACTTTAGTACTAACTGGCTTATGTTTCATTTCATTTTTAAATTATCATGTGTGAATATTATTGGTTCTTAGCATGGGGTCAAGGTGCCTGAGGCAAGTTCGAGAGGAGAAGATGTTCTTCAAAGGGTCAAGCAAGAGAGTTCAAGTGGATCACTCTCTCCTAACCAGTGCAGAAACTAGGGTTTTGGGATTCTAGGGTTTATTGCTCCAATGGGCAAGCTTCTTGGGTTTTTATCATCACTAAATGGCATGTCTTATCTTTGTTAGAGAAGATACACATAATATTCAGAGGAATTTGGATTTGGAGACTGTGTTATTTCCTCCTAGACTCAGGGTACCAAGATTAGGGTTTGCTATAAAGTCAGTTTATTTCTGATTTTTTGGGCAAGACTTGATTTCATGGTATTCCTTGGGCCTCTAAGTATTTAGGAATGGAAGATTGTCCATCAGTTTGGTTCAGGAGAGATTCAATTGTCCAATGGATTGGGAATCAAGAGAATTGGGGAAAAGTCAACAGTGAGAGGGGAAGTCAACTGTGAAATTTTGAGGTTCTCTTCAAGGTTTTCAAGGTCTCACATCCTCATATGGTCTTCAAGAGTTAAATTTCATACCATTTATCAAGAATCAAGGGTTGGTACAAAAGTAACTAAATATGGAAATGACCTATAATTTGAAAGTTTCCTTTTTGGGCAAGTCCTTACACTACATTCAACTTGACTTTTCATCACCAAGAAAGCTTCAAATGAATTTTCCTCAAACATGAAAGTTGAAGATCTTTTTCTCCTCTTTCCAACAAGTACTACTGGGTCTCCATATCATTTGTGAAACTCAAGTTATGATCAAAAGAAGACAAAGTGGTTTCTAGGGTTCCATTTTCACAACTTTTGCATTTTGGGACATAGTGACCTATAATTAATTCCATTGCTTCAAGGCACATTCTAACATCAAAGTACAATCCATAAGGACTATTTTTGGCCTTTGAATCAAGTGGATCCATGGTATATTCCTCACTTATTTCACATGGTGCAAAATTGCCACATTATTGAAAACTCATGAACCAATACATCTCAAGGCCCAAATCAAATTCAGGTGGGATTAGCAATTGTCAAATAAGTGATCCATCATGAAATATTTGGGTGTACATGCATGGAAGAGGGTGTATCTCACATAATGCAATTTTCTAAAATCATCCAAAACTCATTAAACAAAGAATTACCAAGGCCCAAGTGATCATCAGTGGACTAACCTAGCCTATTTAAGCTAACTCATGCTAGGGTTAGAGAGAGGACACGTGGTTTTGGAGAAGAAAAAAGTTTGACCCCTAAAACTTGAATCATTCGTATCTCTCAATCCACAGCAGCTTTTCCAAAAAAAATTTCACCATCAGAACCCTTAGGATCCCTAGAGCACGAAGCAATCATCATTCGCAGCTAATAACAAGGATATAGTTGGCGTGATCTCAGGTTGGTGGTATTTTTCATGATCCTAAAACTCCTCTTTTTGATGCGCATAATGGTGTGTGATGTTCACTGATCACTCTGATCTATTTTGTTTGAAGTTTGGACGTGTGATTTGTGTGTAATGTTGATTTAAAGTTTTAGATCTAATTATGTTTTCATTCGATTCTCTTTGTGTGGTTGTTGTTTGATGAAATGGACTGGATATCTGAGATCCTTGCATTTTTCTGGTCAAAATGGAGTATTTATTTGCAATTTTTGGAAAAAATTGCACAGCAGCTCACCGGAGAGGGTGGCCGGAGCCCTAGCTCCGACGGCTGGGAGAAGCTCAGTCCGACGAGGAGACTTTGGTGGAGAAGACGAAATCACGTCCGTCCATTGTTGGATCTAACGCTCCTCATTGCGCCACGTGTTTTGTCATTTTGTTTTTTAATTTGTTGATTATGTGTATGCTATCCTGTGCGTGCTACCATGTACCTCACATCCTGTCCGTTGTTTTTAATTAATTTTTGATTGTGTGATTCAATTGTGCGCGTTGATGAGATCTTGTGGTAGAGAGCGTGACAGCACATTAATGAGTGCATGTGCTTGTCACGTGTGGCTGTGTATTATGTACTTCTTAATTGTGTACGCGTGTGTTTGTTTAGTTATGATGTGCTTTAGGGATCTGGACCATTGATCTTAAATACCCTTTGATTGTGTTGACTTGTTGAGGAGCGTTGGATTGATCCTTTGACCAGTATTACATCTGCATGTTAGCTGAATTGCATGGGATCATTGATCATGCGCTATTGGACCTTTGTTTGGGCTTTTATAGTCGCGCCCCCCCCCCCCCCCCTCTGGGCCCTGTTCACAATTCCAACGTGCCTTCTTACTCATTGTACCCCCTTGTTTTATTTCCTTTTCCTTTTTTTATTTTTATTATTTGTTTTGCATTTTAATTTCTAAAATCATTTTTATGCTTCTAAAAATCATAAAAAAAATCATGAAACCTCTTCTTAGTTTTATCAAATTTTTCCATATTTTATTTTCTCATTTTATTTTTATTTTGGCATCTGATTTAATTAATTGCCTAATTTCCTTTTTTAATTGTTTCACTTGCACACTCCAACTTGTAAAATTTCTTTCTCATCATCTATAACACATTTTCAATCCATTCTTTTTGCATTTGTTAGATAACATTCTGAAGTGTATAAAAACATTTTTATTTCAGTTTTAAATCATTTCATATTGCATTTTAGTCCTCCCTTTTTGCATATTGAACCATATTTCTCGTCTGAATTTGCATAATTGTTTGAGTGACCTATCTTGGGAATTTTGACATGAGTTTTTGATGTGTTGTTTGTTTCTGGTTGAGCAATGTTGATAATTAATTTGGCAATTTTATAAGATGTTTTACTAGTTATTTGATTGCTTTTATTTGAGGTCTTCTTGTATGCATATCTCTGATCATGTCTGGTTACCTGTTTGAAAAGGCACTTGTGCCATTGTTTTGGGATTGTGTCTTTGACTTCATAAACCATATTTATATTGTTATAGGTCCCTTGATTGCTATTATATGTCATTGCCTGGATTTCATTTATCTCATTTCTTTTACGTATGTCTGTTTTGTACTAACCTTTTATGCAGAGGCTGAGGTAAGTTATTTGAGGGTGGGGATAGTTATCCATGTCGACTCTCACTCTTTCTGTCTCTCATCTTTTCTTTTCTTTAGGCTTAGGCTGTCGTCAAACCTCACTAACCGTAGGTCACCCATGCATGATAACATTAGGACTCTTAGTTTCCCTTTAGAGTTTCCTTTGTGTCTTCTCTCTTCTCATCTCAAAACTTCTTGAAAACACTTAATAAGGATAAAGTGTATTGCGCACGAGCCTTATGCGTGGGGAATGAGAAATGAGGGGCTTCCTCTCATCTTTCTAGAGTGCTTAGCGAGCGTCCTGTCTTGGGACGATTCGTTAAGTATTCGTCCCTGTGCCCTAGACTTTGGTGCAATGCAAATTATGAACTAACTCAAGTCACTTTTGTCTAAAAAATACAAACAAACTTCAAACCTTTTTGTCCTTCGAGATTGTCAAACTAAAGGCTATTTTCAAAAAGGGCACGTTACTTTCCGTCTGAGTCGCAAACAGGCATCGACCCTAACTGCCGGACGCGGACTTAACGTCGCTCATAAAAAACACAAAAAGAACTTGGTCTGAACTACGTTGACTCTGAATTTCCCATTGCACAAAGGGAGTACGTAGGCCTAGGACGTCGATGTCCTACCAAGTCAGTCTTTTTTTTTCCCTCTCCCGTCTTAGTACACCCATAGATGATAGGATAACTCACCTTTAAAATAGACAACAAGCGTGGATCCCATCGAGTACGATGGACGCGTGGGGTGCTAGCACCTTCCCCTCGCGTAACCGACTCTCGAACCTAGGTTATGGTTGCGATGACCATTCCTTTCCCTCTTCCTCAGGTTTATACGGTGTTCCCTTTCCCTCTCTTGGGATAAATTTACACGGCTGGCGACTCTGTTTTTCGCGCCACTCTCGCGTTTGAACCTGGATGAAAATCCTGGGAGCGACACAATGTTCTCACAAACCCGCTGCCTCAACATGAAAAAGCTGCAGTCAATTTGATAGAGGGAGAGTCTAACAACGTTTATCAAATTCACGATGTACTCTTGTTGAAAACCAATTTGGTCAAGATGCATTATAGACAGAGTGGGTACGGCCATGTGCCACCTCATAATTATCACCAGTGTGATGTCTGTTCTAAAAACAATCAAGGATGGTTTGTGGCGCAAACAACTCTACAGGAACAGATGGATCTCGGATGGATCCAAGAGCACCGAGTTCGTGGAGTTAACATGGTCTATACGAACTCCAACGTCATTCAGAACCACGACATCTGTGCAATGAATGTCAACTTGGTGGCGATGCACTCAAGGCAAAGCCAGTATCATAATCTGCCACGACACGATTACAGTTCCTGCCTGACTTGCTCGGTAAACAAACAGGGATGCTCTTTCATACAAGAGGCCCTCCAACATCAGATGGATCTCGGATGGATCCAAGACTACCATGATAGGAACCCTTATCAGATCAACATGGTTCAGATCTTCGATATTCGCGTGATGAATACTAACCTGGTAGAGTTACATGCTGAGCAGGTCCGACTCGGATTCTTAGTATCACACGAAAATCAAAGCTGTAAAGCAGGTTGCGAAAACGATCGAGGTTGTAACCTTGTCCAGGAGGCACTTTAGCACTTGTTAAATCACTAGTGGATGCCAATCTATATGGATGAAGATACTCAGCTGATTAGTATCAATAACAGGAATCCTACTCGACGTCAAAGTCAGGATGTCCGATCTGTGGAAGCTAACCTAGTGAGGTTACATTGTATTCAAAGTGGGCGTGGCCAGGTGCCACCACACAATTATGACCGTTGTAGTGTCTGTTCAGAAAGTAACCAAGGGTGTTACCTTGTGAGAGCAGCTCTTCAGGGTCAGGTGGATCGTGGAGAGATTCGCCCATATCCGGGTTCTGGACCCATCAACTAGACGTCTAACTACCTTGCCAATCAAGTCGAGGATATTGTCACAATCTCTGGTCGTCACCAGACCAAGGATGTTTTTGCCATCATCCATCTACTTGACGAATCTAGAGCTCCCAACCGGGAACGGATCGAGATTACTTATGATGGTCAGAAAAATCAGAAGGTTCCCATAGTCATCTATCTACCGGGACCACTACCGTATGAATCAACTAAGGTTATCCCTTACAAATACGGTGCAACGACAATTGAAAATGGAAAGGAAATTCCATTACCCTCCGTCGTGAATATTGCAGACATCAGTCGTGTAACACGGAGCTGTCGAATCTTCAACCGAGGAGTTGGAGAACCTAACAAGGAAAAGGAACTTTAGACAGAAGCTCCCGATCCAGCAGTCGGTCAATCCAATAATCCAGACCTTTCTAAAAATAATGATGAGATGCTGAAGCTCATCCAAAGGAGTGAATATAACATTGTGGATCAGCTGTTACAGACTCCTTTAAAGATCTCGGTATTATCACTGTTACTCAGTTCAGAAGCCCACATGGAGGCTCTACAGAAAGTCTTGGAGCAAGCCTTTGTGGAATAGGATGTAACAATTAGACAGTTCGATAGCATTGTCTCTAACATCACTTCCTGTAATAATTTGGGATTTAGTGATGAGGAATTACCCGAAGAGGGTCGCCGTCATAACATGGCGCTCAACATTACAGTTAACTGCCAGGTCGATGCTTTAGCCAGCGTACTGGTAGACACAGGGTCAGCCTTGAATGTTATGCTGAAGTTCACTTTGATGCAATTATCATTCAAAGGCCCTCCGATGAGAATCACCGAGGTCGTCGTCAAAGCATTCGACGGATCCAGAAAAACAGTTATCGGCGAAGTTGATCTTCCCATAACTATCGGTCCTCACACTTTCCAAGTCACTTTCTAGGTCATGGACATCCGGGCAACATACAGTTGTTTATTAGGAAGACCTTGGATACATCAGGCTGGAGCAGTCACTTCGACCCTCCACCAAAAGCTAAAGTTCGTTCAGAACGATCGGCTTGTCACAGTCTGTGGAGAACAGGCCTTGCTCGTGAGTAACTTATCATCATCTACTTGTGTAGAACCTGAGGAGGTTATTGGGACGCAGTTCCAAGCATTGTCGGTCGGCAAGGACAATCAATCCCAAGGAGGAACCTCGATATCCTCATACAAAGATGCTATCAAAGCGGTCGAGAGTACCGATACAATCGGATGGGGACAGCTTGTCATTCCTATTGACAATAAAACAAAGAAGGGTCTTGGTTTTTCTGCAACCTGTACCCGGACAGCTGCTAACGATGAAAGTCTTCATCCCATTCAGGATTTCTTCCACAGTGGAGGTTTTCTTCACCCAGTCCCTCAAGCAGTCCATGCTATTAATGAGGAAGATCCCTCTGACACAGAGGAATAGTGGAAGTCTTATCTTAACAAGAACGGTTATATGTCTCAGGAAGAAACGCAAACTCCTTTTTGCTTTCCTACAGAGAGTCCGAGATTTATACCCAGGTCAGACATCGAAATGATATACGGGGATTGTGATCCGGAAGGATGTCGTGCTCCGCCAAATTCATTAGAGGAAGACACTCCGATGAAAGACAACTTTGACCACGATTAATATGGCCCGATGGATGGTCTGCCAATGTGGCAGCCTTACCCAGGAGACTTGGGGCCAGAAAGTCAGCTGAATAATGAAAATCAGCTGACCGTCATTGAACAGAATACCTGTGTCCCCACCTTGTCATGGGATCAACACTCAGGTCATTCAGAAACTACTCAACACGACAATGAATTTGCAACGTTTACAGGACTGGAATTCATCAACTATGCTTTTCCCGAGGTCAATGTCATCGAGAGGGATGACTCCTCCAGTTCGAAAGAAGTGTGGGACACCTTGGGACAACCGAGTGGAAAGTACGACTATATGGTCAAATACACCGCTCCCGAAAGCTCTCGTATCAGGCTCGAAGACATCCAGCCAACTGGATGGGGAGATACAGCTGAGAGCACAAATGCTATGCAAAATGTAACAGAGGAATTCTCCTACGACAACTCTGCCTGGGAGACAGATTCCAATGATCCTTCTCCACCAGAAATCAGCGTCATTTCTGAAGACAAATCGAGGAAGGTTCCAGACTTTGTGATTCACCGAGGAGTTCGCCGCCAATGGGTTGCTGTCGATGTTCCGAAGGTCGTTTGCCAATCTAAGTAATTGCCATCTTTAACCTTTCACCCTGCCCAGGTGAAACGGATGTTTTGATAGGGCTCGCTTTCTGTTAATTTCCCTCTTCGCTTCGCCCAAAGCGACAGAGTTTTGTTTTATAGGGTTGTAGTTTCAAGAATCGACTTGTTTATTAATAAAATATCGTCGTTCTGTAATTTCCGCATTAATTGTTGTTTTCTCTTTTTGCTTTTTCAGAAAATGGTAATCCTAAAAAACAATTAAAAATAAAAACAAGCAGTAAAATAAATACACTGCACACACTCGTATTTTCTCTATCTCTTCTAAACACGAATCATCATGTCATGCAGATTGCTTGTTTTAAACCCAATTGAAACATACGATCCGATGCCTTCTCCCGACTTTGGGTTCCCGGTATTTGGGGCTGAAGAAGAAGTTGACAACGAAATTCCAGAAGAGATCTCTCGACTACTCAGACAGGAGGAAAGGTCCATTGAACCTCACAAAGAGCCGTTGGAAACGATAAACTTGGGTTTGGAAGAAGAGAGAAAAGAAATCAGGATTGGGGCACTGCTCAGTGCAACTGCCAGAGAGGGTTTGATAAAGCTTCTCAAAGAATTCCCCGATGTATTCGCTTGGTCCTATCAGGATATGCCAGGGTTGGATACCAGCATCGTGGAACATCACTTACCATTAAGGTCAGAATGTCCGCCAGTAAAACAAAGGTTGAGACGGACTCACCCGGACATGGCCATCAAAATCAAAGAGGAAGTACAGAAACAGATTGGCGCGGGTTTCCTCGCCACGTCAGAATATCCTCAATGGTTAGCCAACATTGTACCCATTCCCAAAAAGGACGGAAAGGTCAGAATGTGTGTTGACTACAGAGATCTAAACAAGGTAAGTCCAAAGGACGACTTTCCTTTACCACACATTGACATGTTGGTTGACAGTACAACAAAGTTCAAAGTTTTCTCCTTCGTGGATGGATTCTCGGGCTATAACCAGATCAAAATGGCGCTGAAAGACATGGAGAAAACTTCGTTCATTACCCCATGGGGTACCTTTTGTTACAAGGTGATGCTGTTCGGCTTAAAGAACGCTGGGGCAACCTATCAAAGGGCCATGACTACTCTGTTTCATGACATGATACATAAAGAGATAGAGGTATATGTCGATGACATGATTGCAAAAGCTAACACAGAAGAGGAGCATGTGACCCACTTGTCGAAACTATTCAAGCGTTTGAGAAAATACAAACTCCGCTTGAATCCCAACAAGTGCACCTTCGGTGTCCGTTCAGGAAAACTCTTAGGGTTCATCGTCAGCCAGAAAGGGATTGAGGTCGATCCTGACAAGGTCAAGGCCATCCGAGAAATGCCTTCTCCGAAAACTGAAAAATAAGTCAGAGGATTCTTGGGACGTTTGAACTACATCTCCAGATTCATATTCCTTATGACCGCCACATGTGCGCCGATTTTCAAATTACTCAAAAAGAACCAGGATTGTGTTTGGTCAGAAGATTACCAGACCGCCTTCGACAGTATTAAGGAATACCTGTTGAATCCGCCGATTCTATCACCTCCAGTGGAAGGAAGACCACTGATCATCTACCTCACAGACCTAGAGGACTCAATGGGATGTGTACTTGGCCAACAAGATGAAACCAAACGGAAAGAGTCTGCCATTTACTATCTAAGCAAGAAGTTCACCAACTGCGAGACTCGGTACACGATGCTTGAGAAAACTTGTTGCGCTTTGGCTTGGGCAGCCAAACGTCTTCGCCAATACATGATTCGTCACACTACTCGGTTAATCTCCGAAATGGATCCAATCAAGTATGTCTTCGAAAAGCCTGCTCTCACGGGAAGAATCGCCCGTTGGCAGATGTTATTATCAGAATATGACATAGAGTACCACGCTCAGAAAGCCGTTAAGGGGAGTGTTTTAGCCGATCATTTGGCTCATCAACTGATTGACGATCAAGAACCAATCGGGTTTGACTTCCCAAACGAAGATGTCATGTATCTAAAAGTGAAAGATTGCGATGAACCGTTACCCAGTGAAGGGCCAGAACCAGGTTCCCAATGGGGACTTATCTTTGACGGAGCAGTTAATCATTATGGAAACGGAATTGGGGCAATCATTGTTACCCCTCAGGGTACCCACATTCCTTTCACTGCCAGACTTACGTTCAAATGTACGAACAACGAGGCCGAATACGAAGCTTGTATTATGGGTCTCGAAGAAGCGATTGATTTAAGGATCAAAAACTTGGACGTATACGGTGATTCAGCCTTGGTTATCAATCAGATAAAAGGAGATTGGAACACATACCAATCAGGACTGATTCCTTATAAAGACTATGCAAGAAGGTTGTTACCCTTCTTTAACAGAGTCGAGTTTCATCACGTCCCTCGTAGAGAGAATCACATGGCTGATGCCTTAGCCACTCTCTCTTCCATGATTAGTGTAGGTCAACGGAATTACCTACCTAAGATCGACATAATGCGCCTTGAAAGGCCCGCTTACATCTTCACGATTGAAGCAGTCATAGACGACAAACCTTGGTATCACGATATCAAATGCTTCCTTCAGAAACAACAGTACCCACCTGGGGCACTAAGGAAGGACAGAAAAACCCTCAGAAGACGGGCTGGAAACTTCTTCTTGAGCGGTGATACACTCTATAAGAGGAATTTTGACTTGGTCTTGCTCCGATGCATAGACAGACCAAAAGCAGACATGCTTATGAAAGAAATTCATGAAGGATCCTTTGGCACTCATGCCAACGGACACACAATGGCGAGAAAAATCCTAAGAGCAGGGTATTACTGGTTGACCATGGAATCCAACTGCTACAAGTACATGAGGAGGTGTCACAAGTGTCAGATATACTCCGACAAAATTCATGTACCGCCATCACATCTCAAAGTTCTTTCTTCCCCGTGGCCTTTTTCCATATGGGGAATCGACATGATTGGCTTGATCGAACCTAAGGCTTCAAACGGACATCGGTTCATCCTGGTAGCCATTGACTATTTCACCAAGTGGGTCAAAGCAGCGTCGTACGCTAATGTAACCCGACAAGTGGTGGTCCGATTTATCAAAAACAATATCATCTGCCATTATGGTGTTCCAAGCCAGATCATTACTGATAATGGATCTAACTTGAACAATAAGATGATGAAGGAGTTGTGCGTTGAGTTCAAGATCGAACACCATAACTCATCTCCCTATCGACCCAAGATGAACGGAGCGGTAGAAGCGGCTAACAAGAACATCAAGAAGATTGTTCAAAAGATGGTTGTAACCTACAAAGATTGGCACGAGATGCTACCCTTTTCTCTTCACGGTTATCGAACATTTGTCCGCACTTCAACAGGGGCAACCCCTTTCTCTCTAGTGTATGGCATGGAAGCAGTGCTCCCCATCGAAGTAGAGATCCCATCAATCCGGGTATTGATGGAAGCTAAGCTTTTAGAAGCTGAATGGTGTCAAAGTCGACACGACGAATTAAATTTGATCGAAGAAAAGCGAATCACGGCACTATGCCATGGTCAGTTGTATCAGCAGAGAATGAAGAAGGCGTTCGACAAAAAGGTCCGACCTCGCGTCTTCAGAAAAGGAGACCTCGTGCTCAAGAAGATACAATCGTTTCTCACTGACTCTCGGGGCAAATAGACCCCAAATTATGATGGCCCCTATGTGGTCACGAAAGATTTCTCATGCGGTGCCTTGAGACTTGCAACCATGGACGGAGAGGAATTTGCCTACCCTACAAATGTTGATGTAGTCAAGAAATACTTCGCCTAAACTAAACTAAAAAAAAAACGTCTCGGTGGATTGAAAACCCGAAAGGGCGGTCCAGGCAAAAGTTAGAGTCATGGAAAAAATCATCCCGATGGGTTGGAAATATCAAAGTACAATCCAGGCAAAAATTAGGGATAATGGCAAGTAACTATGTTCAACAGAGGCAAGGCCCTCAGCAGCAGTTACACCATCCATCTGAGGAAAACTCCAGTCACTGTCATCTTCGACAGAAGCTCAGGATGTCCCGAATTCAAAGTTGGTAGAAGGATAGTGGTCGTTATGTTTCAACGCAACCCTTTTCCCTGTAAATTACCATTTTCAAACTTTGTATATACTCTTTGGAATCACGCGTTTGGCTGATCTCCATCTTATCAATAAAATTTGAGCCCTTGTGCTTTTGTTTGTAATTCTTATTTGTTTTAACTTTACAGAATGGCGTTTTAACATGATTAGCGATTCTTGAAATGAAACAAAAATGAATTTACTTGTTAAAACTTTTTCTGCTTTTAAATTAAAGATGGCAATTGTTTTTGACTGTTGAGCATCGGAAGAACGTCGATTACGTCTCCAAAGGCGTTTGAATTTCAAAGCGCAGAATCAAAGTACTCCTTCTAGGCCAATACGCTTGAACGAAGGATCAACTGTATGAGATGCGGCTTTCCCATCTGATACCCTCGGCCAAGTTCTTATCTCCTAAGCCCGATCAACGGTATTCCCCGCAGGGACTATCTCTCCTAAGCAAGGTAGAATTGCTACTTTTTTTACCAACGGTACTTCTTCGCCCCGCGATGGCTGAGTATCCAATCATGTTCACTCGTCAGTCTGTATGTCGCGTCAGTTTTGTCAGCATATATACATACATCATGCATTTGATTTGTATTCATATTCATATTGCATCACTATCACTCTAGTCGGTCTTGTCCCCTAGTGATAACAGTCTTCTCAATCGAGTTGTCAGTTCTTGCCTCGTCAAGAAATGCTGCGTTTGAACAATCTCGCCTCCAGTGTATCTCTGGATTAGAGTCAGCACTCGACCACTTTGATAACTTGAACCTCTGAAAAGCCAGAGAAGCTTTCTACAAATGTCAGTCTTCGCCATTGAAGATGATCTCCTTGCTTTCCCGGATTAAAGAAAAATCCCCAGAGAAAGCCTCCTAAGTAGAGATTTGGCATTACAGCTGCCTTTCTCCGAAAGACCGCTGATGAAAAGGTCATCGGCACCTCAAATTGGATCCCATCATATAGCATTTCTCCGGGAAGATCCCGAGCAAAGTATGATGTAAGACCCCAAGCGTGAAAGCAGTCTCTCAAGAGACTCGTTTTCCCCAGTAGAGTCGGCAAATGGCGTCTCCAAACAGAGAAGTTTGTACACCTGTACAACTCAGACCACTGGGTTCCCCAGCAACTCTGACATCATTTTTTTCCCTCAAATGGCATCTCCCCAGGAAAATCCGGCGAGAAGTTTGAGGAAAGCCGCTGCAAATAGCGTCCCTTGTCAATAAAGTTTATTGACAAAAGAAACTGAGACCAGTACCTTGGTAGGAAACCAGGATTGAGGGGAAGTTTAAATCAGAAACTTAGACCAGTTCCTTGGTAGGAAACCAGGATCGAGGGGAAGTTCGTATCAGAAACTAAGACCAGTTCCTTGGTAGGAAACCAGGATCGAGGGTAAGTTTAAATCAAAAACTAAGACCAGTTCCTTGGTAGGAAACCAGGATCGAGGGGAAGTTTACCTTTTCTAAGCATCATTGCTTAGTAAAAGAAGATGAATGCGATCTGCCATTCATAGCCATCAAAATTTCGGGTATTTCGATATTTAATCCTCTTGCACCATGAATGCCCGAATACCTTCGTCATTCACACCTTCGGGTCCAAGAAGATTAAATAGGGGCATCTGTCATACCCCAAATTTTGACCACTAAGATTTCCCATCATTGTGTAAATCATCATCACAATATGGATGAACCATCATGCCTCATCAAATGCCTCAAGGGTTGTTGAGCATTCACTACAATCAAAACTAGGGTTTTAAGTCCTCTCAGAGCCTTAGACAAAGGATCAATCAAGGAATGACTTGATCTTCAACTTTTCTAGCCTCTAGAATATCCACAATGGATCAAAAGAACTCCCGCTTCAAGGATTAAGCACAAGGCTGCTCCCTTCTAGGTGGATCAAGTCTCAAGATCCACAGTGTCACCAAATTAGGGTTTTGGTCGACCAGGGCCTCCAGATGGAAATTTTTAATCTGGGCACAAGCCAATGATCCAAAACATAACCTAATATACTCCATGGAACCTCATGGACCCAATCATCAAGTCAATTTGATCTCAGGGGATGCATACATCAAAAATCAGGAATTAGGGTTTCTTGAACTAATTCACCCCTAAGTTGACTTTTGGGACAAATCATGAGCCAAGACCTCAAGAGAGGATTTGAGGGTCTTTAATATACTATATTGATCCATTTACAACAATGGATTAATCCAAGAAGCTTGAGCAACAAGTCTCAATTTCATCTGCACCACAATTAGGGTTTCGCGAGGAAAGTCTACTGTAACTTTGACTTTTGACCAGGACATGCTGCCAAACCCTAAGACATGATTCAATATACCCTATGACACCCATGTAACATGTCCATCAAGTTTGATTTAGGTCAAGGACATGATTTCCTGAAGAAATGCACAGTTTGGAATTCATCTGATAAAAAGTCAACTGTGCACAAAAGTCAACTTTGACTTTTTGAGATTTTTCACCAAAATGGATTTTTAACCCTAAAATGATGTTAATGTATGATTTGAATCATCATTCATCAATCAAAATCAAAGAAAGTGGGATAACTTGTAAAAGGGGTAACCATAAAAACTTAGAAAAATTTCTAAGTTATGGAAAAAGTGACACTAATGTGCCAACTTTGGAGGACCATAACTCCTAAATCACAAGGCCATTGTTCCCCATTCAAAGCTTGATTTGTATATGACATTGCCCTCTACAAAAGCTTCATACTGACCTATGTCCAAATTCCTCATGGATTTTGAGTTATGGAGTGATCAAAATTAAGAAAAGTCACTTTGTTCCAACACTTAGTGAAAATTTCACTAAGTCAGAATCTGCCTTTACTTTTTTCCAAATGTAGGGGGATTTTTCACTTGGATTCAAAAGAGATCAAAACCAAACATGTTCAAACAGTTTTTGTATCATGTAAGGGATTTCCAAAATGGCCAAGAACATTACCAAATTCAATTTGAGCTATGAGATATGACATTGGCAAGATGCCTTGCTGAAATCTGCCAAGGCAAGGCAGATTTTTGTACTTTTGGTCGATTTGCCAAAATCAGCCAATTCCAAGCCTTGTCATCACTTTGGACACATCTGAGGATTGAATCTAAAGGGGACAATCACTGAGCCAAGCCTCCAAAGTCTTTGGAACAAGAAATAGCATGTTGAACCTAGAATTGCCAAAATAGGGACAAGACTCCAATTTTGGATTGGAGCATTCAATGGAAGCATCAAGGTGGCATGGACTGAGCTCTTAGCAACTGAATTCAGTTAAGACTTATCCAAGACCAAGGGAACCAGCAGCCTGTGCCTTAACCTCTAGTCAATGGCTAGAGGAGACTTGGATTTTCATTTGCCAACATTGGCCAAACCTACTCAACAGTTGCCATTCACTATTCCTTGCAAAACAAACTTGCTCTACTATAAATAGAGCTCAATTGTGATCAGTTTGAGTACACCAAAGCCATCAAATAGATGCTTTCCTCAAAATCTCTTCTTTCACTCCAATTTTGCCTTCTAAGGCAAGTCACTATCGGGTTTTGAGTTTGAGAGCTTTTCCAATCAAACCAATCACACACACACCTCATATACATCACATATGAGCTGATCAAACACTTAAACAACAACTGGAACACTGATTTCTCAGAATCACCAGTCAATTGCTCAAGGTTTTAACCAAGTTGCAGTTGAGATGCCATGAAGTGATCCAGCCAACTTCAATCAAGTCCAAGCATTCAAACACACTCCATAAGGTGTAGGGAAGCTGTTCAGATCATCACAACTCATCTGTAACACCTCCAACACAAATCACGATCACCAGCTGCAAGTGGTAAGCATGAGCTCTTCTAACTCTATGATCCATGCAATTTTTGATGCACAATAATTTGGCCATATGTTCATAATCATGCATGGAATGTTTCCCCTCAATTAATTGCATTGTTTGAATCGTGTATAAAAAATCCCAGCCTTCATGCAGAATCTAGGGTTCTTGAGGATTGTTCATGATTTCTTATTTTATGTTTAATTTAAATGAAATTAATTGTCATAGACATGATCGTGAGGTTGAAACGAGTTGATTGGTATGTGGATTGCATGGTATGATTAAGTATTCAGTGAGATTGGATAGAAAATGCAAATCTGGGAAACTCAGAACACGCGCATGTTCTTGCCCTTGTTCTTGGCACCATTTTCCAACATTTGAATATTTGAATTTTGTGATTTTTATTTAATTGATTCAAAAATTAATTTCTCTCTGAGTTTTAATGATTTTGAGTTGATTCTTTTTTTAATAACTCACAAAAATGTTAAAATATTTTATTTTCCCAAAAAATCCCAAAAATATTATTTATTTCATATAATTGATATTTTTGCAAAGAATTAATATTTTAATTGTTTTTGACATATAAAATATTTTTTTCCTCTTGATTTTGTAAAGATTAATGACTTCTAATTATTTTGTAGGTTAATACTTGATTTTTGAAGCATTAATCCAAGATCATAATTTGTTTCCCACATGTTAAACAATTTTTGATCATTTTAATTGAATTTTTATTCAATTAAAATACATTTTGGAAATAAATTAGGGTTTTTGATTAATTCAACCCTCACAAATCATTTTTAAACACTTTTTGGGCCTCTATTAGAGTGTAAGACCCAAACCACTTGTACAGAAATATTTTGGGCCTCACTTATTGTATAAGTCCCTCTGTACATTTTTAAATTCGGCACGATCGTCGCCAGTTTAAAGATAAACCATCTGGGCCTCTCCTTGAGCTATAAGACCCATTCAAAACTTTTTGGGCCTCTATTAGAGTGTAAGACCCAACCCCCTTTTAACCAAAAACAACTTTGGGCCTCAGATATTGTATAAGCCCCTTTGCGTTAAAAGAAAATCTCGGTGCGATCGCCATTTTAAACGAAAAATTATCTGGGCCTACCCTCGTGTTATAAGCCCCACTCTTTTTCTTTAAAACTTTTTGGGCCTCTTGAGAGAGTGTAAGACCCATCCCTTTGTACAGAAAACAATTTTTGGGCCACAGTCACTTGTATAAGTCCCTCTGTACAAAACAACAGTGCGCTCACTGATAAAACCCAGGGCCTCTCCTTGAGCTGTAAGCCCCAAATCTTTCTTTTTCAAAGCACTTTCTCCTTTGATTTTGAATATACTCTTGTTTTCAATCTTTCTTTATTGAACAACTAACCAAACAGCATGGAAGCTCTACAACCGAGTAAGTGTTTATATGCTTTCATTTACCGCTTTCATATACATATAACTGTATTGTGGGGCTGTTTCACTGTAAGTCTTCTTTCATAAACTCATATCAATTGTGTAATAATAGTATAGATATTTAGAGTTTCCCCGGCAACTACATCTAGGATTAAGCCCGTTGATCACTCTTAAATAGTCAAAACTAGATCCCCATAGGATTACCAGACACAGTCTTCCCTCCTCTTGGGGTTAAATAATATGGAGATATGAAAGGCAGCATTCTCGGTGAACCTTTTCATAGACTGTCGCTCGTAGAAGTTGTCAAAGAAACTCTACTCCGCAAAGATGATCTCTTCTCCGTGAATTGCATCTCTTGAGTTTCTTCCAAATTCTCGGACTTTCCTGGCTTGATCTACTCCTCGTGAATAATCTGTCTTGAATTTCTCGGGGTTTGGGGACCCACAGGCTTCTTAAAAGCACTTGTCAAGAAACTCTACTCCCCAGAGATGATTTTTTCTCCGTGAATGGCATCTCTTTAGTTTCTTCCAAATTCTCGAACTTTCCTGGCTTGATCTATTCCTCGTGAATAGCCTATCTTGAATTTCTCGGGGTTTGGGGACCCATCGGCTTCTTAAAAGCATCGGCCTCCTCTTGGGCATTGTTCAAGGACCCGCAGGCTTCCTAAAAGCATCCCCGCCTCCTCTTGGGCGTTGTACAAGGACCCGTCGGCTTCTTAGAAGTATTCACAGCCTCCTCTTAGGCTTCGTATAATGATTCTTCCTCCGGGAATGATAGCCTTCTCTTGGGCTTCATACAAGGACCACTCGGCTTCTTAAAAGTTTCCAGCCTCCTCTTGGGCTTTGTACAAATTATCCCGACGACCTCCTAGAGGTATAGGAACAGAACTTAGTCATCTTCATAGAACAATCCTTTCCAAGAGTCTACTACTGTTTCTCAAAGCATAGTACAAAAGATGAAACTCTAGACATGGACAGTCTAACATCCTTGAGTCTCAAAGACATTCTCAAGTGACCCCTTCAAAAATTGGAAGGAACCCCGTGGACTCGGACAACCTCAATACCCTTTGGATTTCCCACTTCCTTAAAGAACAGGAAATATCCCTGATCCTCGAATCAAAATCCCTGAGTGCAAACATTACTCATATAAGAACTGATTTTCTCTTTAAATCAGCATACTGGACCAGTCACTCAACTGAAACAGTAACCATAGCCTCCTCTTGGGTTTTGTACAATGATTCTCCCCAGCGGAGCTAACAATTTTATCCTCCATCTCGGGCTTCGTACGAGATACCAGAGACTCCCTCATTGAGTCAATCACCCCTTTCGCCTCCATCTCGGGCTTTGTACGAGATACAAAAACTCTCTTGTTAAGTCAAATAGCCTCCATCATGGGCTTTATACGAGATTCCAAAAGATTCCCTCGTTGAGTCAAAACCTTTTAGCCTCTCTCTTGGGCTTTGTACGAGACACATATTAACCTCCTCTTAGGCTTTGTATAAGAAAACCACTGGTTGATCCAATAAACCTTTTAGCATCAAAGTTGTGCCTCATTCACAGTACACAAACATCAACAACTCCTTCCCCTTCATCTAATTGCTGTAAGCGGCAAGCCTCTGGATCATCTACATCCATGCCACTGTCCCTCTTTTAGCATGAGAAATTCCTAAGGAAAGATAGCATTGCTCTACACTGAGTTAAAGTCTTCTCCTTTAGGTTGGAAATCCCCTATAAAGGAAATTATGGCATTGCCGGATTCACATATCCCAGTTAAAGTAATTCTCCCTTATAAACGGGTGTGACAAACAAACCCCTCTTTAGAGATGACAAATTCTCTCTAAAGTTGAGACCTTTCAGCTTCACATCTTGGGCTTTAAACAAGATACAAACTACCTTTCGCTTCACGTATTGGGCTTTGAACAAGACACCAAAACAACAATTTCCTCCCATAGAATAGGAGGAACTACGAACGCTCTGATTTCCCTGTTTCGGTAAACGGGAATACGTAGGCATAAGATTAAAAGAAAAGATCTTAGCTAGCACACTAAACAAAAACCCAAAATCCCATACTTCCACACATCCGTCCTAACCTCCCACCAATCGACCGAACACCACTTTTAAAAAAATACACCCAATAGAGACCCCGAATCTTTGTAGCATCTGTAAACCAACAGTTTTGACTGTTTAACCTCAGTTTGCAAGCAGGGTTAATTTGAGACATCTATTTTCCTTCCTTCTTCAGCTTTAATAGGATAAAAAATGAATCGAGCTGTAGATACCAAAGAGCGGTAGTGCTTCGCAACCACGTCCAAAACCGTTCGCTACACCAGTCAATGGTGCTGACGGGAATGTGAACCCGGCCAACAATGATGTTGCCAATGATACTTCGGGTGCTACATGATCTTGATGTTTTCTTATTTTAGTTAGTCATCCTTCTGGATGCACTTTTAATGAAATCTTTTCAACCTTAAGGCTTTGTAATGAACAAAATTGAACAAAATTTGGCCATTATGTGGCTTCCCTTTTGCATATGTTATTTTCGTCTACCATCACTTTAATTCCTTTGTAAAATAATCATGTGCGTATATCCTGCCTCTCGGACACTAAGTTAAAATAACTTAAAGTGTCCGATTATAGAGTGTCCGGAATTATTTTTCCTTTTTGCTTTGCTTAGTTTGATTCCTAAGACTTTTTGGATAGCTCGTTTCTCGGCTATCTTTTATTAGAGCCCTAGGCTATATAGCTTTGACACTTTAGAGAGTACAAAACTCTTATAGTCTTAGGTGCCGGTTACAATGTTGACTTGGGTGTCCTTTTCTTAGAGACTTGCTCCCAGTTCTTTATAAGAGTTTGGCAGTTGGTCATGAATGACTTTGATACCCATAAGCCCCAAGTTTCTTTTGGTGTGCTTAGGCCTAGATGTTTCATCATTTTCATAATTTATTATCCGGCCTGTGTGCACGGAATGAGTAGACACATTTATAAGTGTTTGTTCAACCCGTGTACGCGGAACAAGTCAACACGTTTATGGGCGACCTATGTACGCGGAGCAAGTCAACACGTTTATAGGAGTTTAATCAACCCTTGTACGTAGAGCGTTTATGGATGACCTATGTACGCGGAGCAATTCAACACATTTATAGGAGTTTAATCAACCCTTGTACGCTGAGCGTTTATGGGCGACCTATGTATGCCGAGCAAGTCAACACGTTTATAGGAGTTTAATCAACCCTTGTACGCAGAGCGTTAATGGGCGACCTATGTACGCGGAGCAAGTCAACACGTTTATAGGAGTTTAATCAACTCGTGTACGCGGAGCGTTTATGGACGACCTAAGTACGGGAGCAAGTCAACACGTTTATAGGAGTTTAATCAATCCTTGTACGCGGAGCATTTATGGGCGACCTATGTACACGGAGCAAGTCAACATGTTTATAGGAGTTTAATCAACCCTTGTACGCGGAGCATTTATGGGCGACCTATGTACGCGGAGCAAGTTAACACGTTTATAGGAGTTTAATCAACCCTTGTACACGGAGAGTTTATGGGCGACCTATTTTGCGGAGCAATACAACACATTTATAGGAGTTTTCCGAGTTATAACTCACCATCTTCAGCCGAATACCTATAAACATAACATAAAAAAGATTTAAGACCAGGTGCCTCGTTAAAAACCCTTGCCCTTGCAAGGTAAAAGAGTGTAACCCGGATCCTTTATTCCTTATTGAAATACATAATATTTAGCTGAAATATAGCCTAAGATTGGATACATTCCATGTCCTAGGTACTTCTACTCCCTCTAATGTTTCCAGCTTGTAGGCTCTGTTGTTTAGTTTTCGAAGTACCCTAAATGGCCCTTCCCAGTTGGGAGCAAGCTTTCCCTATTTTTTTGGGTCTATGATTTTCTTCAAGACTAGGTCGCCTTCCTAGAACTCCCTCTGCCAGACTTTCAGGTTGTATCATCTTGCCAACATTTGTTCTGCAGTGACTTCTCTGACCCGTGTTGTCTCTTTAACCTCATCTATTTGATTAGCCAAGATATTCAAGTTATCCATGTTGGCGACTTCATCAAAGTGTTCACACCTCTAAGTCGGGGTGTTAATTTTCACCGGTATCATTGCATCAGCTACATACATCATCCTGAAGGGTGTCTCTTGAGTAGTAGAATGTGGTGTTGTGTGGTATGACTACAAGATCTCGGGTAGGTACTTGGCCCACATTCCTTTTGCCTCCTCCAGCTTCTTTTTTATTCCTCCTATGATAACCTTTTTTGCAGCTTCTGCTTGGCCATTGGTTTGGGGGTGTTCCACAGATGTGAACCTGTTTTTTATTCCATAATCCCGGCAAAAGTCTATGACGAAAATGCTTGCAAATTGGTTTCCATTGTCCTAGAATATGATTCCCGGCAAACCGAACCTGCATATGATATTCCTCCAATAAAATTTGTGAACTCTCCCAGCAGAGATCCGAGCACCAGCCTCGGCTTCCACCCATTTTGTGAAATAGTCAACTGCAACGATTAGGAACTTGAGATATCCTGAAGCAACTGGGAATGGTCCTAGGATGTCTGCTCCCCATTGATGGAATGACCATGGAGCGAATACTTGGTACTTTTCGCACTTGCTAACGTACTCGATGCAATCTCGCATCATATGTGGCCATTAGTACCCAACTCTTAGGATTTTTCCGGATAGTGCTCTCCCACCGATGTGGCTACCACAGGCTCCCTCGTGGACCTCTTTAATTACCAGTTCAATCTCAGGCTCTGACACGTATCTGAGCATAGGTGTTAACCTACCCATCTTGTATAGCTTATCCGAGATTATGACGTATCGGGAAGATATTCTTTTAATCTTCCGGGCTTCATTGACATCTTCAGGTAATATTTCCTGGGTCAGATAGCTGATGATGGGCCTCATCTATCCTTGGACATCCTCTATTGTTAATACTTCCTCTGATTGAATACTGAGTGCTTCAAGAACTTCTTGGATCATAGTCTTATTCATTCCTGAATTCTTTGAGCTTGCTAATCGGGCTAGGAGGTCGGCCTGGGCATTGTCTTCTCTTAGGATGTGGACGAATTTGAATTCTAAGAACGCTTTGGATATTCCTGAAGCTTTCTGAAGGTACTTTATCAGGGTGTAATCCTTTATCTGGTACTCGTTCTTCATCTGTCCAAACACTAGCTGGGAGTTGGTCTTCACTAATAAATGTGTTACTCCGACCTCTCTCACTAATATCATTCTGGCAATCAAAGCTTCATACTTTGCTTGATTGTTGCTAACCTAAAAATTGAAACATAAAGAGTATTCTAATGTTAGATCTCTGGGTCCTTCCAAAATTATTCCGGCTCCGCTTCCCTTGAGTTTTGAAGATCCATCTACATAGAGGATCCATCTGTTTGAGATCTCTTCTCCAACTGGTGCACTTAATTCTACCATAAAATCGGCCAGTGTCTATGACTTAAAAGTGGTTATGGGCACAAAGTTGATGTCATACTCGGAGAGCTCTACTGCCCACTTGACCATCTGTCCTGTTAAGTCGGGCTTTTTCAGTATTTGTTTGATTGGGTATTTCGTCTTGACTGTGATGGGGTGACCTTGACAATAATGTATCAGCTTCCAAGATGTGATAACTATTGCCATTGCCAACCGTTCAATCTTCTGGTACCTTAGCTCTGCCCCTTTTAGAACTTTGCTGATAAAGTACATGGGTCGCTCTCTGTCTTCTCCATCTTGTACTAAAACCGAGCTAAGGGCTTTATTAGTGACCCACAAGTATAAGACCAAAGGTGTGTTTTCTTTGGGCCTTACTAAGATAGAAGGCGAGGACAGAAAATGCTTTACTTCTTGAAAGGATTCTTCACATGCCTCTGTCCATTCAAACTCCTTAGACTTCCTTATAGTTGCAAAGAAGTGTATTGATTTGTCTCCTGACAATGCGGCTAGTCTCCCGGTCAGCTGTTGGACCTCCTTTTTTCATGGTTGGACTTCTCATATCTATTATAGCCTGGCATTTGTCCGGGTTCGCTTCAATTCCCCGGTTGGTGAGCATAAATCTGAGGAACTTCCCGGCTGGTACTCCAAAGGTACACTTGTCCAGGTTCAGTCTCATGTTGTAGGTTCTTATGGATACAAAGGTTTCTATTAAATCCTTTACATGTGACCAGTTTGCGCTTGTCTTGATAACCATGTCATCTACATAGACCTCTAGATTCCGACCTATTTGAGTAGCGAACACCTTATCCATCAGCCTCTGGTAAGTAGCCCCAGCATTTTTTAGTCCAAAGGGCATGACCTCATAATAATAATTGCTCTGATGTGTAATGAAGGTAGTTTTTGGTGCATCTATTGGATTCATCCGGATCTGATTGTATCCGAAGTATGCATCCATAAAGCATAGCAAACGGAACCCCGACGTAGCATCTATCAGCTGGTCAATGTTTGGCAATGGATACGGATCTTTAGAACACGCCTTGTTGAGGTCCGTGAAGTCAACACACATTCGCCATTTCCCATATTTCTTCTTTACCATCACCACGTTGGATAACCAGGTCGGATACTTGATCTCCTTGATGAATCCGGCCTGTAACAGCTTCTCGACTTCCTATGCAATTATTTCCTCTTTTCATCACCACCATTTATTTTCCTTTGGGAAACTGGCTTTATATCCGGATCGATTGCTAAGTGATGGCACATGAAATTGGGATCTATCCCTGGCATGTCTGAAGGTTTCCAGGCGACAAGATCCACATTGTCTTTTAGTGTTTGAACGATCTCTTTCTCCTCTTCTGAGGACAAGTTGACTCCGATGTGTGTAACATGGGACGGTAGCTGCCCAATCTAGACTTGTTTTATTTCTTCGTTGGGCATTATGTTTTCTTCAAATGAACCATCAAGTGGGTCTATGTCGACCAAGTGAACTTTGAGGGTATTCTTGGGATCTGCTTCTCCTGCGAGTTCCTTTCTTTTCAACTTTAGCCTATCCTTATAGCACTTTCTTGCCAGCCCCTAGTCGCCTTTGACAATACCAACCCGACCATCTCCGAGTGGGAATTTCATGGTCAAATACATAGTTAAAAGTGAAGCTTCCAGGGCGTCGAATGATGGTCGGCCTATAATGATCTTATAGGGTGAAGCAGTGTTGACTATCAGGTACCTCACTCTGACGGTCTTCGCGTTAGCCGTGTTGCCAAAGGTGGTCGACAACACTAGGTGCCCGAGCACCTGCACCTGTTCTCCCGAGAATTCTACCAGACTGCCTTTGAATGGTAATAACTAGATCGTATCGAGCCCCATTCCTCTAAAAGCATCCCAATACAGTATGTGGGTTGAGCTTCCGGGGTCTATCAATACCCTTTTCACGCTCTAGTCTCTTATTTGTACTTTAATAACCATGGGATCACTTTCATGATCTAGGACTCCTATGGCGTCTCGTTTTGAGAATCTTACAGCATCTAAGTTGCCTTCCGATTTCTCTGGAGATCTCTGGTCGATATGCATGACTGCCCTAGCATATCTCTTTCTGGCTGAACCTGTTTCTCCACCATCAGCAAACCCTCCAGCGATGGTGTTTAGTGTGTGTCGAGCTGTCTTTGTCTCCTGACCCTCTTCGGCATCTGAACTCTTCTTCTGGGCTGACTTTTCTGGTCACGGATCATCTCGGCGGGGATTTCTCTTGTTATTTTATCATCGAGAATCCTTCACATATGCCAAGAGATGACCTCTCTGGATTAGAGCTTCAATTTCTTTTTTCAGCTGTTGACAGCCCGAGGTGTGATGTCCCCGTATACGGTGGTAATTACACCAAGCCTCAGGTTGCCTTCCCATGATAGCGTTGGCTCTTTTGGTACGATGAGGCTCCGGAAATAGATTTATATGGCCGACTTCTTTAAGGATATCACCCCTGCTTGCATTCAAATGGGTGAGGTCTCTGTCTGGCTCATATGACTGTCTGTATGGTCTGGGAGCATGTCGCTCGCGCATAGCTACCCGAGGATGCTCCTTTCTCCTGTTCGATGCCTCTTCCTTGCTCTTTGTCTTTTCACTGCTGTCCCACACTCTTTTCTCTTGATTACTTTCTTCTCCTTTGATGTAACACTCAGCCCGAGTAGTGATCTCGTCCATGCTGATAGCTAGCTTCTGAGCTAACGACTCATTGAATTGTCCGGCTCGTAGTCCATGTTGAAAATATCCCATAAATAGTTCTTAGTTTGGATGAGATACTTTGAGGGTTTCCTCATTGAATCGAGCCCGGTACTCACGTAGTGATTCTGACTGTTTCTGTCGAACACTGAACAGTGTGGTCGTGGACACCTTCCGGCGCTTGCTTGCCGAGAAGTGTTGTACTAACTTCTTAGTCAATTCTTGGTAGCTTACGATGGAGAGCCGAGGAACGCTCATGTACCATCTTAGAGCTACATCCTTAATGTTACCGGCCATGAGCTTGCACTTCATTGAATTCGAAGGGGCAACTATGGCCATCTGATTATTAATGGCAATAACATGCTCCTGAGGATCTGTCTTTCCATCACAAGAGGTTAGTGATGGTGCTTTAAAGTTTTCTGGAACGTGGTCATCCCATATCTCTTTAGAAAGAGGTTGTGGCTCGAGAACCTCCTCATGGTCGTCGTCAGCATGACATTGTTGCTGCAGAACTTGTATGCTATCTTGCAGCGTCTCATTCTACTGACGCATGGTCTCCATCATGGCTAGCAGTTGAGCCATGTCTAGAGAATCTCCTTCAGAGGACATATTGTTAGTGTAAGGTGTGACCTGGGAGAGTTTTACCTAGGCCCCACGGTGGGTGCCAAATGTTCTAGCCAAAAATAGTTAGATACACCAAAAATGCTAGTCCTCTACTTTAGGGCAGAGAAGACTACACTATCTATACTGTTTGAGTATACTTAGGGATTTGGGAGCTATACAAGCGTTGTATATAGTCCCAAGAAGTGAGTGTCTTTCTTAACCCTCATGTGGGAGCCCCTTTTAAAGTCTTCCATTAAGATATGCCATTAAGAGAAGTCTCTTGGCCTTTTGACGTTACATGGCCATCATTGCTGTAACTCCTCTTCATGAATGTAGGCTTTGAAGCTCTGGTAACGCCCGTATTAATGCGCCGCCACCATTACAACTGTTGGTGTGCCAGTTGAGTTCATGTTCGGCGTAAGGTCTGGGTTGATGGAGGTCAGTACTCGGCCTCGTAGGAGTTCGGCTGATGAGAACCGGGCTCCCTGACCAGCCCGGGTTATGGATGATACTTGCCTAACTCTCTGCATTGCTCGACCTTTCTTGCTATCGTATTCTAGTTCATGCTTAACCTTGTCCGGCTACACAACTCGGCTCCAAATATATTTGGCATATACATGGTGAAACATGTGTGACACTCTAATTGTGGATTTCTATTTGGATTGTTTTATTAATTTTGACTCAGAGAATATGGTGTTGTAACTACTACCCGTTAAAGAAGGAAATAGAAAAACTGATATAGGATTACCACCTCAAGAAATACATAAAGGATGTTGTAACACCTCAAAATTTGCCCTCTTGTTTTAGCATTAACTGGCTTATGTTTCATTGCATGCTTTGCATTTTCATCTTTGCATATTATTGGCCTTAGCATGGGATCAAGGTATCTCAATCAAATCCAAGGAGCCTTGAGCCTCAAGAGATCTTAATTGACCCATCATCTCATCATATGCTCAAGCTTGGCAAGAGATTTCAAGTGAATCACCCTCTCCTAACATGATTGTTCAAATTAGGGTTTTGGAATTCTTGAGTTTAACACCCCAATGAGCAAGATCTTTGAGTTTTTATCATCTCCAAATGGCACATCTCATCATTGTTTGAGAGGATACACATCATACTCAGAGGAATTTGGATTTGGAGGATGTGTTGATGTTTCCTAGACTGAGGGTACAAAACTAGGGTTTGCCATAAAATCAGTTTATTTCTGATTTTTTGGGCAAGAGTTGATTTCATGGTATTCCTCATGTCCTTAAGTGTCTAAGATTTAAGGATTGTCCATCCATTTGGTTCATAAGGGTTTCAATTGATCAATTGACTGAAAATCAGGAGAATTGGGGAAAAGTCAACTGTGCAGAGGAAAAAGTCAACTCTTGACTTTTTGAGGTCAATTTCATGTTCCTCATCTCAAATATGATCATTGATGAAGATTTGGTTAAGAATTATCAAGGGATTCATCAAAAATCAAGAAATGTGAAAGGTTGCCAAAAATAGAAATTAGGGTTTCCATTTATGGCAAGTTTTGGCAAGGTGAGCACCCAACTTTAGGGCATTCTTTTTCTATGTTCAAAGCACCAAATTGAAAGTTTATGGAGGCCTATCTAAAGTTCACATTTCAAGCTTTAAAACCATACCAAGAACATCTCCATTGGATCAAAATTGAGAGAGATATGATCAATTAAAGTTGAGACAAATCAAGGCAAATTGGCAAGTCATGACCAGTCAGCGCGCAGTAATTTCAACAAACACCCTATGTGCATGTTTTGTCCAAGTTCAAGGTCAGATTTCTCCATGATGGAGACTCCAAATGAAAAATTGTCCAACATGGTTTTTGTTCCTTTTGATCTCATCTTCAACTTTGATGTTGGATGAATTTTCAGATGATCAATTCATTGAGAGATATAATAAGGCAAAGTGTGTGACCTCCAACTGACCCATTCACATGCATGTGGTAGGGCACGACCAGGTCAGGGTGGCATGCTACATCATTTATGTACACACATCTTCATGATTATTTTTGGGTATCTTAGAGACTCTCATTGCAATTATTTTCAACTCCAATATTGTTGTCCTCCATCTCCTCTTTTCAAAGACCCCAAGATCCATCATTTTCATCCATGGATTAATGAGTTATATCTTTCCAAAGTCATCATCATGGAATGTTGTCATGGCTGCCAAAATAAGAAACATGTATTGTTTGTATGTGTTGCTACTTCATTCAACCATTCACATCACATTACCAAATAAAGCCATGCAACAACTCTTACATACCATGCTCAAGTACTTTATTTGCTCTATTTGTTCAAAAAAAAGAGAATGGAAACTTGTGTGACAAGCTGTTGTTGCTGCAAGTTCACTGAAACCATCACCACCATCCATCATGATCACACCATAAGATCACATACTCCCTCCATATACGAGTTCATCATCACACTACACTCACTCTCCATTTTCAATTCACTTTCATTTTCATTTCAACTCCAACAAACTTAACCAAACTTCTAACTGTTAACCATAGTGGTTAACATTTAACTCACCATATATAAACCATTCATAACAGAATTGTAACTAACTTTGGATCATTCTTCACTCTCCTTCAATCTTCTCACTATTTCTCTCTGAATTTTTCTCTCCCTCGGAACCTCTGAAACATTCACTCTCTCTGCACATTGCTCCATTCTTCTTCATCAAGAATTAAGAAAGCATTAAGGCAGCCACTGCATTCTCCATTTCCACTTCAAGCTTCATCTTCATCAATTGATTTTTACAAGAAATTGGAAGTCTATTAAGCCTTTATTTGGCCAGTGCTCATCTTTGAAGCTTAAGGAATCTCCTCTCTGGTGTTCTCTTGTAGCAAAGGAAGCATCAAAAGTACAGGTCTCAGTTCAAAATTTTTGCTCTCCTTTTGCTCTAATTTTACTTGTTTTTGCATGATTGGAGCTCAATAGGAGCCATCTAAACATCCGGCTAGTTGATAGGTACCTTAGGTGCTTAATTGAATTTTCTAGGGCAAACTTCATCTCTTCGATTCTCTCTGTATGTGAATTATTTGTGATTTTTGAGACTGGATTTGGAACCTATGTGGCATGAGGATCATTTTGATGTATGGTTTGAAGATTTCTGGTCACCTGTAAATTTTGCCACGGTGGTGAGTGGCCGGAGAAGATGACCGGAGTCTTCTCCGGCCGGTGGTGTTCACCAACCTCTTAAACCCTAGTTGTTTTACCAGATTAAGTCCTGGCCGTTGATGCATTTAGATCCCGAGGTTAGGATTGTGCCAACGCATTAATGAGGAAGCTCCTCATCATGTGCCTCTTTCTGACCTCATTTGGATTTTGTGTGGCTTTTACATCATAGCTTATTGTGTGCTTGCATCCTGGTCACTTGATTTGTTACCTTTCATGATTATCTCACGTTGACTTGATCCAATGGCTCACGTTGAGTCAAAATTTCTGACTGAGAGCATGTTATACGCTGCAAGCTGGCAAGGGCATTGGGCCTTGCATTTTAGATATCCACACTCCCTCCTTTTTGAGCCCAATGTGCTTTAAACCATGTTTTTACTTGCGCTGAACCCCCTGGCTTATTTTCTTTCATTTTCTATTCCTTTTTTATATATGTTTGATTTTTAGTTTTTAAAAATACTTTTAAGCATGATAAAATTCCCAAAAAATTCATGATGCATCATAACACATTTAAATAATTTTTAATTATTTTTATTTCTGATTTTGGATTATTTTTCCATTTTTCCATGAATTTCCATTTAATTTATTTTGTATGAACCTCCATTCATGATATTTGTTTCATTTTGGAATTGTTTGACATAGTTTTGAACTGAATTTTCACATGATAATCGATACATGCCTCTATGATATATTGATGCATCTCATACCATTTTTCATAGGTTTTTAGCTCATTTTTCATTGACTTTTGGATGTTGTCTTTGAGCACTTTGTTTGTGTGATTTGTATGAAATTGTGAAGCATCTTTGAACATATTTGGTAATTGATTTTGATTTATCCTTTTGATACATGTTTGCATACTGTTTGTACTTCAAGTGACTTGCATATTCCAATTTTCTCATCCTTCTAGTATGACTTTATGGATTGCATAAATGCACCTTTGCATGTGTGTTTGTTAGAGGAATTATGCTAGGGTTTTGGTATGCTTTGAACATGTTTCCTTGGGGTGATTATTGAGATGCTTTGACATCATTTTCTAGGAACATTATAGGTCATTTTTCTCATGTTATAGGTCATTGCTTGTCCATCTTGAATTGACTTATGTGCACTTGTTTAAACTTGAAATGTTTTGTGAACTTGTGCATCCTTACTTGTTCTTCTTTGATCAATTGTTTGCATCAACACTTGCATGAACTTAAACAGCAATTTAAGCATGATTTCACTTCTATTTGTGATCATTTTCAACCATATGCCATGACTTCTAACATCATCTTACATGCTTCTTAACTTCATGAACACATAAGAACTTGTTTGACCTAACTTGAACATGCTTACTTTTAATCTTCTATATGCTTCAACATGACACTTGTGTGGATTTTGTATGTGAATTATTGACTTCTAAATGTCATCTTAAATGTCATGTTCTACTGACTTGCATCCATTCCCAAGTATGTTCATCTTGCACTTCCATTCGTTACTTGCATTACAAGTATGCATCAATGTATGAACTTGGATGATGTTGGCTACCACTTCCTCCTACTTGATCAATGCTTGCATTTATGGATCACATGCCATCTTAATGACATCTCCATGCCTTAATAAATGTCATTCACTTCTGACTTTGATGCTTACATATGCATTTATTCATGTTCATGATTCATTTGCATTCATCTTGCATAGGTATGGTATAACTTGTATTTGTGTGAGCTTTTGATGCATAGCTTGATTTTGTTTGCTTTCTTTCGGCATGTTTACCTTAGTAGGATCCCTTGGTATGTACCTACTGACTTTAAATGTGCCTTAACTTTTTGGACTCTTTTCTTTTAGTTTGAACCTTGCTTGCTTCTTAAGTTGTTTACCTAAAACAACTAGCATTGTTTGGTTTATGTTCTAGCACTTACATTCATTTCTTGTGATTACTTTGTGCTAACCTTTTGTGTAGGGGAAGAGGTAAGACATTTGAACATGTGGATGGTTATCCATGTTCATTCCTACTTTCATCTCTCATCTCTCATTTATCTCTTTCTCTTTTATGGATTACATGATATAATGCTTGATTGTGTAGAACTTCTTCACAACCCATTGGGATCCTAGCTCATCCTTAATTTTTGATTAAGGTGAGGTAGGATAAGCATTAGATAGTGCTATCCCTCTCTCTTCTTTAGACTTAGGTTGCTCTTAAACCTCAACCTTAGGGCCACCTTTGCATGATAACATTAGGAACAATTAGTTTCCCCTTAGTGTTTTCTTTTCACTTGAGTCTTCTCTTCTCATCTCATAACCTTTCTAAAACACTTAATATAGGTTAACGTGTATTGCGCATGAGCCTTATATATGGGAAGTGAGGTATAAGGGGTCTCCCTTCATTCTTCTAGGGTACTTAGTGTAACGCCCCGATTGGTTTAATTGTATTTATTAAGTTCATTTATGTGAATTTTGTGAAATGTGTGAAATTATTGTATTTTACCTGCTAATTAAGTTAATTGGTTAATTTCCCTGATAGGTAAAATATTTGCAATAAATTATAATTTCTTTTCAACTTTTATTTCCCGAAATATATTTCATCGTTATTATGTTTTATCGCGTTTTGAGGGTATTTGCGAGAGAGTTGAGGGTAGGGGTATTTTGGTCTTTTTGGCTAGGTTATTTTTCATAAAATAGAAAGTGGAGAGAAAAAGAGAGAAAAGAAAGGGAAAAGAAGAGAAAGAAAAGGAGAAGAAAGAAAGAGAGAAGAGGAGAAAGAGGAAAATCGAGAATTCATCCATTTCAAGCGCGATTAATCGGGTAAGGGTGAGAAGTTTCAATTATATCTTGCTTGTGTATGTATATGTGTTGTTTGTTGTAATTGTTTTGGTTGTTTCGCGACTTTTTCTCTAATTGATAAATTGATGAATAATTGATAGAAATCGATGTTTTCGCGGTAGAAACTCGATATAAACTGCGTAGGATACTTGTTGATTATGTTGGAACATGTTTGGGTTGATATATTGTGAATTGGAAGTGTTTAGATGAGATTTGGAGGGGAAATTGGATGATTTTCGCAGGAAAAATTATGCAGGAAAATTCTGGGTTTTCGCTGCCCATACGCGAATCAGGCAAGGTAATACGCGTATTGGGTTGGCCAATACGCGTATGGCAAGGAAGGAATGTAGGCAATACGCGTATTGGAGGGGGCAATACGCGTATGGAGTGAGGCAATACGCGTATTGGATTTTTAGTGGACTTTTTGGGGGAAAATCAATCTCTGCCCATACGCGTATCACTTTGGGCAATACGCGTATGGATGGGCGAGTGACCAGGGCAATACGCGTATGGCTTAGGGCAATACGCGTATGGCCAGCACGATTGCAGAATTTTGTCATTTCGCGATTCCTTTTCTTTTTACTTCCATAACTTGGGTTCCGATTATCATTTTGAACATACTTGGTGTCGTTAGAAAGCTATTGAGATGTTCTTTCTTATTAAAATGGTTTTGAGATTGTTGGCCGATTTAATTATGTCGGGAATTTGGAAATGTGTCGTTTTGTCGACTTTTACCGTTTTAATGGTGTGTATTTGATGTGTTATCATGAAATATGCTTTTGATATATATCGTATGACTTGTGTGATGTTATATGATGTGAATGCACGTGATGAAGTGTTGTGATGATGGTTTGTGGCCTAAGGGCAAGAAAATGCATTGTGTTGTGTTTGATTATAAATGCATGATTATGGATGTGTATATGTGTGCATTTGAATGCCATGGGTCATTGTATGCCAAGCATCATGATATGCATTCTAATGATGTCGTGTGCCCTTGTGGGGTGTGAGCGACGAATCGATTCCAGAGGGAATCCGCTATAACATCGTGTGCTTTATACAAAGAGGTGTGAGCGATGATTATAGACGATCGTGTGCCTTATACAAAGAGGTGTGAGCGATCCATAAACGTCGTGTGCCTTATACAAAGAGGTGTGAGCGACGGAGAACATCGTTTGCCCGACGGGGAGTTACATTAAGTAAAAAGCAATGGTTCCAATAGTTCCTGAGTGAACTAGTGATGAGAATGATGGATGGATGGTACCGCATTTGCATAGAGTCGTTGTGTCGGTCTCTTTGCATTTGCATAAATCATGAATGGATTGATTATGTGTGGAAAATCATGAATGGATTGATAATGTGTGGAAAATCATGAATGGATTGATTATGTGTGGAGATTGTGAATTGATTGAGTATGTGTTGAGATTTATGATTGGATTGGTGAATTGATGCGCATATGTGATAAATGCATTGATTGTGGATGATATGTTTTACGTATAGACATATGCTATGTGATGTGGTGGTGTGTTTCCATATGTTATGACTTTGTATACCTTATGTGCAAATATGTGAGTATGTTGGATAATTGATATATGCTATGTTGTTGGATTATTAGATATATTTTATGTATATGTGGCATGCTATATGTATTAGTATGTGATTCTTGTGGTGAGAATAACTATGCAGGTGAATTTATATGTGTTGGCATATTATTATGCAATCTTGGTTTAGTTGTTATTTCTCACCCTTCTGCTGTGGTTTGTTGCTCTACGAGGCAATTGCAGATTAGTAGTCTTGGAGGCTTTTGTGAAGATTAGTCCTCCGTCCTTTGTCGGTCTGTCTGCTCTGATACGTAACACGGAAGTCGGGGAACGGTGTAGATATATATATATATATATATATATATATATATATATATATATATATATATATATATATATATATATATATATATATATATATATATATATATATATATATATATATATATGTATACATTTGTTGAATATATTTTGTATTACTTTTGTATGAATATTTTGGTGTTATAAAACGATTCATTTTGCAAACCAAGACAGTTATGGATCTTTCCGCTTTATTCCATAACTGAACTTTCCTTTTATATGGAAAAAGTTTCCCTTTGAGGTTATTCCATTTTGTGTTATGTATCGAAAATTTATGAGCAGGGATTGTGTTTTCTTTCTTTATTTGTGGCATCCTTGTTTCCGTCGGAAAAATAAATTTTTATTTACTCTGATTTAATTATGTATTATTTATTCGCGATGGGAATTGGGGTGTTACAATAGTGGTATCAGAGCAGGTCGATCCGTCCGGCCAAGTTGTTGAGTCAGTTGGTGTGACAGTTGAATGCTATCGATGTTGTTTGTCTCTTTGTATGTGATATGTGTGTGAAACACTGTCAGTGCTTTCTGGTTTTTCTATTCCGTTGTCTGCAGGAGTTAGAATGAGATAAGTGGGGGAGAATATGGTACTTCTCCATGTTGCTTCTGGTGTGGAGCGTTGGCTCAGTGTGTTGTGAATTTCAAGATTGTAAGTGTTGTTTGGACAGTGTGGTTCCCGGTTCCAGAAGGGATGCGGAGGTAAGGTTTATGTCAACTAAGGATTTGTGCCTTAGGTAGTTTTGTGCACAGGATGTAAGGAATGCTATTATAGTTTGGTAAAGACGGTTTATGCCCCATCATGATTGTCGGTTGTCTATTGACAAATTGAGGAACTGATCACCCTTAATCTCTTGTTGATAGCATACAAAATTATGTTGGATGGAATAGACGTGTCTTTCCGGCATTGATAGTGTGCGCAATGGATTGTTTGGAGTTAAGAAAATGGTTACGGATTGTTTTGATGAGTTGATGAAGATTCTTATATCAGAAGATGAGGCGGATTAGAGGTTTTGGTATGTTGGTCAAGTTGGGAAGTCATTGAGAGAGAATGATTGGGTTTTATTTAAGGGCTGCTTCTCAGAGAGTAGAGATTGAACTTAATTGGACGAAGGTGAATAGTTGGGGTTTATATCTGCTAAGTGAGTAGAAAACTCTTGGTAGATGGGACTAAGTTGTTTGTTTTGTCTGTGATGGTAGTGTTCTGGGAATTGGCAGGAAGTCATAGTGATGAGCCGTCAGTTGTGCATAGTTTTCAGAGGTGTTTTTGGATGGAATATTAGGGTGTTGTCTTAGAGAGCTCCAGTATTGTTAGTAACAAAAAGGATGGATGATTGGACGGAATAACAAGCATGATGTGTATAATGGTATTGAGATTAGGGAAAGGAAAACTTGGAGTTCTGGTGAGGGTTGGAGTCCTTGAAGTTTTAGGGCATTAATGGAAATCTTGAGAAAACCCTTAGGTGTGGATGCAATATTTGAGAGTTCTTTTTGATTGGTGGTTGCTACATGTTGGGATTTATGGAATTTGGACTGTTAAGAGAAGAAGTTGTATATGGATTACTAACAGTTGAATAACGTAACGATTGGGAACAAGTGTCCACTTTCATGAATAGATGACTGGAATGGTTTGGTTGAGTTTGAGTGAAATTGCAATTGTTTGGAATGTTTGATAAGAGTGGTGAATTGTGCGAGTTGAGGCTTTGATCGATTTAATGTGATTGGTTATGTTTGTTATCATCGGGATAGGCTGTTATTTACTCGGTTAAGCTTGTATGTGAGTAACCAGTTACCCAGTGAAAATTTTTGCAAAAGCTTTAAGAATTTATATCTTTTGGAATTTGGTTGAGCATTACAACGTGCAGTGATGGTATTTGGTGTTAGTATTGCGTCTGTAATGTTTGTGGAGTATATGAATCGTATCTTCCATATTTATTTGGATAAGTTCGTAATGGCTTTGATTGAGGATATTCGGATATGTTGTAAACTCAGAGGAAGGACAGGTAGAGTGTTGGGGATTTGAATTACAAGTGTGGAAAAGAGACGAAGTTTTGTACTAAGTTATTCAAGTGAGAATTTGGGGTTGAAAAAGGTTAGTTTTCTTGGATATGTTATTTCGAATGAGGGTATGGTTATGGATCCATCAGAAGTAGATGCAGTTCTACAACGAGAGGCTCCGAAGTCAGTTAAGGAGATTAGAGATTTTTGGGCTTAGTTGGTTGTTACTGCAGGATATGGAAGACTTTGCTAAGTTCGTACTTCTGTTATCTCAGTTGACTTGCAAAGGGTGAGTCATTTGTTTTGGATGTTCGTTGTGAGTAAGTTGTGGTGAGCTGAAGTAGAAGTTGTCTATGGCTCCAGTTTTGATCCTGTGTGATCCTAATAAACCGTTTGTGAGGTATTGAGATGCGTCTTTGTTGAGTTTAGTCAGTGTGTTAATGCAAGAGGGTAAAGTCGTGGCTTATGCTTTACGACATTGAGGATTCATAAAAGGATCTATACTATTTTGGATTTGGAATTGGTTGCGGTTGTATTGTGTTGGAATATTTGGAGGTATTATCTTTATGGTTCTAGGTTCAAAGTATTTGGTAATCACAAGAGTTTAGAGTACTTGTTTGGTCTGAAGGGATAGAGTATGAGACAACGAGGATGGTTAGAATTCGTGACGAGTTATGGATTTGGCTTGGATTATCCTTCGAGAAAAGTTAATGTCGTGCATGATGAGTTAAGTTGGAAGTTTTTATACAGGGTTGTTTTGATGGTCAGAGAATTAAAATTATTTGAGCAGTCCAGAGACTTGTGTCTGGTGTGTGAGACAACACAGTAAAGTGTGAGGTTGGGTATATTAAAAGTGAACAGTGGTTTTTGGTGAATATGAGAAAGAGTTAGACTTTGGATGTGAGATTGGTAGACTTGATGGTTACGAGTAATCAGAGTGCGCAGCGGAAGCGTGATGTGGCACATTTTGTATTTGGGTGTGGGACTGGTGAGAATTCGTAGGTTGAACATTGGGAAAATGTTGGAATGATGAGACTATTGGACGTTTCAGAATGGAAGTGTTAGGTGAAAGGTTTAAATATTATTCATGGGCTACTATGTAGATGGATGTTTTGGTTACATGTCCGATTGGTGAATCGTAGCATTGTTGTAATAAGGTTGTAGTAGGGTTGTGGAACTTTATGTTCTTATTTGTGTTATTGCCTCGTTTCCATCGTGTTGGGTCGAGTGCGAGTAGCTAATTCCTGTGGTGAATTAGAGGAGTGTTACCTACGGTGATGGTAACGATCTTGTTGTGTTTCGGTTCAAGAGTGAACATGTGTGTTCTTAACTTGGGTATTCTTTGAGTCGTGAGTTAGTCGTCAAGTGCATTGTATGGGCTTTGCATCTTGTCATTGTAGTTGTTGTCGTTGTCGTGTCGTTGTTGTAGTTGCTATTAGCAAGGTGGTTTGTCAGTTTGTATTATTCGTGGTGTGCCTTTGGTTGGCATGTTGGTTTGTTAGTCGGATGCGAGAGTCGTATCTGGAGTTGTTCGTCTCGGTTATATTTTCGAGGACGAAAATGTCTAAGTGGGGGAGAGTTGTAACGCCCCGATTTGTTTAAATGTATTTATTAATTTCATTTATGTGAATTTTGTGAAATGTGTGAAATTATTGTATTTTACCTGCTAATTGAGTTAATTGGTTAAGTTCCCTGATAGGTAAAATATTTGCAATAAATTATAATTTCTTTTCAACTTTTATTTCCCAAAATATATTTCATCGTTATTATGTTTTATCGCGTTTTGAGGGCGTTTGCGAGAGAGTTGAGAGTAGGGGTATTTTAGTCTTTTTGGCTAGGTTATTTTTCATAAAATAGAAAGTGGAGAGAAAAAGAGAGAAAAGAAAGGGAAAAGAAGAGAAAGAAAATGAGAAGAAAGAAAGAGAGAAGAGGAGAAAGAGGAAAATCGAGAATTCATCCGTTTCAAGCGCGATTAATCGGGTAAGGGTGAGAAGTTTCAATTATACCTTGCTTGTGTATGTATATGTGTTGTTTGTTGTAATTGTTTTGGTTGTTTCGCGAGTTTTTCTCTAATTGATAAATTGATGAATAATTGATAGAAATTGATGTTTTCGCGGTAGAAACTCGATATAAACTGCGTAGGATACTTGTTGATTATGTTGGAACATGTTTGGGTTGATATATTGTGAATTGGAAGTGTTTAGTTTAGATTTGGAGGGGAAATTGGATGATTTTCGCAGGAAAAATTATGCAGGAAAATTCTGGGTTTTCGCTACCCATACGCGTATCAGGCAAGGTAATACGCGTATTGGGTTGGGCAATACACGTATGGCAAGGAAGGAATGTAGGCAATACGCGTATGGGAGTTGGCAATACACGTATGAAGTGAGGCAATACGCGTATTGGATTTTTAGTGGACTTTTTGGGGAAAAATCAGTCTCTGCCCATACGCGTATCACTTTAGGCAATACACGTATGGCTCAGGGTAATACGCGTATGGCCAGCACAATTGCATAATTTTGTCATTTCGCGATTCCTTTTCTTTTTACTTCCATAGCTTGGGTTCCGATTATCCGTTTTGAACATACTTGGTGTCGTTAGAAAGCTATTGAGATGTTCTTTCTTATTAAAATGGTTTTGAGATTGTTGGCCGATTTAATTATGTCGGGAATTTGGAAATGTGTCGTTTTGTCGACTTTTACCGTTTTAATGGTGTGTATTTGATGTGTTATCATGAAATATGCTTTTGATATATATTGTATGACTTGTGTGATGTTATATGATGTGAATGCACGTGATGAAGTGTTGTGGTGATGGTTTGTGGCCTAAGGGCAAGAAAATGCATTGTGTTGTGTTTGATTATATATGCATGATTATGGATGTGTATATGTGTGCATTTGAATGTCATGGGTCATTGTATGCCAAGCATCATGATATGCATTCTTGTGATGTCGTGTGCCCTTGTGGGGTGTGAGCGACGAATCGATTCCAGAGGGAATCCGCTATAACATCGTGTGCCTTATACAAAGAGGTGTGAGCGATGATTATAGACGATCGTGTGCCTTATATAAAGAGGTGTGAGCGATCGGGTCGTGTGCCTTATACAAAGAGGTGTGAGCGATCCATAAACGTCGTGTGCCTTATACAAAGAGGTGTGAGCGACGGGGAATGTCGTTTGCCCGACGGGGAGTTACATTAAGTAACAAGCGATGGTTCCAATAGTTCCTAAGTGAACTAGTGATGAGAATGATGGATGGATGGTACCGCATGTGCATAGAGTCGTTGTGTCGGTCTCTTTGCATTTGCATAAATCATGAATGGATTGATTATGTGTGGAAAATCATGAATGGATTGATTATGTGTGGAAAATCATGAATGGATTGATTATGTGTGGAGATTGTGAATTGATTGAGTATGTGTTGAGATTTATGATTGGATTGGTGAATTGATGTGCATATGTGATAAATGCATTGATTGTGGATGATATGTTTTACGTATAGACATATGTTATGTGATGTGGTGGTGTGTTTCCATATGTTATGACTTTGTATACCTTATGTTCAAATATGTGAGTATGTTGGATAATTGATATATGCTATTGTAGCGAGCGATTTTGGACGCGGTTCTTAAGCGCTGGTCGCTCTCTGCTGCGGTTGAGTTTACTACAGGTCGATTCATTTTTTATCCTATTAAAGATGATGAAGGAAGGGAAATAGATGTCTCCAATTAACCCTGCTTGCATACTGAGTTTAAACAGCGGTCTGTTAGGTTACGGATACGATCAATGTGGTGGGGCCTTTGTATCGGTTATTTGTATTTTCGCCAATACTGATTTCTCTCTGGGATTTTGTTATGATACTGCTTCAGATTATGATATATGGGAGTATGGGATTTTGGGTTTTTGTTTAGTGTGCTCGCTAAGATCTTTTCTTTCAATCTTATGCCTACGTATTCCTGTTTACCGAAACAGGGAAATCAGAGCGTTCGTAGTTCCTCCTATTCTACGGGAGGAAATGGTTTTTGGTGTCTTGTTCAAAGCCCAAGACGTGAAGCGAAAGGTGATTTGTATCTTGTTCAAAGCCCAAGATGTGAAGCTGAAGAGTCTATTTGTATCTTGTTCAAAGCCCAAGATGTGAAGCTAAAGGTGTTGACCTTAGAGAGACTTTGTCATCTCTAAAGAGGGTATGTTTGTCACAACTGTTGGGTGACTGGTTATAAAGGAGGATTACTTTAACCGGGATGTGTGAATCCGGCAATGCCATAATTTCCTTTATATGGGTTTTTTAACCTGAAGGAGAAGACTTTAACTTAGTGTAGAGCAATGCTATCTTTCCTTAGGAATTTCTCATGCTAAAAAAGGGACAGTGGCATGGATGTAGATGATCCAGAGGCTTGCCGCTTACAGCGATTAGATGAAGGGGAAGGAGTTGTTGATGTTTGCGTACTGTGAACGAGGCACAACTTTGATGCTAAAAGGTTGATTGGATCAACTAGTGGTTTTCTTATATAAAGCCTAAGAGGAGGCTAATATGTGTCTCGTACAAAGCCCAAGAGAGAGGCTAAAAGGTTTTGACTCGACGATGGAGTCTTTTGGTATCTCGTATAAAGCCCGAGATGGAGGCTATTTGACTCAACAAGAGAGTTTTTGTATCTCGTACAAAGCCCGAGATGGAGGCGAAAGGGGTGATTGACTCAACGAGGGAGTCTCTTTATGTGTCTCGTACAAAGCCCGAGAGAGAGGCTAAACGTTGTTTGACTCCGCTGGGGAGAATCATTGTACAAAGCCCAAGAAAGAGGCTAACTTCACTGGAGAAGGATCATTATACAAAGCCTAAGAGGAGGCTATGGTTACTGTTCAGTTAAGTGACAGGTCCAGTATACTAATTTAAAGAGAAAATCAGTTCTTATATGAGTAATGTTTGCACTCAGGGATTTTGATTCGAGGATCAAGGTTCTTTTCTTCAAGGAAATGGGAAATCCAAAGGGTATTGAGACTGTCCGAGTCTACGGGGTTCCTTCCTATTCTTGAAGGGTACTTGAGAACGTCTTTGGGACTCAAGGGTTTTAGACTGTCCGAGTCTAGAGTTTTATCTTTTGTACCATGCTTTGAGAAACAGTAGTAGACTCTTTGAAAGGACCGTTCTATGCAGATGACTAAGTTCTATTGCTATACCTCTAGGAGGTCATTGGGACAATTTGTACGAATCCCAAGAGGAGGTTGGAAACTTTTAAGAAGCCGAGGGGTCCTTGTACGATGCCCAAGAGGAGGCTATCATTCCCGGAGGAAGAAATCATTATACGAAGCCTAAGAGGAGGCTGTGAATACTTCTAAGAAGCCGGCGGGTCCTTGTACTAAGCCCAAGAGGAGGCGGGGTTGCTTTTAGGAAGCATGTGGGTCCTTGTATGATGCCCAAGAGGAGGCCGATGCTTTTAAGAAGCCCGTGGGTCCCCAAACCCCGAGAAATTCAAGGCAAGCTATTCACAAAGAATAGATCAAGAGATGCCATTCACGGAGAAAAGATCATCTCTGGGGAGTAGAGTTTCTTGACAAGTGCTTTTAAGAAGCCTGTGGGTCCCCAAACCCCGAGAAGTTCAAGACATGCCATTCACCGAGAATAGATCAAGCTAGGAAAGTCCGAGAATTTGGAACAAACTCAAGAGATGCAATTCACGGAGAAGAGATCATCCCTGGGGAGTAGAGTTTCTTTGACAACTTCTACGAGTGACAGTCTATGAAAGGGTTCACTGAGAATGCTGCCTTTCATGTCTCCATATTGTTTAACCCCAAGAGGAGGGAAGACTGTGTCTGGTAATCCTATGGGGATCTAGTTTTGACTATTTAAGAGTGATCAACGGGCTTAATGCTAGACGTAGTTTCCGGGGAAACTCTAAATATCTATACTATTATTACACAGTTGATATGAGTTTATGAAAGAAGACTTACAGCGAAACAGCCCCACAATACAGTTATATGTATATGAAAGCGGTAAATGAAAGCATATAAACACTTACTCGGTTGTAGAGCTTCCATGCTGTTTGGTTAGTTGTTCAACAAAGAAAGATTGAAAACAACAGTATATTCAAAATCAAAGGAGAAAGTGCTTTGAAAAAGAAAGATTTGGGGCTTACAGCTCAAGGAGAGGCCCAGGGTTTTATCAGTGAGAGCGTTGTTTGAATTTGTACAATGGGACTTATACAAGTGACTGAGGCCCAGAATGATTTCTGAACAAGGGGGTTGGGTCTTACACTCTATTAGAGGCCCAAAAAGTTTTAAAGAAAAAGAGTGGGGCTTATAACACGAGGGTAGGCCCAATTGTTTTTTTTTTGTTTGAAATGGCGATCGCGCCGAGATTTTCTTTTAACGCGAAGGGACTTATACAATAAGTGAGGCCCAAAGTTTTGGTTAAAAGGGGGCTGGGTCTTACACTCTATTAGAGACCCAAAAAGTTTTTGAATGGGTCTTATAGCTCAAGGAGAGGCCCAGTTGGTTAATTTTAAACTGGCGAGCGCGCCGAGGTTTTTTTGAAAATACAGTGGGACTTATACAATAAGTGAGGCCCAAAAATGATTTTGTATTTTACAAAAAGGGTTGGGTTTTACACTCTAATAGAGGCCTAAAGAGTTTTAAGAAAAGAAATGGGTCTTACTACTCGAGGGTAGGCCCAGGTTTGTTTTGAAAAGGCAACGATCGCGCCGTTTGTTTTTTGACGGTACCGGGACTTATACAACGCACTGAGGCCCAGAAATGATTTGGTCAAAAAAGGATTGGGTCTTACACTCTATTAGAGGTCCAAAGTGTTTTGAAAATGATTTATGAGGGTTGAATTAATCCAAAAACCCTAATTTGTTTTCAAAAATGTATTTAATTGAATAAAAATTCAATTAAAATGATCAAAATTGTTTAACATATGGAAAACAAATTCTGATCTTGGATTAATGCTTCAAAAATTAAGTGTTGACCTACAAAATAATTAGAAAGCATTAAAAGTTGCAAAATCAAGGTGGAAAAAATATTTTAAATGTCAAAAACAATTAAAACATTGATTCTTTGAAAAAATATCAATTATACAAAATAAATAATATTTTTGGGATTTTTTAGGAGAATAAAATATTTTAACATTTTTGTGAATTATTAAAAAAAGAATCAACTCAAAATCATTAAAACTCAGAGAGAAATTAATTTTTGAATCAATTAAATAAAATCACAAAATTCAAATATTCAAAAAATGGCGCTAAGAACACCCAAGAACACGCGCGTGTTCTGGGTTTGCCCTGATTTGCATTTTCTCTTCAATCTCACTGAATACTTGATCATATCATGTAATCCACATACCAATCAACTCGTTTCAACCTCACGATCATGTCTATGGTATTTAATTTCATTTAAATTAAACATATAACAAGAAATCATGAAAAATCCTTAAGAACCCTAATTTCTGCATGAAGGCTAGGATTTTTGATACACGATTCAAACAATGCAATTAATTGAGGGGAAACATTTCATGCATGATTATGAACATATGGCCAAATTATTGTGCAGCAAAAATTGCATGGATCATAGAGTTAGAAGAGCTCATGCTTACCACTTGCAGCTGGTGATCGTGATTTGTGTCGAAGGTGTTACAGCTAGGTTCCAATGATCTGGATAGCTTCCCTAGGTGCCATGGAGTGTGTATGAATGCTTGGAATGGATTGAAATGGTTTGGAGTTGAAGATGGTACCTCAAATGCAAAACTGTCAAGAACTTGAGCAATTGGCTAGTAATTTTGTGAAATCAGTGTTCCAGATGTTATGTGAGTGTTTGGATCACTTCTATATGATGTATGTGAGGTGTGTGAGTGATTGGTTTGATTGGAAAAGCTCCCAAACTCAAAACCCGATAGTGACTTGCCTTAGAAGGAAAAATTGGAGTGAAAGAAGAGATTTTGAGGAAAGCAACTGTTATATGGCTTTGGTGTACTCAAACTGATCACAAATGAGCTCTATTTTTAGTAGAGTAAGTTTGTTTTGGGATCCACAGTGAATGGCAACTGCAGCAGAGGTTTGGCCAATGTTGTCCAATGGAAATCCAAGTCTCCTCTAGCCATTGACTAGAGGTTAGGGCACAGGGATGTGGTTCCCTTGGTCTTGGATAAGTCTTAATTGAATTCAGTTGCAAATGGCTCAGTCCATGCCACCTTGATGCTTCCATTGAATGCTCCAATCCAAAATTGGAGTCTTGTCCCTATTTTGGCAATTATAGGTTCAACGTGTTATTTCTTGTTCCAAAGACTTTGGAGGCTTGGCTCAGTGATTGTCCCCTTTAGATTCAATCCTCTGAGGTGTCCAAGTGGATAGGAGCATTTGGATTTGGCTGATTTTGGAAAATCGACCAAAAGTGCAAAAATCTGCCTTGCCTTGGCAGATTTCAGCAAGGCAACTTGCCAATGTCATATCTCATGGCTCAAGTTGAATTTGGTAATGTTCTTGGTCATTTTGGAAAGCTCTTACATGATACAACAACTGTTTGAACATGTTTGGTTTTGATCTCTTTTGAATCCAAGTGAAAAATCCCCCTACATTTGGCAAAAAGTAGGGTAAAATCTAACTTAGTGAAATTTTCACTAAGTGTTGGAACAAAGTGACTTTTCTTGATTTTGATCACTCCATAACTCAAAATCCATGAGGAATTTGGACATAGGTCAATATGAAGCTTTTGAAGAGGGAAATGAGATCTACAAATCAAGCTTTGAATGGGGAACAATGGCCTTGTGGTTTAGGAGTTATGGTCCTCCAAAGTTGGCACATTAGTGTCACTTTTTCCATAACTTAGAAATTTTTCTAAGTTTTTATGGTTACCCCTTTTACAAGTTATCCCACTTTCTTTGATTTTTCTTGATGAATGGTGATTCAAATCATACATTAACATCATTTTAGGGTTAAAAATCCATTTTGGTGAAAAATCTCAAAAAGTCAAAGTTGACTTTTGTGCACAGTTGACTTTTTATCAGATGAATTCCAAACTGTGCAATTCTTCATGAAATCATGTCCTTAACCTAAAGAAAACTTGATGGACATGTTCCATGGGTGTCATAGGGTATATTGAATCATGTCTTAGGGCTTGGGAGCATGTCCTGGTCAAAAGTCAAAGTTACAGTTGACTTTCCTCGCGAAACCCTAATTGTGGTGCAGATGAAATTGAGACTTGTTGCTCAAGCTTCTTGGATTAATCCATTGTTGCAAATGGATCAATATAGTATATTAAAGACCCTCAAATCCTCTTTTGAGGTCTTGGCTCATGATTTGTCCCAAAAGTCAACTTAGGGGTGAATTAGGTCAAGAAACCCTAATTCCTGATTTTTTATGAATGAATCCCCTGAGGCAAAATTGACTTGATGATTGGGTCCATGAGGTCCCATGAAGTATATTAGGTTATGTTTTGGAGCATTGGCTTGTGCCCAGATGAAAATTTTCCATTTGGAGGCCCTGGTCGACCAAAACCCTAATTTAGTGACACTGTCGATCTTGAGACTTGATCCACCTAGAAGGGAGCAGCCTTGTGCTTGATCCTTGAAGTGGGAGTCCTCTTCATCCATTGTGGATGTTTGAGAGGTTAGACAAGTTGAAGATCATGTCATTCCTTGATTGATCCTTTGTCTAAGGCTCTGAGAGGGCTTGAAACCCTAAATCTTGATAGTAGTGGATGCTCAACAATCCTTGAGGAGATTGATGAGGTATGATGGTTCATCCATATTGTGATGATGATTTCCACAATGATGGGAATCTTAGTGGTCAAAATTTGGGGTATGACAGCTATGTTGTTGGATTATTAGATATATTTTATGTATATGTGGCATGCTATATGTATAAGTATGTGATGCTTGTGGAGAGAATAACTATGCAGGTGAATTTATATGTGTTGGCATATTATTATGCAATCTTGGTTTAGTTGTTATTTCTCACCCTTCTGTTGTGGTTTGTTGCTCGACGAGGCAATTGTAGATTAGTAGTCTTGGAGGCTTTTGTGAAGATTAGTCCTCCGTCCTTTGTCGGTCTGTCTGCTCTGATACGTAACACGGAAGTCGGGGAACGCTGTAGATATATATATATATATATATATATATATATATATATATATATATATATATATATATATATATATATATATATATATATATATATATATATATGTAAACATTTGTTGAATATATTTTGTATTACTTTTGTATGAATATTTTGGTGTTATAAAATGATTCATTTTGCAAACCAAGACAGTTATGGATCTTTCCGCTTTATTCCATAACTGAACTTTCCTTTTATATGGAAAAAGTTTCCCTTTGAGGTTATTCCATTTTGTGTTATGTATCGAAAATTTATGAGCAGGGATTGTGTTTCCTTTCTTTATTTGTGGCATCCTTGTTTCCGTCGGAAAAATAAATTTTTATTTACTCTGATTTATTTATGTATTATTTATTCGCGATGGGAATTAGGGTGTTACACTTAGTGTATGTCCTGTTGGGGACGATACGCGACGTATTCGTTCCTATCTTGTAGACTTGGGTGAAATGCAAGTTACAAACTAACTTCAATCCATTTCTGTCTAAAAAACACAAAACAAATTCAAAAACCTTTTTCATCCTTCGGGATCGTTAGGTTTCAATTTTTTTTTCAGAAAAGAGCACGTTATTTTCCGTTTTTTCGCAAACAGACATCGACCCTAACTGTCGGACGCGACCTTAACGTCGCTCATAAGAAACACTAAGAATTTGTTAGGTCGAACTACGACTGCTCTGATTTCCTCCTTCTGGTTAGATTGAGGATACGTAGCCACGAGACGGTGATGTCTTGGCGAGCAACCTTCCCCCTTAGTTCGTGTCCGAACTACGTTGACTCTGTCTATTCCATTGCACGAGGGAATACGTAGGCGTAGGATGTCGATGTCCTATCGAGTCACTTCTTTTTCTTTTCTCCCCCGTTTCTTCTCTCTTATCCGTTCCCATTCCTTTTCCTTTCTAGTATCAGTGGAGCTCCAGATGACGACACCCTTTGATCGAGACAGCAAGCGTGGATCCCATCGAGTATGATGGACGCGTGGGGGTGCTAACACCTTCCCCTCGCGTAACCGACTCCCTTGCCCGTTTCTCTTGGTCGTGAGACCATGCTCTTTCCCTTCCCTCAGGTTTACGCAGTGTTTCTTTTCCCTCTCTTGGGATAAATACACATTGCTGGTGACTCTGTTTTCGCGCCACTTTCGCGTTTGTACCTGGATGAAAATCCCGGGAGCGAAAGCTGGCGACTCTGCTGGGGACTGGTTGACCTATTGCTGGTTCATCCCCTATGCGAGTCAATCCTAGCGCTTGTCTGTTTTTATTTCATTGGGTGTTTATTGTGGTGCTTTATTTTGTTGTGCATTATTGTATTACTATTTACTATTTTACTGTATTTACTGCATTTATGGCATTGCATTTCATTATTATGTTGGACTGTGTTGTGTTGTACTGGATTTTCTGTTTGGCAGGTTGGGATTTCTGAGAGATAAGCCCACTACCCAGGCTTGAGCATACACATAGGTATTAGCGTGGGCAGGCGTGTCGCTCCCATGGTGTTGGCCACGTGCGGGTGTTCACGAGACCTACAACCAGACGAGGTTCTATCGGGAGATATCTGCTACTGTATGTTGATACAGGCCAGTAGTTATTCTCTTGAGGAACTGTCGACTCTGGTGACCATTCCCGAGGACTCAGTTGCGGCACTCCTCCCGAGATGTGATAATGGCAGACCAGAAATGGCAAACCCATTACACTTCTCGATCCGAGGACCCAATGCTGGGAACTTGCTATAGGATATCCTTTTTTAGGGGAATCAATTGAGGCCTTCTCGATTGATGATGATGCCAAACCAGAAATGGTGGACGTATCATCATTTCTCGACCTGAGAGTCTGTGATATTGAGGATCCTCGCCTTTCTAGTACCCACATGTGAGAGGGGTTGGGTGTTTGCAGGTTTGCAGGTAACCTTAACCTTCAGCATACCCGATACTTTGGATTTCTTATCAGTATGAACATATCAGTGTGGTTACTCTGGTGTTTTGGGTATTTGGGCAAAAGCCTTGAGATTATTCCGTTAGTTGAGCGCAGCAGTTGTCCAGCTTGGGTGGATGCCTTGATCCCCATGCTTTGCATTGCATTTCATTTCTTCTAACATTCATATTTTTGCATTTCCAGGTAGTATCTGATCTTTTGATTCTAGTCAACGGGCAGTCATCGGGATGGACACTCAGAAGAGTAAGAAGAGTATCATTGTTTACAAGTTCCCGAAGCTCACTCTTGGTCAGATTGGCATCTTACAGGAAATGGTCGGTCCGGAAGTGTCGGGAATGTTCAAAGAGAAAGAGAAATATGGTTGGATCTTATCTTTTGTCCGTAACCTCAGCGAGTATAAATACAATGGCTTGCAAACCTTGATGCGGTTCTATGATCCTTCCCTGAGATGCTTCGTGTTGCCAGACTATGTATTGGTCCCTACTCTGGAGGAGTACTCAAACATCCTGGGGATTTCCAAAGAAGGCGCTTCATTTTGTGCTTCCAAGGCAGACCTTGATTTCAAAGCTGTGGCTGAGGCTCTTTATTTGAGCAAATCAACTTTATAAGCTGACATCACCAACAAGGGAAAGTCTCGTGGATATCACTTGGCGTACTTGGTAAAGAAGGCTCAAGAAGCGGCTAAGGAGAAGAGGTGGATATCTTTTAATACAATACTGGCTCTCTGTGTATATGGCATTGTCCTTTTTCCTAATGAATCTGATTTTGTTGATACGGACGCTATCCGGATCTTTATAACTCAGAATCTAGTGCCGACCTTGTTAGGAGATCTTCATTATGCCTTGTACAATAGGAATGAGAAGAGACGAGGCGGGATAGTTCATTGTTGTGCATCTCTTTTCTATAAGTGGTTTGCAAATCGTCTACCCCGGTCAGGTACTTTTGTGGATACTATGACTTCTCTGGACTGGAGTAAACGTATGATGGGTCTAGCTGCTAAGGATATTGTTTGGGTGGATCAAGGATTGCTTGGCAAAGACATTTTGCACAGCTGTGGTGAGTACCCTAACGTACCATTGATAGGGAGAAAAGGGGGTATTAATTACAATCCTTCTTTGGCTATCAGGCAGTTTGGATATGCTCTGAAAGATCCTCCGGTTGAAAAAGATTTGATAGAGTCTTTGTATTTTCATGTAGCGATGGTTTAGTTGTGGCGCAGAAGGCTTCTGAAGCATGGCTCAGTAGACAGAAGAAAGGAAAAGCTGCTTTGGGCAAACCCAATAATCAAGCTTCCCCTCCCTACGTAGACTGGGTAAAAAGAAGAGTGAAAGAGTTTTGCTTGCCTTTTGACTGGGCGCCTCCCTTGTATCCTGAGATTGTAGAAGAGAGGCTTACTCTCCCCCTTGATGAGTTTAACAAGCAACGGGACTTGGTGTATGAGTTGAGGGGGGAGAATGCTGGTATGAGTAGTCAGCTGCAAGGTGCTTTACATGACAACCGGGAGTTGAAATAGAAAGTTCAAGATGTGACAGAGCGTCTGGAAGAGAAGGAGAAGGATCTCACTGACAGAGCTCAGCACTTCAGAAAAATTAGTATGGCTGTTGAATCCTCTGGCAAGGCCTACAGGAAAAACAAGAAGCTCTTGACCGAGACTGAAGCCAAGCTTGCCACGTATCAGAAGATGTGGGAGGAGGTCAAGATTGAGAATGGGGAGTTGAAAGAAGAACTTCAGAAAATGAAAGCAGAAAAAAAGCGCTTCTCTGATAAGTGGAAAGAAACTCAAAAGGAAATTGAAGAGCTCGAGTTGCAAGCCGAAGTCAAGAAATCAAGGCGCGAAGGCAACGATGTTGAAGAATAGATTGTTAAGCTGAAGCAAGATATTGAAAAGAGAAACAGACTGATCAAAGGGCTGATAGAGCGACCTACACATCCAGACACTATGGATCTTCTTGAGGAAGTTGAAGCCAGCTTGTTTGGAATTAATTTTTAGTTATCTTGTTGTTATATTTTGTTGTGATTATCATTAGGATTGTTGATGGAATCGCCTTTGATTGTATCAGACCCGTCTGTATGATCTCTTATGATATGCTATTGAAATGCTTGGTTTAATCATGTATTTATCAACATCTCTCAGTCTTCAAAGGGTGCGCTTCCTTTATGTTGATTCTGCAGTATTTCTGGGTTCGGATTTATTTTCCGATATTGTGTCCAATCCCTTGCCTGTTTTCAAAGACTGGAATCAAAGAAGATACGTCTTGAGAATGTTTAAATATGGTGTTTGCATTTGCATTTGCATGATCATAATCATTTGGCATTTTGCATAACAGGTTTATCTCTGGTTTTCTTATCGTGTTCTTCTACAGGCAGAATTGCTTACTAGCAGATTCATCAAACTTAATTAAAAGATAGCCATGGAACAACTCCGTGCAGAAGTAACTGAAATGAAGATTCAGATGAGGAAGTTTGGGGAAGATATGCAGGCTATGTCTCAGGGTCAGAAACTGCTAAGAGAGGAAGTCAATCAAATGAGGACTCAGATGGGCCTGGTTATGGAAATCTGGAATAAGGTGTTAAAGAAGGAAAACGATCATGTGCTCGCTTCCACAACAAAGGTCCTTACTCCTCCCATATTTTTGGGGTTTGATCTAGATCATGGATTACCTCATGAATTCCCTCCACAATCTGAAGTTTCAGAGCTTTCCCATCAGCAATCACTTCCTGCTCCCAAGAAGGTCCTAAGCCAGAGGGGCCTAAGAGGAAGTTTAATCCAATTCCAATGCCGTATGCGCAGTTGCTTTCTTATTTTCTCGAGCTCAAGCTGGTTGAACGTGTTAGTTTAGGACCTCTTTAAACAAAGATTCCTCTGGGACCTAATGTTAATTCTAGGTGTGAGTTCCACTCTGGGGCACTTGGTCACAATGTTGAGAATTGTACAAGGTTCAAGCATAAAGTCTAAGAGCTCATTGATTCAAAGGCAATCAAGTTACATCAGTTGGCACTGGTAAACAAGGTGATTTTATTCCCATTGTTGCAAAGGAAATAGGGACTCCTTCCCTTTCTGAAAGATCCACCTTGCGTCATGGATCTATTCCATAACCTTATGCTGCAAAAGCTCTATATCAGCCACCCTTGTTCGTGACTCAGCCGAATGCGGAAAGGAAAGTGCAGGGGCAGATTGTGCGCCCTAATCAGCATCGGCAACGGAACTATCAACAACAGGGGCAACTCAGACCCAGACGACCCAAGAGGATATTTGATCCTATTCCTATTTCTTATAGTCAGTTGTTTGCTCGCCTGCTCAAAAGCTCTCTGATTCAGCTGAGGAGTACCACGCCAGTGCCGTACCCTATTCCTCCGGACTATGACATGAATGCTAGGTGCGAGTTCCACTCAGGAACGTTTGGGCACACAATTGATGACTGTAATGCGTTCCAACACAAGGTACAAGATTTGATCGACTCAAAGGTCATCACCCCAGATGGTAACCTCATGAGGTGAAGCCTTTTTATCAGAGTAAGCACCAGATCACAAGAGCGTCATCAGAAGCAATAAGTCCAGACGGAGTCAAGCCTCCTCAATGGCAATCATCAGCTTCCTTTACTGCATTTTCGTATGTAGCTTTCATTTGTTTGTTTAAACACTGTCTGGATGTAAAAACTTGTTTGTGTGTTGAATGATACTTTTAATGCAATAAATGTGTTATTCTTGAAGTATTTTGCTTTTATGCACTCATATCATGTTTATATGCACTGCAATACCAACTTTATTGCTTAAACTCTTTGAAGGAGGATGACGAAGTAAGAACACAAATTTCTAATGGTATACTTTCAGATAAAACCCTGTTGAGGATGTATAGGCATTGTTTCGAATCCCTAAACACTGGAGATATAAGAGAGATAGACCCTCATTAACCCCTTTGAGCCTTGGAGTAGGAGTTTCTTTCTGAAAATGAAAAAACCCTCAATCTTAACCTGGGGCAGGGTAGGTGTCAGTTAATTTGACCGAGCATTCAAATTTCAAAAGGAGTGTGCATCTGAGGATCCATTACCTTTCTTTCCTCACATATCAGGAGGTCAAGAGATGTGAAACCACAATGGTTATCCATCAACAATCAAGGTGTGAGGCAGTCACAACCCTTTCAAGCAAGTCAGACAAAAAAGTGTCACACGATTTGTTCAAAGAAAAAATAAAAGAAAGCCCGCTAAATCGAAACTTGAAAACAAGTGACTTAGGCAAAAATTAGGGATAAAAAAGCCAAAGAATGAAAAGCGAAAAATGAAAAGGATTACAAAAGAAAAATCCTCAAACAAGAACAAATTCGTGTGATTACAGACGCAAAAGACAAAAAGGGTGACTGTTGCTTCAAAACCTCATCAGGTCTCAAACCATCAGTGCATGGATTCCTTAAAGATCATGAAATCTTTTTTAGAGATGAGCGCTTGTGCCAAATTAGTTGAACGTAGGACTGGAGAATATCACGAAGAGTGGGTGGGCACTGATAAACTTTGAGCCTTAAATCCTTTTTTCTCAAAACCGTGAACCAGGCCACGTTACAACCCTTAAAAGTCCTAATTGAAACAGGGTTTATTCCGAAAGTGCACTTCAGCAAGATAGCGTTCCTGACACCTATGAGTTATGCTAATAAGATTTTTTGTTGGTATTGCATGTGCGTATTGTTTTCCATTCAAAAATCAATGTCGCATCCCAGCTAGTAATTCGTTCACAAGGCTTGGAGACGCATTTTCAATAAAAACTTCAAGGTCAACACGAGTGTTGCATTAGAATTGTCATTCTCATAATAAACATTCTCTGCTTGCATGTGTTTGACATCACAGAAGCTTACACAATGAACGTCAGTCGAGAAGCTCGATCACGCCAAGTTGAGATGGTGAAAACTCCGAAGGACAGTCATGTCAAGGGGTATGGGGCCAAGAGGCTGTTGTCATACCCCAAATTTTGACCACTAAGATTTCCCATCATTGTGCAAATCATCATCACAATATGGATGGCCCATCATACCTCATTAGTCTCCCCAAAGATGGGTGAGCATCCACTACAATCAAACTTAGGGTTTCAAGCCCTCTTTGAGCCTTAGACAAAGGATCAATCAAGGAATGACATGATCTTCAACTTGTATAACATCTCAAACATCCACAATGGATCAAGAGGACTCCCACAGCAAGAATCAAGCACAATGTTGCAGCATTCCAGGTGGATTAAGCCTTAAGATCGCCAGTGTCACCAAATTAGGGTTTGGTCGACCAGGGCCTCTAGATGGAAATTTTCCTTTGGGCATGAGCCAATGCTTCAAAGCATAACCTAATATGCTCCATGGGACATCATGGACCCAATCATCAAGTCAATTTTGACCTCAGAGGATGCATTCATCAAAAATCAGGAATTAGGGTTTCTTGACCTAATTCACCCCCCAAGTTGACTTTTAGGACAAATCATGAGCCAAGACCTCAAGAGAGGATTTGAGGGTCTCTAATAAACCACATTGATCCATTTGCAACAATGGATTGATCCAAGAAGCTTGGCTCCCAAGTTTCAGGTTCATTAGAACCACAGTTAGGGTTTCACGGAAAAAGTCAACTGTACCTTTGACTTTTGACCAGGACATACTCCCAAACCCTAGGACATGATTCAATACACCCTATAACACCTATGAAATCAATCCATCAAGTTTGATTTAGGTCAAGGACTTGATTTCATAGAGGATCGCACAATTTGGAATTCATCTGATAAAAAGTCAATTGTGCCCAAAAGTCAAAGTTTGACTTTTTGATTTTTTGGTCAATTATGGTTCCTTAACCCTAAAATGATGTTAATGTGTGATTGGAATCATCATTCATCAAGAAAAATCAAGAAAAGTGGGATAACTTGTAAAAGGGTAACTATAAAAACTTAGAAATTTTTCTAAGTTATGAAACAAAGTGGCTAGGGTACCAACTTTGGAGGATCATAACTCCTAAACCACAAGGCCATTTTTCCCCATTCAAAGCTGGATTTGTAGCTCTCATGGCCCTCTACAAAAGCTTCAAACACAACTCATTCCAATTCCTCATGGATTTTAAGTTATGGAATGATCAAAATCACAAAAAGTGAAAATGTCACTTTTTTCCAACACTTAGTGAAATTTTCACTAAGTCAGAATCTGTCTTACTTTTTCAAAATGTAGTGGAATTTTTCACTTGGATCCAAAAAGTATCAAAACCAATTATGATCAAACAGTTGTTGTATCATATGAGGACTTTCCAAAATGTCCAAGAACTCCATCAAATTCCACTTGGGCCATGAGATATGACCATGCCAATATGCCTTGCTGCAAACTGTCATGGCAAGGCAGATTTGGGAGTTTTGCTCTATTTGCTCAAATTTCACAAAGGGAAAGTAAATCTATCCATCTGAAAAACTCAAGGGGGGACCAAGGAGGGACAAATACTGATCCATCAGCCTCCCAAGTCTTTGGAACCAAAAGTAGCATGCCAAACCTAGAAATGCCTAAAAGAGGGACAAAACTCTAATTTTGGTTTGGAGCATTTAATGGATGCACCAAGGTGGTATGGACTGAGCCATTTCCAACTGAATTCAGTCAAGACTTATCCAAGACCAAGGGAACCAGCAGCCTGTGCCCTAACCTCTAGTCAATGGCTAGAGGAGACTTGGATTCTCATTGATCAACATTGGCCAAACCTCTGCTGCACTTGTCATTCACTATTGCAGCCAAAACAAACCTGCTCTACTATAAATAGAGCTCAATTGTGTTCAGTTTGAGTGCCCCAAAGCACTACAACACTTGCTTTCCTCAAAATCTCTTTCTCTAGGCAAAAATACCTTCTTTAGCAAGGTAAATCTGAGTTTTTGAGTTAGAGAGCAATTCCACCACAACTCATGATCCAAACACATCCAATATGTCATATCTAAGCTGTCCAAACTCTCACAAGTGACCTGTAACACCAAAATCACAAAGTCACCTCTCAAAACCTCAAAACAGGACTTTTGTGCATTTTTCAAGCCATGTCTTGATTCAGTCACTTTCCAAACCAGATAAAACCTTAAACACACTCCAAATATCATCCTTGAAATGTACCAAATGGTTGCCCCCATCTGGAACATCATTTGAGAGAGTTGCTATTTTGGCCACTTTTGCCCCTTTTGCAAGAAAGAGCTCAAACTTGTTCCTGAGGTTTCCAGCTGATTCCAACCATCCTAAAAGCTTCTAAGGGATCATTTGAGGTTGTTCAAAGCATCAAATCATTTCTGGAACAAAGCCCTTGGCAGATTGCACAAAAGCTCCAAAAAGAGGTAAGCATCACAACTTGGATTCTTTGAATCGTGCTTTCTTTTGATATCCACTGATCATGCATGTCTTATACATGTTATATGTGTTGTGTTTGCACCAATTTATCATGTAATTCATGCTTGTACCAAGAGATGGCACAGAAAATGCAAATCATGGCCTATTTCAAAACCACTATCGGGTTTTTTAATAGGAGCATGATCTGAAAAAAAAAAACACCACCACCATTGGATTCCTTGTGAAATTCTAGGCAGGATAGACCTAAATTTTGTCCCAATCCATGGAGAAATGAGAAAGTTATGGCCTTCATGTTTCTAACCAAAATCTTGCCTTGCCTTGCCTTGGGCTAGGCCAAAAACAAGGCAAGCCTTGTATATTTGTGGTTGTGTTTCAATCAACGGATGTATCACCACCCCAGTGGTAAGGCACGCGCCCTATACACAAGAGGTCTGGGGTTCGAATCCCCCTCGCCCCAGATCCTCTTTTTGCTATTTTTTCCACTTTTTATTATTTTTCTTATTATTTTTAATGATTTGAAAAATTAATAACTCTCTCAATTTTAATTATTTTTTATTGGTTCTTTTTGCAAAAAATCAAAAAAATGTTGAAATATTTTATTCCACAAAAAAATCAAATTTATATTAGTTATTTAATATAATTAGTATTTTTGTGAAAAAAATCCTTTTTAATTGTTTTTAAACATTTAAAATTGAATATTTACTTTGAAAATCAAAACCAAATGAGTTTAATTCATCTTGTGATTAAAACCTCATTTTTTCAAACCTTAAACAAAAATCACAAGTGGTTTATTCAAACTTATTTGATATTTTTATCATTTTATTTGATTTTCTTTAAATATTTACTTTTAAAGGAAAACAAAATTAGGGTTTCTTTGATTTTCACCCTCGCAAATCATTTTCAAACACTCATGGGCCTCTATTAGAGTGTAAGACCCATCCCCATTGTAAATACACCTCTTTTTGGACCTCAGTCATTGTATAAGTCCCACTGTATTTTCAAAAACAACGGCGCGATCGACGTCTTTTTAACAAAATCAACTGGGTTTCTCCTCGAGCTATAAGTCCCAATTCTTTTTCTTAAAACATTTTGGGCCTCTTGGTAGAGTGTAAGACCCAACCCTTTGTAAATACAGACCTTTTTGGGCCTCACTGTATTGTATAAGTCCCGATCCCATCAAAAAGTTCGGCGCGATCGTCGCCTTTTTTAGCAAAATCATATGGGCCTACCCTCGTGTTATAAGCCCCATTATTTTTCTTTAAACACCTTTGGGCCTCTTGAGAGAGTGTAAGACCCATCCCTTTGTACAGAAAACCTTTTTGGGCCTCAGTCACTTGTATAAGTCCCTGTACTATTTCAAAACAACAGTGCAATCACTGATAAAACCTTGGGCCTCTCCTTGAGCTGTAAGCCCCAACAATCTTTTCAAAGCACTTTCTCCTTTGATTTAGAATATAATATTGTTATCAAAGCTTTGTTTGTTGAACAACTAACAAAACAGCATGGAAGCTCTACAACCGAGTAAGTGTGTACCCGCTTTCTTTATCCGCTATCATATATATATAACTGTATTGTGGGGCTGCTCACTGTAAGTCTTCTTTCACAAACTTTTATATACTCGTCAAATATCCACTGTGTAATACTAGTATAGTTATTTAGAGTTTTCCCCAGCAACTACGTTTAGCACTAGGTAAAGCCCTGTTGGTCACTCTTAAATACAAATAAAACTGGATCCCCAAAGGATTACCAGACACAGCCTTCCCTCCTCTTAGGGTTAAACAATATGGAGACGTGAAAGGCAGCATTCTCGGTGAACCGTTTTCTCAGACTGTCACTCTTAGAAATCGTCAAAGAGACTCTACTCCCCAGGGATGATATTTTCTCCATGAATGGCATCTCTTAAGTTTCTTCCAAATTCTCGGACTTTCCTGGCTTGATCTATTCTCGGTGAATGGCATGTCTTGAACTTCTCAGGGTTTGGGGACCCACAGGCTTCTTAAAAGCACCCCCGCATCCTCTTAGGCGTTGTACAAGGACCCATCGGCTTCTTAAAAGCTCTCATGCCTTCTCTTGGGCTTAGTACAAGGACCCAGAGACCTCTACAAGAATAGGAACAGAACCTAGTCATCAATTTGCTAGAGCTGTCTTTCTGAGTCAAGTATCAGACCTGTTAATGGGTTGACCTTCATCCCTTAACATACCAGCCTTCTCTTGGGCATCATACAAAGATCATTTCCCTACCTGAGAATCGATTTCTCAAAACACTAATAGACTTGGACAGTCTCAATACCCTTTGGATTTTCCATTTCCTTAAAGAAAAGGAAGTAACCCTGATCCTCTGATCAATCTCAAAGCACAACAATACCTTTAATTGTTCCTTTCATAAGAACTGATTTTCTCTTTTATCCAACATACTGAACCTCTCACTAAACTGAAACAGTCACCAGCACAATAGCCTCCTCTTGGGCTTTGTACAATGATTCTCACCAGTGGAGCTAACCTTTTCACACTCTCTTGTTGAGTATAAAAGACTCTCTTGTTGGGTTAAACCTGTTTAGCCTCCATCTCGGGTTTCGTACGAGATACAAAATCACTCTCTTGTTGAGTATAAAAGACCCTCATGTGGAGTCAAAACTTTTTAGCCTCCGTCTTGGGCTTCGTACAAGACACATATAAAAGCACTCTCTTGTTGAGTCAGTCACTTATTAGCACTCTCTTGTTGAGTCAACCCCTTTTAGCCTCTCTCTCGGGCTTCGTACGAGACACATAAAAACACCCTCTTGTTGGGTCAATAGCCTCCTCTTAGGCTTTGTATAAGAAAACCCTGGTTGAGTCAATCAACCTTTTAGCATCAAAATCTGTGCCTTGCTCACAGGATACAAACATCAACAACTCCTTTTCCTTCATCTAAATGCTGTAAGCGGCAAGCCTATGGATTATTTACATCCATGCCACTGTCCCTCTTTTAGCATGAGAAATTCCTAAGGAAAGAGGGCATTGCTCTAAACTGAGTTAAAGTCTTCTCCTTCAGGTTAAAAATCCCCTATAAAGGAAATTATGGCATTGCTGGATTCACATATCCCAGTTAAAGTAATTCTCCTTTATAATCAGTCACCTAACACTTGTGACAAACTGACCAAATATCCCCCTTTAGAGATGACAAGTTCTCTCTAAAGTCAAAACCCTTTAGCTTCACATCTTGGGCTTCGAACAAGATACAAATAGACCATTCAGCTTCACATCTTGGGCTTTGAACAAGATACAGACCACATTTAGCTTCACGTCTTGGGCTTTGAACAAGACACCAAGATAACCTTTTTTCCTCCCATAGAATAGGAGGAACTACGATCGCTCTGATTTCCCTGTTTCGTTAAACGGGAATACGTAGGCATAAGATTGGAAAAATCTTAGCGAGCATACTAATCAAAAACCCAAAACCCAGTATCTCCACCAAATCAATCCAAAAGCATCAAATCTAAACACATTAACATCTTACCTCACAAATAGTCCAGGCACTCTAATTTTTTAACAAAATAACCTAAGAGAGACCCACAATCTTAATAGCATCTGTAAACCAACCGTCACCGGTTTAAACTCAGTATTCAAGCAGGGTTAATTGGAGACATCTATTTACCTTCCTTAAACAGCTTAACAGGATAAAAAATGAATCGAACTGTAGTACCCCAAAGCGATAGTGCTTCGCAACCACGCAAAAATTCACGCTATAGAAAAATGGTGACTTCACTGGGGACCGCGAGATCTTGTTCTCTTCCCATCTCTTAGGTAGAAACCTTAAAAAAGTGGCACAGGAAAAAATGGCGCCCACCGTGGGGCCGTCTTCTCTTTCTTATAATCTTCGGTAGAAACCTTAAGTTCTCGAAATGTCATAGAAATGGTGACTCTGCTGGGGAGTCATTGTCTGTATAGGATCATAAGACTAGAGGTCTAGGATGATTAAGACAAATATATATACTGCTTTTCCTAATTGATATCTGTGTTTATTTTTCTGCTAATGGGAATACGTGTGATGCCGCATGTGGAAAGATTGAGTATACACCTAATATAGGTGATGGCAATACGGGTAATCTTGCGGGGAGTGAATCCCAGTTAAGAGTCCCCGATCGACCATCAAACTCAGTGGAGACTCCCTTTGCTGATACATTGCCTATATGACTTCGGTTGTTGAAAGTAGTGTGGTCGACTGGGTTATCTGAGAAGCTGAGGTTTTTAGTAGACTTAAGTCATTTTGTAGTGCGGAAGCTATCGGAAATAGTCGTCACGCGATACTACCCTCATCTGAGATCGCTCCAGGATACATCAGCTCGCTGGTGATCCGCTTGCTGTTGTTATCCCAGAGGGGTCAATGATTTTGCAGACAGGTACAAAAAATCACCAGTATAAACCTTTGGGGGGGGGTAGAGATTTGACTTCATGACACCGACCCTTTGACCCCATGTTTTTTCTATGTTTTTGTGTGCTGCATTCATGCATTCATTTAAAAAACATTAAAACAAAAAAAAATCTTCTCTTCTAGTCTCTCTTTTTCAAATTAAACTAAGACAATGATTGCAAATATCAGAGAAAGGAGATTACGCTAATGGATTTCGGTAGAAGGAAAACTTATAAGTACACCTTCAAGGTTCCAAAGTTAGAGGATTTAAGAGGTTTGGGGAGAATGATCACCAACCACGAGGCTTTCAGAGCCAAGTATGGAGGACTGTTGTCTCTATTAATGGTTCATGTAATCGAAGGAATCCTGTCCACACTAATTCAGTTCTACGATCCGGTCTATCACTGTTTCACATTCCCGAATTATCAGCTTGCACCAACGCTGGAGGAGTATTCTCACCTGACTAATTTACATATTACTGATCAAGCTCCCTTTTCTGGACTGGAAGAAATTCCAAAGGATCAGACCATTGCAAGAGTAATTTATTTGGACGAGTCAGAAGTCAGGACTCACATGACCACTAAGGGTGGAATCCAGGGTTTGCCAGCCCAGTTCTTGATAAAGAAAGCTCTGTACTTTGCTAGTATAGGGAACGTGGCCGCTTTCGAGAGCATCTTTGTTTTGCTCACCTACGGGTTATTTTTGTTTCCCAACATCGATAACTTTGTAGATATCAACGCCATTAAGATTTTCCTGATCGAAAACCCCGTATCAACCTTACTCGCAGATTCGTATCATTCGGTACATTTAAGGAATTTATACAGCGGAGGAATGATCACGTGCTGTGTACCCTTGCTTTATAAATGGTTCACTTCCCATTTTCCCAAGTCTGCTGCATTTTGGGATCAAAAAAATACTTTACGTTGGTCGCAGAGAATCATGTATCTTACCAACTCTGACATCGATTGGTACAATCGAATCTACGACGGGATCAGAATCATTAACCATTGTGGAAATTTCCCAAATGTACCCCTTATAGGAACTAAGAGGGGAATCAACAATCATCCAGTGTTATTTCGTCATCGATTTGGATACCCAATGAGGCATGTCCCGCGCAATGCTCATCTGGAAAGTCTTTTCTTTAAGGAAGGAGAAAATGACAGGGCACTAAAGACGAAAATAGTGCACGCTTGGAAACATGTTCATAGGAAAAGATGAGAGTCTCTAGGAAAACCAGACTGTGTTTCGATAGAGCCTTATCTCCACTGGGTACAAACTAGAGCTCTCAAGCTGAGGATGCCTTATCCTCGTCAGGAAGTTCTTCCATTAAGGGACTCTGCCCTTTATTTCATGTCTGAGACAGAAAAACTTCAGGTTACTCTCATCAAAGTTCAGCAGGAGAAGAGGTCTTGGAGGAACAAATATCGTATTCTCAATGTGGAGTGCAAGAAAATATAGCAACTGTTAAAAGAAAAGGATGCTCTGATTGAGATTTTAGAGCAACATGCTGTGGAAAATCAGGATGACCAAAGGAATTTGCTCTCTCCTTTCACTTGGAAAAGGAATGACAACCCAACAACGGCCCTAGAGCCCCGGTCAAAGAAAAGGAAAGCACCCGAACCAGCACCTGAGCTCTCTTCAGAAAGGACTCAGGATCCATTAGTTTAGAATTCCTTTTTCAGCACTTTGTAATCTACTGTATTTCCATTTCCGCAATCCTTTGAATTCAATAAAACGGGGTTTCCCCACTGTTTGATATTTGTAATCTAATTGTCGAAGTTTACTTTGAATAAACAAAAATAATTAATAATCATTGCATTCATCATTCTCATAAGCGCATTCTTCTTACCTACGAATCTCACATTTACGTCTCAATTCTAGAGTCAAACTGTCTCATTCGTACAATACTCAGGCCAATCATCAGAAAAAGATGGATGATCTCGAGGAAGAGAACAAAGAGTTGAGAGAAGAGATCAACACTCTGAAAGAGGATCTGAGAAAGCTTCATAATGACATGCAAGCTCTAGCAGAAGCTCAAATGCAACAACAAAGGACTGTGATCTCAGAGATCACATCTACGCCCATAGTGGAGAAGTATGATCCTAGGTACAAAATGCCGAAAGATCGTCCCTAGGGCATGCCTATTAACTATATCCCAGAAGGATATGTTCCGCCGATCAATGAGGATCAGGGAACCGCAGCAGGAACTGTTGGGCCTGAAGGTTACAAACTTCGGGAAAGCGAAGATGCCAGGGGCATGACAACAACTCCTAAAGGTTACAAACTTAGGGAGGCATCGAGAGGTTCGGCCATAATGACTATACCACCACCCGTGGTACACACTGTCCCAGAAGGACAGGTTCCACAGATACCTTCTGGTGGAAATGACAGCATGTTCGACAGAATGAATGAGTTCCAAGAACAATTCCAGGAGATGCAGAAGGAACTGCAAGCCCTTCGCGGTCAGGATCTATTTGGAAAGGACGCCGCAGACCTCTGCTTGGTCCCCAATGTAAAAGTTCCGCACAAGTTCCAGGTGCCCGACTTCGAAAAGTACAAGGGTAACTTTTGCCCTCAAAGCCATTTGGTGATGTACGCTCGGCGAATGTCAGCTCAGACAAAGAACCAGGAGCTACTAATTCATTACTTTCAGGATAGTTTAACCGGTGCCGCATTAAAATGGTACATAGGTTTAAACCGCGCTACGATCGGCACGTTCAGAGATCTTGGCGCTGCTTTCGTTCAACAATATAAATACAATTTGGGCATGGCACCGGACAGAGATCAACTCAGATCAATGTCACAAAAGGACAAGGAAACCTTTAACGAGTACGCTAAAAAATGGCGTGAAATTGCCGCCCAGATTTTTCCACCTCTTGAGGAAAAAGAGATGACAAAGATCTTCTTAAAGACCTTGGGCTCATTTTACTAAGACAAAATGGTTGCCAGTGCGCCCAGTGACTTCACCGAGATGGTGGGCATGGGAGTTCGTCTAAAGGAAGCAGTTTGAGAAGGACGTTTGGTTAAAGACACTGGATCATCAAGTAGTACAAAACGATACGGTAGTGCTCTCCCTAAGAAAAAAGAGCAAGATATCGGGAATATCTCTCTCAGAAAGAAAAGGCAACGATATCAACCAGTAGCAGCTGTAACTCCTGCTATCAATCCTACGCCTGTTCCTACGTATCAACCTCAGGTTGCTCAGAGCCAACCTAATCAACAACAATATCAACAAAGGACACAACAGCCTCTTCAGCAGGCTCGTCCTCAGTACAACAACAACCGTACAACATGACCACCAGGGTTTGACCCTATACCCATGTTGTACGCGGAGCTGCTTCCATTATTACTGGTCAAGGGGCATGTCCAAACTAAGTCTCCCGTTACAGTATCGGAAAATCCGCCTTTTTGGTTCAAAGTGGATCAGACTTGTCCTTACCATCAAGGAGGACCAGGGCATAACATAGAAAACTGTCTCAGTTTCAAATCTGATGTGCAAAAGCTCGTTAGGAGCGGGGTCTTATCTTTCAAGGATACGAATCCTAATGTTCTCACAAACCCGCTGCCTCAACATGAGAAAGCTGCAGTCAATTTGATAGAGGGAGAGTCTAACAACACCTATCAAATTCATGATGTACTCTTGTTAAGAGCCAACCTGGTCAAGATGCATTGTAGACAGAGCGGATATGGCCATGTGCCACCTCATAATTATCATTAGTGTGATATCTTCTCTAAAAACAATCAAGGATGTTCTGTGGTGCAAGCAGCTCTACAGGAACAATTGGATCTCGGATGGATCCAAGGGCATCGAGTTCGTGGAGTCAACATGACCTAATCAAATTCCAACATCATTCAGAACCACGACATCCGTGCAATGAATGTCAACTTGGTAGCGATGCACTCAAGGCAAAGCCAGTATCATAATCTGCCGCGGCACGATTATAATTCCTATCTGACTTGCTCAGTAAACAAACAGGGATGCTCTTTTGTACAAGAGGCCCTCCAGCGTCAGATGGATCTTGGATGGATCCGGGACTACCATGATAGAAATCCTTATCAGATCAACATGATTCAAATCTTTGATATTCGTCTGATGAATACCAGCTTGGTGGAGTTACATGCTAGGCAGGTCTAACTCGGTTTTCTCACTTCACATGATTATCAGAACTGTAAAGGAGGTTGTGAGAGTAACCAAGGGTGCGCTCTCGTTCAGAGAACTTTACAACACTTATTAAACCACTGGTGGCTTCCAATCTATCTGGATGAAGACACGCAACAAATTAGTGTGCTTAATGGAAACCCTACTCGGCGTTAAAGTCAAGATGCCCGATCTATGGAAACAAACCTGGTAAGGTTAAACTGCATTCAGAGTGGGCGTGGCTAGGTGCCACCACACAACTATGAACACTGTAGAGTCTTCTCGAAGAATAACCAAGGATGCTACCTTGTGCGGGCAGCCCTTCAAGGTCAGTTGGATCGTAAAGAGATTCACCCGTGTCCGAGTCCCGAGCCAATCAACTGGACGCCAGACTACTTTGCTGATCAAATCAGAGACGTTGTCATAATCTCTGATCATCAACAGAATAAGGATGTTTGTACAATCATCCCTCTACTGGACGAATCAAAGGTTCTTAGCCAGGAACTGATTGAAGTTACTTACGATAGTCAGAAAAAACAGAAGGCTCCGGTAGTTATCTATCTACCGGGACCGTTACCGTATGAATCAGCTAAGGCGATCCCTTATAAATACGGTGCAACAATAATTGAAAATGGAAAGGAAATTCCATTACCCTCCATCGTGAATATTGCAGACATCAGTCGAGTAACACGTAGCGGTCGAATCTTCAACCGAGGAGTTGGAGAACCTAACAAAGAAAAGGAACTTCCAACAGAAGCTCCTGATCCACCAGTCGGTCAATCCAGTAATCCCGACCTTTCAAAGGACAATGATGAGATGTTGAAGCTCATCCAAAGGAGCGAATACAAAATTATTGATCAACTGTTACAAACTCCTTCGAAGATCTCAGTGCTATCACTTTTACTCAGTTCCGAAGCCCACAGAGAGGCTCTACAGAAAGTATTATAGCAGGCCTTTGTGGAACAGGATGTGTCAATACGACAATTCGATAGCATCATCTCTAACATCACTTCCTGCAACAACTTAGGATTCAATGATGAGGATTTGCCAGAGGAGGGCAAAAGTCACAACATGGCGCTCAATATCACAGTTAATTGCTATGATGATGCCTTAGCCAGCGTACTGGTAGATACCGGATCAGCCATCAATGTTATGCCGAAGTCCACTTTAATGCGACTATCATTCAAAGGGTCCCCGATGAGGGGCAGTGAGGTCATCGTCAAAGCATTTGATGGCACTCAGAAAGCAGTTATCGGCGAAGTTGACTTTCCCATAACTATCGGTCCTCACACTTTCCTAATCACTTTCCAGGTCATGGACATCTGGGCGACATACAGTTGCTTATTACGAAGACCTTGGATACACCAGGCTGGGGCAGTAACTTCGACACTTCACCAGAAGCTGAAGTTTGTCAAGAATGACTAACTCGTCACAATCTGTGGAGAACAAGCCTTGATCGTGAGTAACCTTTCATTATCTACTTGTGTAGAACCCGAGGAGGTTGTTAGAACTCAGTTCCAAGCACTTTCGGTGAGCAATGAAAATTAATCAGAAAGAGGAACTTCGATTTCCTCATAAAAAAATGCTCTTGAAGTGATCGAGAATAATAATGCAAAAGGATGGGGAAAGCTTGTCATTCCTACTGATAATAAAACAAAGAAGGGTCTTGGTTTTTCTGCGACCTGCACCCAGACAGCTGCTAACGATGAAAGTCTTCATCCCATTCATGACTTCTTCCAAAGTGGAGGTTTCCTTCACCCAGTGCCTCAAGCAGTCCATACCATCAACGAGGAGGATCCCTCGGATACGGATAAGGAATGGAAGTCCTATCTCAACGAGGACGGTTATATGTCTCAAGAAGAGGTGTCTACGCCCTTTAGCTATCCTGCACAGAGTCCGAGATTTATACCCAGGTCAGACGTCAAAATGATATATGGATATTGATATCCGAAAGGATGTCGTACTCCACCAAACTCATTAGAGGAAGACACTCAGATGAAGGACAACTTTGACCACGACTATTATGGCCCAATGGATGGCCTGCCTATCTGGCAGCCGTACCCAGGAGACTTGGGGCAAGAAAATCAGCCGAACAATGAAAATCAGCTGAGCCTCATTAAAAAGAATACATGCGTACCCACCATGTCATGGGATCAACACTCAGGGTATTCAGAACCTATCCAGCACGACGATGAATTTGCAAAATTTGCAGGACTAGAATTCATTAACTATGCTTTTCCCGAGGTCAACGTCATCGAAAGGGATGACTTCTCCAGTTCCAAAGAAGTGTGGGACACCTTAGGACAACCAAGTGGAAAATTTGACTTCATGGTCAAGTACACCGCTCCCGAAAGCTCTCGTATCAGGCTCGAAGACATCCAGCCAACTGGATGGGGAGATTTGCCTGAGAGCACCAATACTCTGCAAAATACAACAGAGGAATCCTCCTACGACAACTCTGCCTGGGAAACAGATTCCAATGATCCTGCTCCGCCAGAAATCAGCGTCATTTTTGAAGACAAATCAAGGAAAGTACCAGAATTTGTGATTCACCAAGGAGTTCACCACCAATGGGTTGTTGTCGATGTTCCGAAGATTGTTCATAAGTCAAAGTAATTGTCGTCTTTAACCTTTCACCCTGCCCAGGTGAAACAGATGTTTTGATAGGGCTCGTTTTCTGTAGATATCCCTCTTCGCTTCGCCCAAAGCGACAGAGTTCTGTTTTATAGGGTTGTAGTTTCAAGAATCGACTTGTTCATAAATAAAATAACGTCGTTCTGTGATCTCCGCATTAATTGTTGTTTTCTCTTTCCACTTTTCTCAGAAAATGGTAATCCAAAAAACAATTCAAAATAAACAAGCAGTTTTTCAAAAAAAATGCACTGCACACACTTGCATTTTCTCTATCTCTTCTAAACACAAATCATCACGTCATGCAGATTGCTTGTTTTAAACCCCGTTGAAACATACGATCTGATGCCTTCTCCCGACTTTGAGTTCCCGGTAATTGGGGGCTGAAGAAGAAGTTGACAACGAAATTCCAGAAGAGATCTCCCGATTACTCCGAAAAGAGGAAAGGTCCATTAAACCTTACAAAGAGCTATTAGAAATGATCAACGTGGGTTCAGAAAAAGAGAGAAAAGAAATCAGGATTGGGGCACTGCTCAGTCCAACTGCCAAAGAGAGTCTGACAAAGCTTCTCAGAGAATTTCCCGATGTCTTTGCTTGGTCCTACCAGGACATGCCAGGGTTGGATACCAGCATCGTGGAACATCACTTACCGTTGAGATCAGAATGTCTGTCAGTAAAACAAAGGTTAAGACGGACTCACCCGGACATTGCGTCAAAATCAAAGAGGAGGTACAAAAACAGATTGACGCGGGTTTCCTCGCCACGTCAGAATATCCTCAATGGTTAGCCAATATCGTACCTGTTCCAAAAAAGGACGGAAAAGTCAGAATGTGCGTCGATTACAGAGATATGAACAAGGCTAGTCCGAAGGATGGCTTTCCTTTGCCGCACATTGACATGCTGGTAGACAGTACAGCAAAGTTCAAAGATTTCTCCTTCATGGATGGATTCTCGGGCTATAATCAAATCAAAATGGCGCCGAAAGACATGGAGAAAACTTCCTTCATCACCCCATGGGGTACCTTTTGTTACAAGGTAATGCCGTTCGGTTTAAAGAACGTCGGGGCAACCTATCAAAGGGCCATGACTACTCTATTTCATGACATGATACACAAGGAAATCGAGGCATATATCGATGACATGATTGCCAAATCTAAGACAGAAGAGGAGCATGTGACCCACCTGTCAAAACTATTCAAGCGGTTGAGAAAGTACAAACTCCACTTGAATCCCAACAAGTGCACCTTCGGTGTCCGTTCAGAGAAACTTTTAGGGTTCAACGTCAGCCAAAAAGGAATTGAGGTTGATCCTGACAAGGTCAAGGCCATTCAAGAAATGCCTTCTCCGAAAACTGAAAAACAAGTCAGAGGATTCTTGGGACGTTTGAACTACATCTCCAGATTCATATTCCTCATGACCGCAACATGTGCGCCAATTTTTAAATTACTCAAAAAGAATCAGGACTGCGTTTAGACAGAGGACTGCCAAACCGCCTTCGACAGTATTAAGGAATACCTGTTGAACCCACCGATTCTATCACCTCCAGTGGAAGGAATACCACTGATCATCTACTTAACAGTCCTAGAGGACTCGATGAGTTGTGTACTTAGCCAACAAGACGAAACAAAAAGAAAAGAGTCTGCCATTTACTATCTGAGCAAGAAATTCACCGACTGCGAGACTAGTACACTATGCTTGAGAAAACTTGTTGCGCTTTGGCCTGGGCAGCCAAACGTCTTCGCCAGTACATGATTCATCACACTACTTGGTTGATCTCAGAAATGGATCCAATCAAGTACGTCTTTGAAAAGCCTGCTCTCACGGGAAGAATCACCCGTTGGCAGATGTTGTTATCAGAATACGACATCGAGTACCACGCTCAGAAAGCCGTAAAAGGAAGTGTCTTAGCCGATCATTTGGCTCATCAACCGATTGAGGATCAGGAATCAATCGGATTTGACTTCCCAGACGAAGATGTCATGTATCTAAAAATGAAATACTGCGATGAACCACTACCCAGTGAAGGGCCAGAACCAGGTTCCCAATGGGGACTAATCTTTGACGGAGCTGTCAATCATTATGGAAATGGAATTGGGGCAATCATCATAACACCTCAGGGTACCCACATTCCTTTCACTACCAGACTTACATTCAAGTGCACAAACAACGAGGCTGAATACGAAGCTTGTATTATGGGTCTCGAAGAAGCGATTGATTTGAGGATCAAGAACTTGGATGTATATGGTGACTCAGCTTTGGTCGTCAATCAGATCAAAGAATATTGGAACATATACCAATCAGGATTGATTCCTTACAAAGATTATGCAAGAAGGTTGTTACCTTTCTTCAACAGAATCGAGTTTCATCACATCCCTCGTGAAGAGAATCACATGGCTGATGCGTTAGCCACCCTCTCTTCCATGATTAGTGTAGGTCAATGGAACGACTTACCTAAGATTGACATAATACACCTTGAACGGCCCGCTTACATGTTCACGATTGAAGCAGTCATGACGATAAACCTTGGTATCACGATATCAAATGCTTCCTTCAGAAACAAGAGTACCCTCCTGGGGCACTAAGAAAAGACAGGAAAACCCTCAGAAGACTGGCTGGAAACTTCTTCCTGAGCAGTGATACACTCTATAAGAGAAATTTTGACATTGTCTTGCTCCGATGCGTAGACAGACCAGAAGCAAACATGCTGATAAAAGAAATTCACAAAGGATCCTTTGGCACTCATGCCAACGGACACACAATGGCGAGAAAAGTTCTCAGAGCAGGGTACTATTGGTTGACCATGGAATCCGACTGCTACAAGTACATGAGGAGGTGTCACAAGTGTCAGGTATACTCAAACAAAATCCATGTACTGCCAACGCAACGCATCTCAAAGTTCTTTCTTCCCCGTGGCCTTTTTCCATATGGGGAATCGACATGGTTGGCATAATTGATTACTTCACCAAGTGGGTCGAAGCAGCGTCATACGCCAATGTAACCCGACAAGTGGTAGTCCGATTTATCAAAAACAATCTCATCTGCCGTTATGGTGTTCAAAGCCATATCATTACTGATAATGGATCTAACTTGAATAATAAGATGATGAAGGAGTTGTGCGCAGAGTTCAAGATCGAACACTATAACTCATCTCCCTACCGACCCAGGATGAACAGGGCGGTAGAAGTGGCTAACAAGAACATCAAGAAGATTGTTTAAAAGATGGTTGTAACCTACAAAGATTGGCACGAGATGCTACCATTTGCTCTTCACGGTTATTGCACATTTGTCCGCACTTCAACAGGGGCAACCCCTTTCTCTCTAGTGTATGGCATGGAAGCAGTGCTCCCCATAGAAGTAGAGATCCCATCGATCCGGGTATTGATGGAAGCTAAGCTAACAGAGGCTGAATGGTGTCAAAGTCGACACGACGAATTAAACCTGATCGAAGAGAAGCGAATCACGGCACTATGCCACGGTCAGTTATATCAGCAAAGAGTGAAGAAGGCATTTGACAAAAAGGTTCGACCTCGTGTCTTCAGAAAAGGAGACCTCATGCTCAAGAAGATACAATCATTTCTCGCTGATTCCTGGGGCAAATGGACTCCGAATTATGACGGCCCCTATGTGGTCAAGAAAGCTTTCTCAAGCAGTGCCTTAAGACTTGCAACCATGGACGGAGAGGAATTTGCCTACCCCACAAATTTTGATGTAGTCAAGAAATACTTCGCCTAAACTAAAAAAAAAGCATCTCGGTGGATTGAAAACCCGAAAGGGCGGTCCAGGCAAAAATTAGAGACATAATCAAAAATCATCCCGATGGATTGGAAATCTCAAAGTACAATCCAGGAAAAAGTTAGGGATAATGGCAAGTAACTACGTCCAATAGGGGCAAATCCCCTAGTAGCAGTCCTGTCATCAATCAGAAAACTCCAGTTAAGGTCGTCTTCGACAGAAGCTCAGGATGTCCCGAATTCAAAGTTGGTAGAAGGATAGTGGTCGTTATGTTTCAATGTAGCCCTTTTCCCTTTAAATTAACATTTTCTAAACTTTGTAAATACTCTATGGAATCAAGCGTTCGGCTGATTTCGATCCTCTCAATAAAATTTGAGCCCCTGTGCTTTTGTTTGCAATTCTTATTTGTTTTAGCTTTACAGAATGACATTTTAACATGATCAACGATTCTTAAAACGAAACAAAAACGAATTTACTTGTCAAACTTTTCTGCTTTTAAAATAAAGATGGCAATTTCTTTTGACTGTTGAACATCGAAAGAACATCGATCGCTTCGCCAGAAGTAATCAAACTTCAAAGTGCAGAATCAAAGTACTCCTTCTAAACCAGTTCGCCTGAATGAAGGATCAGTTATATCATATGCGAATACTCCATCTGACATCTTTGGCCGAGTTCTTACCTCTTAAGCCCAACCAACGGTTGTTCCCCCACATGGACTACTTCTCCTAAGCAAGGCAGAATTTCTATCTTGAACCAGCGATACTTTTTATCTCCCACTGTGGCCGAGTATCCAGTCGTGTTCATCTACTAATCTGTATGTCATGTCAGTTTCGTGAGCATATACATACATGCATCATGCATTATTGATTTACATACATATTCATATTGCATCACTATCACTCTAGTCGGTCTTGTCCCCTAGTGATAAAAGTCTTCACAATCGAGTTGTCAGTTCTTTCCTCATCAGGAAATGTTGCGTCTGAACAATCTCTCTCCTCCAGTTTATTTCTGGATTAGAGTTGGCCCTTGACCACTTTGATAACTTGAACCTCTGAGAAAACCAGAGAAACTTTCGGCAAATGTCACTCTTCGCCATTGAAGATGATATCTTTGCTTTCCCGGGTTAAGGAAAATCCCCAGAGAAAGCCTCTTAATCAGAGATTCGACAATACAGCAGTTTTTCACCGAAAAATCCGCTGACAAAAAGGTCATCAGCACCTCAAAATTGGATCACATCATATGATATTTCTCCGAGAAGATCCCGAGAAAAGTATGATGTAAATACCCAAGCGGAAACAGTCTCTCAAGAGACTCGTTTTCCCCAGATAGAGTCAACAAATGGCATCTCCAACAGAGAAGTTTGTACCCCTCTATAATTCAGACAGATGGGTTCCCCAGCAAGTCTGACATCAAAAGTTTTTCCCATCTAATGGCATTTCCCCAGGAAAATTCGGCGAGAAGTTTGAGGAAAACCGCTACACGTAGCGTCCCTTGTCAATAAAGTTTATTGATGAAAGAAACTAAGACCAGTTCCTTGGTTAGAAACCAGGATCGAGGGGAAGTTTATATCAGAAACTTAGACCAGTTCCTTGGTTAGAAACCAGGATCGAGGGGAAGTTTATATCAGAAACTGAGACCAGTTCCTTGGTAGGAAACCAGGATCGAGGGGAAGTTTATTTCAGAAACTGAGACCAGTTCCTTGGCTGAAGACCAGGATCGAGGGGAAGTTTTTACCTTTTCTAAGCATCATTTCTTAGCAAAAGAAGAAGGATGCGTGAACTACCATTCATAACCACCATCAAAATTTCGGGTATTCCGATATTTAATCCTCTTGCACCCCGAATGCCCGAATACATTCGCCATTCACACCTTCGGGTCCAAGAAAATTAAATAGGGGCATCTGTCATACCCCAAATTTTGACCACTAAGATTTCCCATCATTGTACAAATCATCATCACAATATGGATGGGCCATCATACCTCATTAGTCTCCCCAAAGATGCGTGAGCATCCACTACAATCAGACTTAGGGTTTCAAGCCCTCTTTGAGCCTTAGACAAAGGATCAATCAAGGAATGACATGATCTTTAACTTGTCTAACCTCTCAAACATCCACAATGGATTAAGAGGACTCCCACAGTAAGAATCAAGCACAATGTTGCAGCATTCCAGGTGGATTAAGCCTTAAGATCGCCAGTGTCACCAAATTAGGGTTTGGCCGACCAGGGCCTCCAGATGGAAATTTTCCTCTGGCCATGAGCCAATGCTTCAAAGCATAACCTAATATGCTCCATGGGAGATCATGGACCCAATCATCAAGTCAATTTTGACCTCAGGGGATGCATTCATCAAAAATCAGGAATTAGGGTTTCTTGACCTAATTCACCCCCCAAGTTGACTTTTGGGACAAATCATGAGCCAAGAACTCAAGAGAGGATTTGAGGGTCTCTAACAAACCACATTGATCCATTTGCAACAATGGATTGATCCAAGAAGCTTGGCTCCCAAGTTTCAGGTTCATCAGAACCACAGTTAGGGTTTTGCGGAAAAAGTCAACTGTACCTTTGACTTATGACCAGGACGTACTCCCAAACCTTAGGACATGATTCAATACACCCTATAACACCTATGAAATCAATCCATCAAGTTTGATTTAGGTCAAGGACTTGATTTCATAGAGGATCGCAAAGTTTGGAATTCATCTGATAAAAAGTCAACTGTGCCCAAAAGTCAAAGTTTGACTTTTTGATTTTTTGGTCAATTATGGTTCCTTAACCCTAAAATGATGTTAATGTGTGATTGGAATCATCATTCATCAAGAAAAATAAAGAAAAGCGGGATAACTTGTAAAAGGGGTAACCATAAAAACTTAAAAAATTTTCTAAGTTATGAAACAAAGTGGCTAGGGTACCAACTTTGGAGGATCATAACTCCTAAACCACAAGGCCATTTTTCCCCATTCAAAGCTGGATTTGTAGCTCTCATGGTCGTCTACAAAAGCTTCAAACACAACTCATTCCAATTCCTCGTGGATTTTAAGTTATGGAATGATCAAAATCACAAAAAGTGAAAATGTCATTTTTTTTCCAACACTTAGTGAAATTTTCACTAAGTCAGAATCTGTCTTACTTTTTTCAAAATGTAGGGGCATTTTTCACTTGGATCCAAAAAGTATAAAAACCAATTATGATCAAACAGTTGTTGTATCATATGAGAACTTTCCAAAATGGCCAAGAACTCCATCAAATTCCACTTGGGCCATGAGATATGACCATGCCAATATGCCTTGCTGCAAACTGTCATGGCAAGGTAAATTTGGGAGTTTTGCTCGATTTGCTCAAATTTTACAAAGGGTAAGTAAATCTATCCATATGAATACGTCAAGGGGGGACCAAGGAGGGACAAACATTGATCCATCAGCCTCCCAAGTCTTTGGAACCAAAAGTAGCATGCCAAACCTAGAAATGCCTAAAAGAGTGACAAGACTCTAATTTTGGTTTGGTGCATTTAATGGATGCACCAAGGTGGCATGGGCTGAGCCATTTCCAACTGAATTCAGTCAAGACATATCCAAGACCAAGGGAACCAGCAGCCTGTGCCCTAACCTCTAGTCAATGGCTAGAGGAGACTTGGATTCTCATTGATCAACATTGGCCAAAACTCTGTTGCAGTTGCCATTCACTATTGCAGCCAAAACAAACTTCTCTACTATAAATTGAGCTCAATTGTGTTAAGTTTGAGTACACCAAAGCACTACAACACTTGTTTTCCTCAAAATTTCTTTCTCTAGGCAAAAATACCTTCTTTAGCAAGGTAACTCTGAGTTTTTGAGTTAGAGAGCAATTCCAACACAGCTCATGATCCAAACACATCCAATATGTCATATCTAAGCTGTCCAAACTCTCACAAGTGACCTGTAACACCAAAATCACAAAGTCACCTCTCAAAATCTCAAAATAGGACTTTTGTGCATTTTTCAAGTCATGTCTTGATTCAGTCACTTTCCAAACCAGATAAAACTTCAAACACACTCCAAATATCATCCTTGAACTGTCCCAAATGGTTCCCCCCATCTGGAACACCATTTGAGAGAGTTACTATTTTGGCCACTTTTGCCCCTTTTGCAAGAAAGAGCTCAAACTTGTTCCTGAGGTTTCCAGCTGATTCCAACCATCCTAAAAGCTTCTAAGGGATCATTTGAGGTTGTTCAAAGCATCAAATCATTTATGGAACAAAGCCCTTGGCAGATTGCACAAAAGCTCCAAAAAAAGGTAAGCATCACAACTTGGATTCTTTGAATCATGCTTTCTTTTGACGTCCACTGATCATGCACCTCTTATACATGTTATATGTGTTGTTTTTGCACCAATTTATCATGTAATTCATGTTTGTACCAAGAGATGGCACAGAAAATGCAAATCATGGCCTATTTCAAAACCACTATCGGGTTTTTCAATAGGAGCATGATCTGAAAAAAAAAAACACCACCGCCATTGGATTCCTTGTGAAATTCTAGGCAGGATAGACCTAAATTTTGTCCCAATCCATGGAGAAATGGGAAAGTTATGGCCTTCACGTTTCTAACCAAAATCTCGCCTTGCCTTGCCTTGGGCCAGGCCAAAAACAAGGCAAGCATTGTATATTTGTGGTTGTGTTTCAATCAACGGATGTATCACCACCCCAGTGGTAAGGCACGCGCCCTATGCACAAGAGGTCTGGGGTTCGAATGCCCCTCGCCCCAAATCCTCTTTTTGCTATTTTTTCCACTTTTTATTGTTTTTCTTATTATTTTTAATGATTTGAAAAATTAATAACTCTCTCAATTTTAATTATTTTTTATTGGTTCTTTTTGCAAAAAATCACAAAAATGTTGAAATATTTTATTCCACAAAAAAATCAAATTTATATTAGTTATTTAATATAATTAGTATTTTTGTGAATAAATTCCTTTTTAATTGTTTTTAAACATTTAAAATTTAATATTTACTTTGAAAATCAAAACCAAATGAGTTTAATTCATCTTGTGATTAAACCCTCATTTTTTCAAACCTTAAACAAAAATCAGAAGTGGTTTATTCAAACTTATTTGGTATTTTTATCATTTTATTTGATTTTCTTTAAATATTTAAAGGAAAACAAAATTAGGGTTTCTTTGATTTTCACCCTCGCAAATCATTTTCAAACACTCATGGGCCTCTATTAGAGTGTAAGACCCATCCCCATTGTAAATAAACCACTTTTGGGGCCTCAGTCATTGTATAAGTCCCACTGTATTTTCAAAAACAACGGCGTGATCGTCGTCTTTTTAACAAAATCAACTGGGTCTCTCCTCGAGCTATAAGTCCCAATTCTTTTTCTTAAAACATTTTTGGCCTCTTGGTAGAGTGTAAGACCCAACCCTTTGTAAATACAAACCTTTTTGGGCCTCAATGTATTGTATAAGTCCCATTCCCATCAAAAAGTTTGGCGCGATCGTCGCCTTTTTTAGCAAAATCATCTGGGCTTACCCTCATGTTATAAGCCCCATTCTTTTTCTTTAAACACCTTTGGGCCTCTTGAGAGAGTGTAAGACCCATTCCTTTGTACAGAAAATCTTTTTGGGCCTCAGTCACTTGTATAAGTCCCTGTACTATTTCAAAACAACAGTGCAATCACTGATAAAACCTTGGGCCTCTCCTTGAGCTGTAAGCCCCAACAATCTTTTCAAAGCACTTTCTCCTTTGATTTAGAATATAATATTATTATCAAAGCTTTCTTTGTTGAACAACTAACAAAACAGCATGGAAGCTCTACAACCGAGTAAGTGTTTACCCGCTTTCATATATATATAACTGTATTGTGGGGCTGCTCACTGTAAGTCTTCTTTCACAACCTTTTATATACTCGTCAAATATCCACTGTGTAATACTAGTATAGTTATTTAGAGTTTTCCCCGGCAACTACGTTTAGCACTAGGTAAAGCCCTGTTGGTCACTCTTAAATACAAACAAAACTAGATCCCCATAGGATTACCAGACACAGTCTTCCCTCCTCTTGGGGTTAAACAATATGGAGACGTGAAAGGCAGCATTCTCGGCGAACCCTTTCTCAGACTGTCACTCTTAGAAATCGTCAAAGAGACTCTACTCCCCAGGGATGATCTTTTCTCCGTGAATGGCATATCTTGAGTTTCTTCCAAATTCTCGGACTTTCCTGGCATGATCTATTCTCGGTGAATGGCATGTCTTGAACTTCTCAGGGGTTTGGGGACGCACAGGCTTCTTAAAAGCATCCCAGCCTCCTCTTGGGCGTTGTACAAGGACCCTTCGGCTTCTTAAAAGCTCTCATGCCTTCTCTTGGGCTTAGTACAACGACCCAGAGACCTCTATAGGTATAGGAATAGAACCTAGTCATCAATTTGCTAGAGTTGTCTTTCTGAGTCAAGTGTCAGGCCTGTTAATGGGTTGACCTTCATCCCTTAACATACCAGCCTTCTCTTGGGCATCATACAAAAATTATTTCACTGCCTGAGAATCGATTTCTCAAAACACCAGTAGACTTGGACAGTCTCAATACCCTTTGGATTTTCCATTTCCTTAAAGAAAAGGAAGTAAACCTGATCCTCTGATCAATCCCAAAGCACAACAATACCTTTAATCATTCCCTTCATAAGAACTGATTTTCTCTTTTATCCAACATAATGGACCTGTCACTAAACTGAAACAGTCACCAGCACAATAGCCTTCTCTTAGGCTTTGTACAATGATTCTCCCTAGCGGAGCTAACCTTTTCACACTCTCTTGTTGAGTATAAAAGACTATCTTGTTGGGTCAAACCTGTTTAGCCTCCATCTCGGGCTTCGTACGAGATACAAAATCACTCTCTTGTTGAGTATAAAAGACCCTCATGTGGAGTCAAAACTTTTTAGCCTCTGTCTTGGGCTTCGTACAAGACATATATAAAAGCACTCTCTTGTTGAGTCAGTCACTTATTAGCACTCTCTTGTTGAGTCAACCCCTTTTAGCCTCTCTCTCGGGCTTCGTACGAGACACATAAAAACACCCTCTTGTTGGGTCAATAGCCTCCTCTTAGGCTTTGTATAAGAAAACCCTGGTTGAGTCAATCAACCTTTTAGCATCAAAATTTGTGCCTTGCTCACAGGATACAAACATCAACAACTCTTTTTCCTTCATCTAAATGTTGTAAGTGGCAAGCCTCTGGATTATTTACATCCACGCCACTGTCCCTCTTTTAGCATGAGAAATTCCTAAGGAAAGATGGCATTGCTCTAAACTGAGTTAAAGTCTTCTCCTTCAGGTTAAAAATCCCCTATAAAGGAAATTATGGCATTGTTGGATTCACGTATCCCAGTTAAAGTAATTCTCCTTTATAATCAGTCACCCAACAATTGTGACAAACAGACCAAATATCCCCCTTTAGAGATGACAAATTCTCTCTAAAGTCAAAACCCTTTTAGCTTCACATCTTGGGCTTCGAACAAGATACAAATAGACCCTTCAACTTCACATCTTGGACTTTGAACAAGATACAAACCACATTTAGCTTCACGTCTTGGGCTTTGAACAAGACACCAAGATAACCTTTTTTCCTCCCATAGAATAGGAGGAACTACGATCGCTCTGATTTCCCTGTTTCGTTAAACGGGAATACGTAAGCATAAGATTGGAAAAATCTTAGCGAGCATACTAATCAAAAACCCAAAACCTAGTATCTCCACCAAATCAACCCAAAAGCATCAAATCTAAACACATTAACATCTTACCTCACAAATAGTCCAGGCACTATATTTTTTTAAAAAAATAACCTAAGAGAGACCCACAATCTTAATAGCATCTGTAAACCAACCATCACCGGTTTAAACTCAGTATACAAGCAGGATTAATTGGAGACATCTATTTTCCTTCCTTAAACAGCTTAACAGGATAAAAAATGAATCGAACTGTAGTACCCCAAAGCAATAGTGCTTCGCAACCACGCAAAAATTCGCGCTACAACTGTGCGTAGCCCAGACGTTCCCAGTGAATAGTGATAAGATGCAGTTAATCTGAAGCAGTTACATTGAAAACTTTCCCTGAAGTAGCTAAAAAGGAGCAATCACGTCGAAATTCGACAAATCTCTCGAAGACCAGTCAGTCAGGGGCAAATTTACTTTAAGGCTCGTACTGGGGCAGGCCACCTCAAGAGCACGAGAAGTTATCCAATCTTGAATACGGTCAGTTGAAAGCATCTCGTCAAGGTACGAGATACCGGGCAGAATATTTCCAGTCATTGAAAACCCTTTCGAGGCAAGTTACTTTGTAGATATGCAGTTTGGGGCAGTTATGTCGAGATCTGATAAATCTCTCCAAGATTTTGAAGACCTTGGGGCAGTGTGAATGCCCGATCTTCTATAAAATCCTCTTGAGATGATTAGACCCTGTGGTCTGGGGCAAGTGGAAAGTTCAAGAGACCGTGGGTCGGGTATGGAGACCAGTATGTAGTTGATCAGCAGAGGCGTGAAGCACCTAATATTGTTTCTCCCCAGTAGAGTTACTCTCCTCAACATTGAAATTTCGTCCTCCTCAGCAGGTTGTTGCTCTCCCCAGGAAAAGTACGGAGGATTATTTCCCCAGCTAGAGTTGTAATTGATTTACTCTCTCAACAAGCAGTCAGAAGTTGATGTTGTTGAATCCCCAGCAAGAGACTAATGGAATATCTTCTTTGGACAAAGAGGGTATTTCCCCACAGAGTCTTGGCACCCATTTTCCTCAGCTAGTCAGGAAGTGTTTTTCTCACCAACAACGGTATGGTCTGATCCCCAACAGATGAGTAAGCTTGATGGTCCCCTAGCAGAGTTGATGTCGTCAATCACCAAGCAGGTTTGCTAATAGTGGCCGATATTCCCTAGCAGGGTGAAGATAAGGACATCTCCCAACAGTAGGTTAAGTTCAGTACTATCCTCGAGCAGGTTCGATATTAGTGACTTGTCTCCCCAAGCAGAGTTTAGCGGTGATCTTCACAGTGGTGTTCAACAGCGGTTGACATCCCCAGCAAGTTTAAGTCCAATTGTTATTGGCATCCTTCAGATCCAGGTTTTGAGTTCTATCTTCGGCAGAAGTCATTGGTAATCCCCGGGAAGAAAATTCTCTTTGGGTTCCACCTTCAATATTCATCTTTACCCATCTTCAACAGAGTGTACTTTCTCTCGGAGTCTTCATCTCCAGCAAAGTTGTGATCAATAAGTTATTCAGTGAAATCTTCTTCAGCGGAGTCCTTCAATTCAGAGGACAATTTAGTTTGTCATCCCCGGTGGAGTTACCTTTGTCTTCAGCATTTATTTTGTTGGGACGCCTCTTTTGCATTTGCATCAACATTTTTGCATGGCATCCTCCTAAAAATTCAAACATATGCATTCGAAGCATAAGCCAGGTTTGATATCTGTTACCAGTTTCTGTCCCCAGCAGAAAGAGATGTAATTCAGGAGATGTTGTTTAGCATTACACTGTAACCAGTGGATTCGTCCTTCTTACTGTTGTTCCTTCCTATACTCCCCTACAGAGTTGTCTGTGTAGATTTCTCTATCCCCAGTGGAGTCATCTTCTTTTCGGGTCGTAAGTCCGTTGATTCTACTTCCTGTGCATTTTCGGCCGTCATCCCAACTATTGGGTTGTCTCCCTTATTTCATTCCAACTTTTGGTTGGTCTCTTTTGTTGTGAATTTGCCTTTGATCGGTGTCCTCATTATCCTAACTTTTGGTTAGTATCTGTTATCCCAACTATTGGTTGGTAACCTTTGTTGTGAGTACGCCTTTGGTCGGTGTCCTCATTATCCCAACTATTGGTTGGTCTCCTTTGTTTCATTCTAACTTTTGGTTAGTATCTTTTATCCCAAATTTTGGTTGGTCTTTCTTCGTTGTGAGCTCGCCTTTGATCGGCGTTCTCGGTTATCCTAATTTTTGGTTAGTATCTCCTGTCCCAACTATTGGTTGGTAACCTTTGGTGAGTTCATCTTTAGTCGGTGTCCTCGTGTATCCCAACTCTTGGTTGGTATCTTTTATGGTGAGCACACCTTTGGTCGGTGTCCTGGTGTATCCCAACTCTTGGTTGGTATCTTTCGCTGCAAGCTTGCTTTCGATTAGTCCTTCTTTCCCAACTTTTGGTGGGTAATCTCTATCTTGGTATCCCTCATCCCAACTCTTGGTTGGTAATTCTCGGTCTCATCCTAACTCTTGGTTAGTACACTGTATCCCGACTCTTGGTTGGTATCTTCGTTGTGAGCTCGCCTTTGATCGGCGTCCTCGTTATCCCAACTATTGATTGGTCTCCTTTCATCCCAACTCTTGGTTGGTCACTTTTGTGGTGAGTACACCTTTGATCGGTGTCCTCGTCATCCTAACTCTTGGTTAGTACACTGTATCCCAACTCTTGGTTGGTCTCTTCGTTGTGAGCTCGCCTTTGATCGGTGTCCTCGTTATCCCAACTATTGGTTGGTCTCCTTTCATCCCAACTCTTGGTTGGTCTCTTTTGTAGTAAATACGCCTTTGATCAGCGTCCTCGTTATCCTAACTTTTGGTTAGTATCTGTTATCCCAACTATTGGTTGGTCTCTGTTGTTTGTCTTAACTATTGGTTGGTCTCTATTGTTTGTCCCAACTATTAGTTGGTCCCCTTCGTTTGTCCCAACTATTGGTTGGTCTCTGTTGTTTGTCCCAACTATTGGTTGGTCCCCTTCGTTTGTCCCAACTATTGGTTGGCACCTTTATCCCCACTTTTGGTTGGTATTCTCCTCATTATTCCAACTATTGGTTGGTATCCTTCCTTTACGCCAACTTTTGGTAGGTCTCTTTTGTTGTAAGCACGCCTTTGGTCGACGTCCTCATTATCCCAACTTGTGGTTGGTATCCTTTTCTGTCCCAACTACGGTTGGTATCCACTGTTTCTAAGTCCACCTTCGGTTGGCAAACACTTTATTTTGAATCTCCCCAAAGGTTGCAAATTTCCAGGTTATTTTGGTATTCAAATCCCGTGTATCCCGACTGTTTGGAAACTTTCGCTTCCATACCCCCGGATCCAAGAAGTTTGAATAGGGGCAACTGTAACACCTCAAAATTTGCCCTCTTGTTTTAGCATTAACTGGCTTATGTTTCATTGCATGCTTTGCATTATCATCTTTGCATATCATTGGCCTTAGCATGGGATCAAGGTATCTCAATCAAATCAAAGGAGCCTTGAGCCTCAAGAGATCTTAATTGACCCATCATCTCATCATATGCTCAAGTTTGGCAAGAGATTTCAAGTGAATCACCCTCTCCTAACATGATTGTTCAAATTAGGGTTTTGGGATTCTTGAGTTTAACACCCTAATGAGCAAGATCTTTGAGTTTTTATCATCTCCAAATGGTACATCTCATCATTGTTTGAGAGGATACACATCATACTCAGAGGAATTCGGATTTGGAGGATGTGCCGATGTTTCCTAGACTGAGGGTACAAAACTAGGGTTTGCCATAAAATCAGTTTATTTCTGATTTTTTGGGCAAGACTTGATTTCATGGTATTCCTCATGTCCTTAAGTGTCTAATATTTAAGGATTGTCCATCCATTTGGTTCATAAGGGTTTCAATTGATCAATTGACTGAAAATCAGGAGAATTGGGGAAAAGTCAACTGTGCAGAGGAAAAAGTCAACTCTTGACTTTTTGAGGTCAATTTCATGTTCCTCATCTCAAATATGATCATTGGTGAAGATTTGATCAAGAATTATCAAGGGATTCATCAAAAATCGAGAAATGTGAAAGGTTGCCAAAAATAGAAATTAGGGTTTCCATTTATGGCAAGTTTTGGCAAGGTGAGCACCCAACTTTAGGGCGTTCTTTTTCTATGTTCAAAGCACCAAATTGAAAGTTTATGGAGGCCTATCAAAAGTTCACACTCCAAGCTTTAAAACCATACCAAGAACACCTCCATTGGATCAAAATTGAGAGAGATAAGATCAATTAAAGTTGAGACAAATCAAGGCAAATTGGCAAGTCATGACCAGTCAGCGCGCAATAATTTCAACAAACACCTTGTGTGCATGTTTTGTCCAAGTTCATGGTCAGATTTCTCCATGATGGAGACTCCAAATGAAAAATTGTCCAACATGGTTTTTGTTCCTTTTGATCTCATCTTCAACTTTGATGTTGGAGGAATTTTCAGATGATCAACTCATTGAGAGATATAATGAGGCAAAGTGTGTGACCTCCAACTGACCCATTCACACGCATGTGGTAGGGCACGACCAGGTCAGGGTGGCATGCTACATCAGTTATGTACACACATCTTAATGATCATTTTTGGGTATCTTAGAGACTCCCATTGCAATTATTTTCAACTCCAATCTTGTTGTCCTCTATCTCCTATTTTCAAAGACCCCAAGATCCATCATTTTCATCCATGGATTAATGAGTTATATCTTTCCAAAGTCATCATCATGGAATGTTGTCATGGCTGCCAAAATAAGAAACATGTATTATTTGTATGTGTTGCTACTTCATTCAACCATACACATCACATTACCAAATAAAGCCATGCAACAACTATTACATACCATGCTCATGTACTTTATTTGCTCTACTTGTTCAAACAAAAGAGAATGGAAACTTGTGTGACAAGCTGTTGTTGCTGCAAGTTCACTGAAACCATCACCACCATCCATCATGATCACACCATAAGATCACATACTCCCTCCATATACGAGTTCATCATCACACTACACTCACTCTCCATTTTCAATTCACTTTCATTTTCATTTCAACTCCAACAAACTTAACCAAACTTCTAACTGTTAACCACAGTGGTTAACATTTAACTCACCATATATAAACCATTCATAACAGAATTGTAACCAACTTTGGATCATTCTTCACTCTCCTTTAATCTTCACACTATTTCTCTCTGAATTTTTCTCTCCCTCGGAACCTCTAAAACCTTCACTCTCTTTACACAATGCTTCATTCTTCTTCATCAAGAATTAAGAAAGCATTGAGGCAGCCACTGCATTCTCCATTTCCACTTCAAGCTTCATCTTCATCAATTGATTTTTGCAAGAAATTGGAAGTCTATTAAGCCTTTATTTGGCCAGTGCTCATCTTCGAAGCTTAAGGAATCTCCTCTCTGGTGTTCTCTTGTAGCAAAGGAAGCATCAAAAGTACAGGTCTCAGTTCAAACTTTTTGCTCTCCTTTTGCTCTGATTTTACTTGTTTTTGCATGATTGGAGCTCAATAGGAGCCATGTAAACATCCGACTAGTTGATAGGCACCTTAGGTGCTTAGTTGAATTTTCTAGGGCAAACTTCATCTCTTCGATTCTCTCTGTATGTGAATTGTTTTTTATTTTTGAGACTGGATTTGGAACGTACGTGGCATGAGGATCATTTTGATGTATGGTTTGAAGATTTCTGGTCACCTGTAAATTTTGCCACGGTGGTAAGTGGTCGGAGAAGATGACCGGAGTCTTCTCCAGCCGGTGGTGTTCACCAACCTCTTTAACCCTAGTTGTTTTGCCAGATTAAGTCCTGGCCGTTGATGCGTTTAGATCCTGAGGTTAGGATTGTGCCAACGCATTAATGAGGAGGCTCCTCATCACGTGCCTCTTTCTGACCTCATTTGGATTTTGTGTGGCTTTTGCATCATAGCTTATTGTGTGCTTGCATCCTGGTCACTTGATTTGTTTACCTTTCATGATTATCTCACGTTGACTTGATCCAATGGCTCACGTTGAGTCAAAATTTCTGACTGAGAGCATGTTATGTGCTGCAGGCTGGTAAGTGCATTGGGCCTTGCATTTTCGATATCCACACCCCCTTCTTTCTGAGCCCAACGTGCTTTAAACCATGTTTTTACTTGCGCTGAACCCCCTGGCTTATTTTCTTTCATTTTCTATTTCTTTTTGATATATGTTTGATTTTTAGTTTTTAAAAATACTTTTAAGCATGATAAAATTCCCAAAAAATTCATGATGCATCATAACACATTTAAATAATTTTTGATTATTTTTATTTATGATTTTGGATTATTTTTCCATTTTTCCATGAATTTCCATTTAATTTCTTTTGTATGAACCTCCATTCATGATATTTGTCTCATTTTGGAATTGTTTGACATAATTTTGAACTGAATTTTCACATGATAATTGATACAAGCCTCTATGATATATTGATGCATCTCATACCATTTTTCATAGGTTTTTTAGGTCATTTTTCATTGACTTTTGGATGTTGTATTTGAGCACTTTGTTTGTGTGATTTGTATGAAATTGTGAAGCATCTTTGAACATGTTTGGTAATTGATCTTGATCTATCCTTTTGATACATGTTTGCAAACTGTTTGCACTTCAAGTGACTTGCATATTCCAATTTTCTCATCCATATAGAATGACTTTATGGATTGCATAAATGCACCTTTGCATGTGTGTTTGTTAGAGGAATTATGCTAGGGTTTTGGTATGCTTTGAACATGTTTCCTTGGGGTGATTGTTGAGATGCTTTGACATCATTTGCTAGGAACATTATAGGTCATTTTTCTCATGTTATAGGTCATTGCTTTTGCATCTTGAATTAACTTATGTGCACTTGTTTAAACTTGAAATGTTTTGTGAACTTTTGCATCCTTACTTGTTCTTCTTTGATCAATTATTTGCATCAACACTTGCATGAACTTAAACATCTATTTAAGCATGATTTCACTTCTGTTTGTGATCATTTTCAACCATATGCCATGACTTCTAACATCATCTTACATGCTTCTTAACTTCATGAACACATAAGAACTTGTTTGACCTAACTTGAACATGCTTACTTCTAATCTTCTATGTGCTTCAACATGACACTTGTGTGAATTTTGTATGTGCATTCTTGACTTCTAAATGTCATCTTAAATGTCATGTGCTACTGACTTGCATCCATTCCCAAGTATGTTCATCTTGCACTTCCATTCCTTACTTGCATTACAAGTATGCATCAATGTATGAACTTGGATGATGTTGGCTACCACTTCCTCCTACTTGATCAATGCTTGCATTTATGGATCACATGCCATCTTAATGACATCTCCATGCCTTAATAAATGTCATTCACTTATGACTTTGATGCTTGCATATGCATTTATTCATGTTCATGATTCATTTGCATTCATCTTGCATAGGTATGGTATAACTTGTATTTGTGTGAGTTTTTTATGCATAGCTTGATTTTGTTTGCTTTCTTTCGGCATGTTTACCTTAGTAGGATCCCTTGGTATATGCCTACTGACTTTAAATGTTCCTTAACTCTTAGGACTCTTTTCTTTTAGTTTGAACCTTGCTTGCTTCTTAAGTTGTTTTCCTAAAACAACTAGCATTGTTTGGTTTATGTTCTAGCACTTACATTCATTTCTTGTGATTACTTTGTGCTAACCTTTTGTGTAGGGGCAGAGGTAAGGCATTTGAACATGTGGATGGTTATCCATGTTCATTCCTACTTTCATCTCTCATCTCTCATTTACCTCTTTCTCTTTTATGGATTACATGATATAATGCTTGATTGTGTAGAACTTCTTCACATCCCTTTGGGATCATAGCTCATCCTTAATTTTTGATTAAGGTGAGGTAGGATAAGTATGAGATAGTGATATCCCTCTCTCTTCTTTAGACTTAGGTTGCTCTTAAACCTCAACCTTATGGCAACCTTTGCATGATAACATTAGGAACAATTAGTTTCCCCTTAGTGTTTTCTTTTCACTTGAGTCTTCTCTTCTCATCTCATAACCTTTCTAAAACACTTAATAAAGGTTAATGTGTATTGCGCATGAGCATTATATATGGGAAGTGAGGTATGAGGGGTCTCCCTTCATTCTTCTAGGGTACTTAGTGTACGTCCTGTTGGGGACGATACGCGGCGTATTCGTTCCTATGTTGTAGACTTGGGTGCAATACAAGTTACAAACTAACTTCAATCCATTTCTGTCTAAAAAACACAAAACAAATTCAAAAACCTTTTTCATCCTTCGGGATCATTAAGTTTCAAACTTTTTTCAGAAAAGAGCATGTTATTTTCCATTTTGTCGCAAACAGGCATCGGCCCTAACTGTCGGACGCGAACTTAACGTCGCTCATAAAAAACACTAAGACTTTGTTAGGTCGAACTACGACTGCTCTGATTTCCTCCTTCTGGTTAGATTGAGGATACGTAGGCACGAGACGGTGATGTCTTGGCGAGCAACCTCCCCCCTTAGTTCGTGTCCGAACTACGTTGACTCTGACTTTCCCATTGCACGAGGGAATACGTAGGCGTAGGACGTCGATGTCCTATCGAGTCACTTCTTTTTATTTTCTCCCCCGTTTCTTCTCTCTTCTCCGTTCCCGTTCCTTTTCCTTTCCAGTATCAGTGGAGCTCCAGATGACGACACCCTTTGATCGAGATAGCAAGCGTGGATCCCATCGAGTATGATGGACGCGTGGGGGTGCTAACACCTTCCCCTCACGTAACCGACTCCCTTGCCCGTTTCTCTTGGTCGCGAGACCATGCTCTTTCCTTTCCCTCAGGTTTACGCAGTGTTTCCTTTCCCTCTCTTGGGATAAATACACATTGCTGGAAACTCTGTTTCTGCGCCACTGTCACATTTGTACCTGGATTAAAATCCCGGGAGCGACAGATGCCCCTTCAATCAGTCGGAATGACAAAACCTGTGGGAACGAAAAAATAGAAGCACGAGGTCTGGAAAGGCCAAATAAGTGTCTCGGGGAGAAGGCGAGCAAGCGGTTTGTCACGCTCTCAACACCATATCCGAAGGATTCATTGGGGGGCAAGACCAGCTCCACCCATAAAAGGTATGCCCGTAAAGTTCTAAGTCTAGAGAGTCTCCCCGAGACACAAGCCATAAGGTGTTAAAAGCCGTTGTCATCTTCTCCAAAGAAGATGCGTACAATGTCCATCCTTAAAATGATGATCCTATGGTCTTTGTTGTCAAATACTAAGAATGGGAGATCAAAAGGGTCATAGTCGATCCAAAAAACTCAATTAAATTATTTAATTGAATTATTTGGAATTTTTATTTAATTACTTGGTGTTTGGTATGCATGTAAATAATAATATAATTGTTGGGGTGTAGTGGCAATGGTAGGGTGTGGTGAGAATGTAGTGGCTTGGTAGAATAAATTAGAAAATAATTAGAATAATTAGAATTTTAATTATTATAAAAATAAAATGAGAAAATTGGTGAAAATAAGGAACTAGACCATTTGTGTGAATTGAGAAATGTATGAGATGAGAGGAAGGAAACAGAAAAGTTGATGGGTAATAATAATAATTAGGCAAATGTAATGAGATTATTATATATTCTAAAATTTAGGAGAAACTAGGTTTTGAGGGAACTTTTATTGTACGTGAAAACAAGAGACTAGTGAAACAAGAGCCTTTAGGAAGGAGAAACAGATTTTGAAGAGAGAATCCATAAGAGTCTCTAGAATTGTCATCGTTACTAGAAATCAAAGGTAAGAGGGGAGAAAAGGGTTGTCAATATGTGTGTATTGCATGATGGGGGTAGAGAAGAGAGGTTCTTACTCTCATTAGGGTTCCATGATTTGCTTTGATGAATTATTGTGTGATAAAATTCTGGAAATTTGTTGGTTGATTATGTGTTTACAAGTGTTTCTATAACTGAATCTATGTTCGAAATATCATGATTATGTATCTGCATTTTTCTTCCATTGATGAATGTATGAAGCTTTGAATATGTGGGTAAATTTTGTAATAAACTTCCATTTTGTGAATTAAACTCGAAATTTATGTTATCCATCTTGATAATTCTCTATAAAATCACATGGATTGTAAGAGTTTCAATCATCTCTTACCCTAGTTTACACATTACAAAAGCTAGTTTCATTTTCTACAACTTTATTTCAAGTATTGTGTACTGAAGCTTTCCTTTATTATTCAAATTTTGCTTTCTTTTTGTTCAGGTTATATCTATTCCATGCTTATTGTTATCGCTTTACTTTTATTTTTCAATTTTGAACGCTTATTTTTCTTTGTTTTTAATCATGTATGAGTAGTCCATTAGGGACTAGGGTCATGATACTTGTCTCATGACACATCCCTTTTGAATCACCCGTAAATTAGTTATGAGAATTTAAGGTTAAAAGTTATTTTAGAGTCCGAGGTCTTAAACTATTTACGCCATTTGCGAAAGTCGGGGCAATTCAAATACTGATCATATACCGATCATCAAGGGTGTCTCGAACTCGATTAAGAACGTTTCATTTTTATAGTTGTGCAAAAATAACACTCTCAGATGAATTATTCGGGCTAGGGAAAGCAGACGAATTATCCACCTAAGAGAGTACAAGACACTGAGAAAAGTGGGTGTTCTACACTTTTATCTATTTTATATAGCCTAGCCTATTTCTCATAACTAGATCGGATGATTGATTGGGTATGTTGAGACAAGGATTCATATACCCTGAGTCCCATTTATCATTATAATTTGAATCTGTTAATTTTATCAATCAAACTTAAGCACTCAAAGTTTTGGTCATTCTAGCTTTAAACCGATGTAATAGAAATAAATACTCAACATTTGGTCCCCGAAGTTCGACAACCTTTTTATACTCCTTCGCATTATCTTAAGCTTGTGGGAAGTACCACACCTTGATACTTAAGCATAAATCTTCTATTTAGTTAAATGATTTCAGACGTGTTTCCTTGGTTAGCTCTCTTGTAAGTTAGTTGCTAAAGCTTTAGCAAATAGACTATGGGAGGTCATGAAGAAGCATAGTTCCCCTAATCTATTTGTCTTTCTTAAAGGTACAATATTGGTGAACAGTGTTGTGGTTTTTAATGAATTGATTAACTTGGCTAAGAAAGCTAGGAAGCCTTGTCTCATTTTTAAAGTGGATTTTGGGAAAGCTTATGACTCATAGAGTTCGGATTGTATGGATTATATGTTAGTTATATTTGGGTTCATGATAAGTAAAGGTCTTGGATTAGGGCTTGTGTTTTTACTGGGAAACTCGCGGTGTTAGTAAATGGTTTCCTAACTCAAGAGATTATCATTCAAATGGGGTTGAAGCAATGAGACCTCCTATCTCCTTTTTTTCTGAGAGTGGCTGAAGATTTGAGTGGCTTGATTAGCAAGGCCATTGAGTTGGGATATTCTCGTTGGGTTTAGGATTTGCACCTTAGGTTTAGTGGTCTCCTATTTACATTATGTGGATGACACTTTTATCTTAGCAGAGCCATCTATTGAGAACATTTGGACTATCAAAGATATCCTTAGAGGCTTTGAGCTTGCTTCTGGCATCAGGGTAAATTTATTTAGAAGTAGTTTGATATGAGTCAACGTGACCATGTTTTTTTGGTTTCTAGTGGTGACTTCTTTCACCAGAAAATTGAGGTCCTTCCTTTCAAGTACATTGGGCTTCCATTGGGAGCTATTCTTGGAAGCACAAATATGTTAGTTTGGTAGTGCGGGTGGTTCTTCTTAATTTTTAACTTAAAGTGACCCCTATTTTTTATGTGTCTTTTTTGAAAATTTCTGCTAAGGTTAGGAGGAAAATTATCAAGATCTAAATAAGGTTTTTGTGGGGTGGGGATAAGGGAGTTTCTAAAATCTCCTGGGTTAGTTTTAATTATGTGTGTAAGACTAATAAAAAAGGTGGCTTGGGGGTTAGGGATCCTCGTCTAGTCAACTTATCTCTTTTCTCTAAATGTAGGTGGTGCCTTATTTTATGTGATTGAGGTCTGTGGTTAGATGTTCTCTGTGTTTGTTATGGTGTTACAGTTTTTACCTCTTTGAGGGGTGGCAGAGACTCAAGCTTCTAAAGCTCCTCTTCTTGGTGGAAAGGAGTGTCCTTGCTGGGGTCTGAGAAGGAAGGTCCATCTGACTGGCTTGTAGATTGTACCTGTAGAAAGGTTGGGTAAGAGTTTCAGACATATTTTTGGCTTGACCCTTGGGTTGGTATTCCCCTCAAGGATAGGTTTATTAGGTTGTTTAAAGTCATTGACTATCTTGAGGCGAATGTAGGGAAATTTGGTAGGTGGGAGGATAAGTCGCTTATTTGGGACTTTAGATGGAGGATGCCTTTCTTCATTCGCGAGGAATCGACGTTTGTTGATCTCCTCTCGTTTATTCAAGGTCACTCTTTTTCTCTAGACAACGATAAGTGGCTTTGGAAGTTTCCCGAAGATGGTTGCTTTTCGGTTTCCTCTGCTTATCGTTCTCTTTTAGCCTCTTCAAATCCATATATTATTGGTAATTTTCCTCTTCCTCAACTTTGGGGGTGGTTTGGCTCCTTCTAAGGTGATTGTGTTCTCTTGGCAACATTTCCTAAATAGGTTCCTTTTTAGAGATAATTTATTCAAGAGAAAGATGTTTGTTGATCCCTGTCTTACTTCGTTTTCCTTTTTGTGAAGGTTCTATCGAGTCATTTTCTCACTTGTTTGCCACATGTGACGTATTTAATACAGTATGGTATAAAAATTTTAATTAGTTAGGGTGACATATAATCCTTCCCAAGGAACACGGTCTACTCTTCAAGAGTTTTTATTCCTTGGGATATAGAGTGAAATATATGGGGGAGGTGGGTTCTGTGATCTGGATTGTCGTGGTATAGACCATTTGGAAGACCCGAAATGAGATTTGTGCTTTCTAGTCTACAACAAGCATGAAATAAGTGGAGGATAGGAGTATTTTTCTGGCTTGGAAATGGTCTTTTGACAGATCAGAGGAAACTCTTACACCTGCACGGATTGGCTTCAAAACTCTATCCTTTGGATTAATCAATAGCGTATCGGGATATCGGCTAGGTTGAGAGCGTTGTGTTTCTTTTCTTTTTTCTTAGTGGTTGTTGATCTGGTGTTGGTGATCCAGTATGCTTGAGTTCTAACTTATCTTTCATTTGGCAGTTCTGGGTCTTAGAAGACATGTATCTCTTCGAGTTTTTGGAGTTTTGTGTGGCTTGTTGTTTTTTTTAATAGGGTTTCCTTATTTGTGTTTTTGTTTTATTTGTTGCTTTTTTTTCATTGTAGATTTTGGTTTTCCTTGTAACAATTATCTTTTCTACGTAATCTATTTGGGATCTTCCCTTTCTATTGTTACTATTTAACCATTAAGAGAACTACTAATGACTTGAGTGATCCAATATAAGATGAATTGGGCCTTAATCCAGTTTGAAAAAAAGTTAATCCTTTCATATTAAAAGAAATGGTGTAGTATTTTAAATGACATGGCAGCAACATATAAAATGCAAGAACCACTTCTTGAACTAATAACATTAGTCTTTTTTATTACAAAAAGATCATTAGTCTTAATCAATAAGGAAGGGTTGTAGGGGAACATAACATTAACATAATTTTATATAAACAAAGGTGACTTGTGTCTAAACAGAAGTCTTAGTTTCCTTGATAATTCCATTTCTTAATCAACCAATGAAGCTTCTATCTATTTTCCATGACACAAAAACAACATAACCAATGGGTCCCTTTGTTTGCTGTTCTCTGTTTTTGCCAGTTCATATTTTAGCCGTTGAATTATTCTTTCAAAACGAGTATACACTTTAGCTGTAATTGAATTCAACACATCAACCACTACTACTGCATTCTAACACTTTGTAACGTTACCATTAATTTAATTTCTTAAACCTCCCTATAATTTTTTAATATTTAATTTACATTTTTAATACAGATACAAACAAATGGAATGCATATAGGAGCGTTGTTGAGTCAAATTTGAACACCATTCCATTTTCCTCAACAACTATATAATCCCTACTCTTCATCTTTAAAATTCTCACACACACATCTGGTTTCTTTTCTTCTACGAGGTTCAGTAACCTCAACCTCGTAGAGAAACAAAAAACCTGAAAAATACTTCAATATTTTATTTTTAAAAAAATGAAGTCACATTCATCTGGTGTAGCGAAAAGATTATGGAATGTGTTGAGAATCGCATTTTTTATGATGCGAAAAGGTTTTATATCAAAGAGAAAGATGATTATGGATATGAACTTGATGATGAAGAAAGGCAAAGTGCTAAGAAAATCATTGAGTAATTTAATGTCATCATCACAAAATCGTCACCGGAATAAAATTGGTGGCGGATTTATGGTGCATGATTATGAATTTTCTTGTAGTAATAGTCCAAATCCTGGTTATTTCAACCTATCAAAACGTAAGCATCATTTCAATTTTCCTTGTATCAATGCTCCTGAGGTTTTTGAAGATGAAATTTTACCTTTTCAATATCAACTGTCACCACTGGAAATTGAAAATGTGTGTAAGAGTAGTGTGGCTATGGTGCCTAAGACTCCTGAATATACATTCAATTTTAGGTTTGATTCATCTGAAGAGAGAAGAAGTCCACGTTTTTCTGTGAGAGTCTCGAATTATTCTGCATTGGAGGAAAATGAAGAGATTGGAAATTGTCAAGTTGATGATGAAGCTGAGGATTTCATTAGAAAGTTTTATGAACAGCTAAGGACCCAAAGCCGCGTGCAATTGCAGGGGTTTTAAGAAACAATTCGCGGCCCTTTCCCGATGATAATCGCGATGAATCTCATGGAAAATCTGCAGTATCAATCATGGTAACAATGTTATTATGATTGCAATTTTTTTGGTTTTCACCATTCGAATTCTGGCATCAGTTGGTTTTAACCATCTCTCGATTGCCAGAAATCGAACAGTAGTCCTCTATCGCAATTTTAAACAGTGAAATTGGAAATTTCTATGATAGCAAGAGATATAAAGACGAATTGAATAAATATATATAATAATCTTATTTGTATTATTGAATGCTCATCATTGATCGATGTGTTGTATAAGAATTTTCTTTTTTCTTGTGCATAATTTTTGTGTGCATATCATAATTTTTATCATTGATTTTTTTTTTCATCTGGTAATTGTATTGGAATAAACCATCAAAAAATATAATATATAGTTAGTAATTTTTAAAGTATAAAAAATTTGTCTAAATGAAAATCTTTACATATGTTTTTCTAGTACTATTTTTTTAGTATATAAAAATTTTTCATTTTATTTAAAAATCGAGACTAGACATAATTTATATACGACTCACATTTGTCTTTTATTCCACTTTATTTTTACTAAAATATTTAAATATAATTGAATATTTACAGCTGATTATTTTGCCTCAAATTTAAATTATAAATTCGCTGATTATTATTATTTGAGAAAAGGGAACTACATTGATAGTGTATAATATAATTACAATGTCAACTATGTATTTTGCGAAATTACTATTTTAATTTTAAAATACTAATATAATTTAACAAATTTAAATATTTTGATTGATTGTCTCTGTAAAATTGATTTATGCAGTATACTAACTTTAAAGTCTTACTATTTTATTTTAAAGATTAATTAATATGCATTTTAAAAAGTTTTATAAAACCATCATAAACAAATATTCATAGATTATACTTTAAATCTGATTTTTAAAAAATCAAATACATGTTAAAATTTAACGGTTTTAAATGTCAGTGTAATATCTTTATATCGTCTATTGTTGAGGTATATTAATTAAATTTTTTATTTTATAAAATATAAAAAAAAAAAGTGAATAAATAATTTATTTATTTAACTTTTCTTTGGGAATACCTGTCAAATATTTGTTTATCTGAAGTTGTACCATAAATTTGCTATTTAAAATCCACCTACAGACTTTTACCAGGTCTTATATTTGCAAATAATTAAAATAAAAATTATATATATATATATATATATATATATATATATATATATATATATATATTGCAATATGTTTTGTAACCAACTGTGAAACTCCTATATTTTAAAAGTTTTTTATTTTGAAACATTTGTTTTGTTTCTCAAATTTTTTATATTTTTGAAAAAACTCGACTATTTTATATTTTTGAAAAAACTCGATATTTTAATATTTTTGAAAAAAACTCGATTTTTTTTATATTTTCGAAAAAACTGAATTTTTTCATATTTTCGAAAACACTCGACTTTTTAATATTTCCGGAAAAAAACTCTACTTTTTTATATTTTCGAAAAAAATCGACTTTTTTCATATTTTCGAAAAAAAATTGACTTTTTCATTTTTTCGAAAAAACTCGATTTTTTCATATATTCAAAAAAACTCTACTTTTTTCATATTTTCGAAAAAACTCGACTTTTTCATATTTTCAAATAAAACTCGACTTTTCCATATTTCTGAAAAAACTCGACTTTTTCATATTTCCGAAAAAACTCTACTTTTTCATATTTCTGAGAAAACCCGACTTTTTCATATTTAGGAAAAAACTCGACTTTTTTATATTTTCGAAAAAACTCGACTTTTTTCATTTTTCCGAAAAAAACTCGACTTTCTCATATTTCCGAAAAAAATCTACTTTTTCATATTTTCGAGAAAACTCGACTTTTTCATATTTCTGAAAAAACTTCACTTTTTCATATTTCCGAAAAAAACTCGACTTTTTCATATTTTCAAAAAACTCGACTTTCTCATATTTCCGAAAAAAATCTACTTTTTCATATTTCCGGAAAAAAAATACTTTTTCATATTTCTGATAAAACTCGGCTTTTTCATATTTTTGAGAAAACTCGACTTTTTCATATTTCTGAAAAAACTCGACTTTTTCATATTCCCGAAAAAAAACTCTACTTTTTCATATTTCCGAGAAAACTCGACTTTTTCATATTCTGGAAAAAACTCTACTTTTTCATACTTCCGAAAAAACTCTACTTTTTCATATTTCCAAAAAAATATACTTTTTCATATTTCTGAGAAAAATCGACTTTTTCATATTTCTGAAAAAAACTCAAATTTTTCATATTTCCGAAAAAAACTCGACTTTTTTATATTTCCGAAAAATCTCTACTTTTTACATATTTCCGAATAAAACTCAATTTTTTCTTATTTTTGAAAAAAAAAATTTTGTATTTCTGAAAAAACTCTACTTTTTCATATTTTCGAAAAAAATTCTACTTTTTCATATTTCCAAAAAAATTCGACTTTTTAATATTTTCGAAAAAATTATACTTTTTCATATTTCCGAGAAAAGTCGACTTTTTCATATTTCCAAGAAAACTCGACTTTTACATATTTTTGAAAAAAATCGACTTTTTCATATTTCCGAAAAAATTCGACTTTTTTCATATTTATGAGAAAACTCGACTTTTTCATAATTACTTACAAATTTAATTTTGTGAAACAATTTTTTTATAAAATTTAAAATATAAATTATTAAAAGAAATTAATTAAAATATTTAAAGTAAGTTTTTGGATAGACGGATATCCGTCCATTAAAATAATGTTAAGGGGTGGATTTTATCGTTAATTGATAGATTGGATTGGATATTTTTCAGAAAATTTTAATGGATTTTTAATGAACTAATGGATTATTTTGATCCATCCGTTAACAATTCAATCAATATCCATTCAACCCATCTATTTTGTCACCCTTACTTTAAACCATAAACTAAATAATACTCAAAATTTTATATTACATATTTTGTATTTTTTTTAGAGTACACAATACTATCATTAAATTATAAAAATGATAATATCCTCAAACATTATAAATCTCATTTTCATAATAAGTCAGTCATATAGTAATAAAAATAAATAAAACATATATTAATAAAGTTTGGTCAGTTTCGGTTTTCATCGGGTTCAAAATAAGCATCTGAGCTCGACCAAAGCAACCCTACATTATCCAAATTAAGCAACTGATTCAACCTAACACCCGACCTGACTCATTTGCCCAAAAAAGACAATGGGTCGGTCGATTTCAATCGGTCTGTTCAAATTTGTCCACCCCTACCACCTACAATCAGTACTCTTCACGTGTTGCAAAAGATCATAAGACCATTAAGACACTTACCTTTGTTCTTGTTGTATCTTGGTTGTTTTTTGTTGTATTGTTGGGTTTAACATTCTACATTTTACACAACAATACAGCAAAAAACAACCAAGATACAACAAGAACAAAGGAAAGTGTCTGAATGGTCTTCTGATCTTTTGCAGCCTTCATCTTTAGTTTCTTGATTTTATTGTTCTGCTTCATATCCACTGTCAAGTTTAGACATCCAGGGCAACCTCCATTGAATCTAGGTTCAGCATTCTTTCCTTGATACAGTTCATCATTCCAATGAAATAGATGACAATCGTCAACATTCTGGAAAAAAAAAAGAGACGACATAAAACAAGCATCAAAATTCTGGAAAAATAAGAGACGAGATGAACAAAAGAAGAGACAAATTTTTACATACCCCCCAAAATTTACACTTCTAATATCTTCTTCCTGGGTTTGAGCTTGACTTTGAAACATGGATTCTCATGGGAAGCTCGTGGCCACAAACCGGTGGTTTACTCACACTCGTCGTGTAGCATGAACTCGTGCTTCCACTCATTTTCTTGTATTGGTGAAGATACGAGCTGATTTCAAAACTTAGGGGAGATCTTAAACCCTAGCTGCAAATATAATTTGGGAAAGGAAGAAGAAGAATGAAAGCAATTCACGAAAAACATATGTTTGCCACATGTATTTTACATGTATTCCATGAAATAATAAAAATGCCAAGCTGTAATGTCCACCTCAGCATTTAAGTTGACCAAATTCATTTAAGGACCAAAATAAGAGAATCTTAAAAAGGCAGGGATGAAATCTGTGTTTTTTTTTTACAGGGTCCTTTTTCGATTTCGCCCCATATGGCAGGGTCTAAAATGTGTATTAAACCTTTTTAAAATTGATATTGAACATCCTGTAGCATATGTTCATAAAAAATGGACTTGAAGATCCATTATTTAGACGTCTAAAGTTAATTGTATGACCGATACTTCAGAGATCATAAATTCTAAATTAAATATTGAAACACACAATACATGAATATTAAGATATTTATTTGCGTTAAGCCAACACATTACTATTTGTTTATCCTCCCTTGATGTATAATTTATTTTTCAATTGATCAAATATAATACACTAATACGAGTCTTGAAAGAATATTGGAAAAATATATTTGATATGAATCTCATTTTTGAAATATAATTTGAGAAAATAATTGCTTGATTGTAGACCAGTAGGCTGATTATTAATTGTGAAATTAATTTTTCCAATATTATGGGGAGAGATTAAGCGGCTAAAAAGTGAATCAGAAGTTCAAATGAACAATTTAAAATAAATTGTTATCTTGATCCTCGTATAAATGTATATGAATCAAAAGTTCAAAATATTTCTCATTTGCAAAATTTATAAAATCAATTATCAGTTACTATTACTTCAACCAAAGTAGATTCTCCTATTGGACAATCTAATATTGCAAAGGAGTTGAAATTGCGCATGAAGCGTGTTAGGAATGTTGGTTCCAATACTAAAACTCCTCTACAAGAAAAAGAGATAAATTAAATATGACCCAAGTGAGGATATGAAGAACTAACCAGGTACCTGAAACTTATGAAAATTAAGAGATCTTGATAAATTATGTCATGAAGAGAATATGATTGAACCAAAATAAAGTCAATGTTGACAATGTCTTTGTATATAATATAGCGCTAAAGATGATAAATGATAACGAGGATCATGAGTAAAAGTCTATCAAAGATTGTATACAAAGTGAAAATTGGCCAAAATGAACATATTCAATAGAAGAAGAATAAAGAACAAGGTGTATTTGATACAAATATCTGAGGTACGGGAAATCACCATAACAAAGACCTAAAGCACTTAAGGTTTCTAAGATATTCAATGTATAAGAAATCTTAAGGCTTTTACAATTACAACCTACAACAGAAAATCTCCATATACAATTGTGTTGTTAATTGTTGATCTAGTTACTCCTTCTTCTGGATGATCCTTGTTAAAGATTCAGTTTGAACCTTCAGCCATATTTATAGCCTTTTCAGAAACTAGTCGTTGAAGAGGTAACTTGATCAAGAGTCTTTGATTTTGCTCCATAGTACAAGAGACGTTAAAGATAGATACACCATAAGATCTTGATCCAATGTGTAACATGTTTAACCTTTGAGTCTTCAAGAGACCATGTACTATTAGAGCCATTGAGAGTATATATCCATAAAGTATCTCATCCTTTCTTGAGGCTTGCAATCTGTAGACTCTAGCTGGCAAACTGATTTAACAATACAACTTTCTTTCTGTAGTACTGCAGCTTCAGCTTTATCACCAACTCTGAATGGTACCAGAAGCCAATTCGCATTCACTAAGTGTAAAGACAATTATGTTACTTCTTCTGATGCTGAGACCTTCAGCTTCAGAGTCTACGTCAGACATCACTTAGCAAGTGTTCTTCAGATTCTGCCACCAGAAGCTAGTAATTCAGCAACTCCCAAAGTGTGCTAATGTAAAACAGATTCTGGCTATAATATTTACAAGTATTAGAACCTGCACACATGTAACACACATCAAATAAACCATTGTTCTTTCAATACTTTGTTATCATCAAAACCCAAGGAAAATATTCCATGAACAAATCTTGTTCTAACAGCCTCCCCATTTTTTATGATGACAAACACAAGTATTTAAAGGACAATGTTGGGCAATTATAATTTTCTCTGCAACATCAGGGTATGAGGGTTGTAAGCTCCCCCTTAGTCTAATATTTCAAAGTTGAGTTCTGTAGACTTCATACTAGGTACTACTTTCTAGAAAAAGTAATTCAGTTTTCTTAGTAACATTAGTGTCTAAGGTTTATAAGCTCCCCCTGAGTCAAACAGTTCCAAGGTTGAGGTTTGTAAGTTCCCCCTGAGTTCCATATTTAAGAAAACCAAAAATAATATTTTAACTTCCTTTGGCAACATCAGAATACAAGGTTTTAAGCTCCTTCTGAGTTTGATAGGCTAAGGCTGAGTTTGTAAGCTCCTCCTTAGTTCTATGTACAATAAAGTTAAAATGTGTTGCCCATGCAAGATAACCATAATAACAGAAATATAAATAACTAAATTATAATTGTCCAATATGTACAACTGAATATGTACTCAATGGGTTCAGTTTATAATTAAATACTTGCCATCATTTCTCCCATTTTTGTCACATAAAAAAGAATAAAAAAAAGAGAAAGAAAAAGAATTACAATCATAAATGCATCACAGGTCATCGTTATAGGATTTGTGATCAAGTAACACGGGTCATTAAGGATTGTATAATGCATGCTTTAAATTTTTAGTAGTCATTACTGTTCCAAGAATCAAGCAAGGATTTAAATCAGTCGTTTGAGTTACTCAAAAGTCATTATAAAAGCAATCACAACCTAGTTCATTTTCATCAACATCCACTAGAGTCATGGAGTCATCAGCTGAGAGTCATAAGAATTCTGTCGTGATAGAAATATATGAGAGCTCTTCAAGACAGAATGTAAAAAATGTACAGAAATGATCTGGTCAGAGTGGAGGTGGTAGCTGGTCAGATTATCAAGCTCTTGGAGTTTTTGCAAATTGGTTTGGTTGGAAGTGAACCAAGTGGTTTCATACAAAATCATGGTTCCAATGTGCAAGTACACAACTTTTCTAAAATGGTTGCAACTTCAAAAACATTTCTTCTATCCATGGAAAAGTTTGAGTGCATAAAGAACAAGTTGGAAGCTCAAGACAAGTTGTCTTTGTGATTAAAGTCACTTTTCCAAAATGGAAGTGAAACCTTTCTTCCCAAAATGGCATGATTCAATGCATAAAGGCTTAAACACTTGGATAATGCTTCTAAAATTCGTGAAATCTTCTGATTATGGATGTATTAGAGGTAATGAGGGCAAAAAATCAAGATCATAGGGCATGGCTTGGAGATTTGATCAAGAACAACTTATGGAAATGCCTTGAAAATCAACTTTGTGCCACCAACTTCATGAATTCGAAACTCTTAGCTCAAGATTGGGATCAAGGAGTTCTTGTACTTTTTGAAAATCCCCAAACATGCTCTACAACTTTCATGTTTAATTAATTTCTTAATTCTCAATGGATCATAGTGAAAACTGACTCCAAAGATTGGTACTTTTTTTATAACAAAAACTGCCTTGAAATTTTTCTAAGTGTGGAAAGTTTTTCACTAACTTGATGGCTTCATAACTCAAAATCCTTTCACTTTTTGGAGATTGACCCTAAATTAAAAAGTTTTAGCATGTTGTAAGGGCTTCAATTTGATCTTTGGAACACAAAAAATGGTGGTCTAAATTGAAAGTTATGACCTTTCAAAGTTGGCACCAAATTAGGGTTTTTCACCATACTTAGAAAAAATTCAACTTCTTCCACTTTACCCCTTTTGCAAGAAACCTCCACATTCTTGATTTTTCATGGTCAAACTCATTGATCAAACATGTTTACATGAAATTTAGCTTGAGGACTTCAATTTTGACCAAAAATCTCAAAAGTCAAAGAGTTGACTTTACAGTTAAAAGCTTGTGCATCAGATGAAATTGACTGTGTGATCCTCAATGATCTTAAACTCTTGAGCCTTGTAAACATCATGGATGGACTCCAAGGATGTATTTGAGCATCTTGAATCATGTACCAAGGCTTGGGATTATGCCTTGATCAAAAGTCAAAGGCACGGTTGACTTTGTCAGATAAAACCCTAATTTGTGGTCAGATGGAGTTGATCTTGATGAAATTGTAACAAGACCAATTTGCACTTGATTTTTGATGGAGAGAGGTCTCTTGAGTGTATGAACACTTGGTAGGTTGATGATCAATCCAAGACATTGACTGATCAAATAAATATCCTCTTGATTCCCTTGATTCTCTTGATTCAAAACCCTAACTCATGGATGAAACAAACAAAAAGCAACTTGCACAAGGTTAGGGTTAGCAATGCAATGTGTGATGTTCCTAGAATGATGATGAAATCTAGGGTCAAAATTTGGGGTATGACAATGCCCATCCTCAAATATTTAACCAAAGAACAATTTCCTAGTGAAAAAGCGGAAGCCTAAGAGATAAGGAGGCTCAGTAATCGATATGTCGTTGTGGCGGATAGACTATACAAAATGGGAATTTTGACCCTCATGCTAAGATGTATCGCTGAAGATGAAGTCAATCGAGTTTTAGCCGAAGTACATGGAGGTATCTGCGGAAGCCACATAGGAGGATGGACTTTGGCATGAAAACCTTTAAGGGTCATATATTAATGGTAATAAATGCTTAGGGATAGTGTGAGGTTTGCCAACCAATGTAAAAAATGTCAGAGGTATGCACCCTTTATCCACACATCGACTAGGTTGTTACTTTTAGTTATGTCGCCATGGCCATTTTATCAATGGGGTGGACATATTAGGCTCATTCATGTTAGCTCTAAAACAACTAAAATTCATATTAGTATGAGTGGATTATTTTACTAAGTAGGTGGAAGCAGAAGTTGTGGCTAAGATAACAACAGAAATAGTCAGACACTTTTATTGGAGGAATGTCATATGTCATTTCGGCCTACCCAAAACCATAGTCTCTGTGGTATCGATTTTTTCTCAAATCTAGGTATCAAGACCAAATTCATATTGGTCGAACATCCCTAGGTTAACAGATAAGCGGAATCCGCCAATAAAGTTATGTTGTCGGCAATGAAGAATAAGTTAAACAAAGCCAAAGGTTTATGGGCCGGTCATCTCCAAGACGTTATGGCCCTACCACACAACTCCACATTCCTCAACCAAGGAAATTCCATATTGAATGATGTACAAGGCTGAAGTTATGCTTCCGATTAAAATCAATACTCCAACGTGGTGAAGGGATCACTTCAACGAAGAGAATAATCGAGTTGAACTACAAGGCGAGGTAGATTTAATAGATGAAGTCTGTGAAATGGAACACATTCAGGAGTATGCGACCAAGCAAATGGTGGAAAGAAGATATAGCACCAAAGTGTGACCTAGGGTGATGGAAAAAGGCAATCTGGTTTTAAAGCAGATAGTTAACCCGTAAAAAAAAGTCGAATTTTAGCCCAATTGGGAAGGACCGTACAGAATTATGCAGAAGTTGTCACACGAAACCTACAAGTTATAAAGTTTGGATGCAGGAGAAGTCCCATGCACCTGGAATACGACAACTTTAGAGTGTTATTTCAGTTAGAAGAACGTATATTTGTTTTATTTCTACCATGAATAAGTTGTAAAATAAATTTCTTTAAATATTAATAAGGAAACGATCGGTGAAAGCACACTTTTCCCCTACAAGGGCATGAGTTTTAATGAGGCACCTCAGGCATTTCATGAGCTATTGTTTTTTAGGTCTAGGCGAAGAATGGGAGGGAAAGCTCTCCAAGTTATTTAACTCAAGTCCTCCACGGGGGGCGGCCAACTAGAACCCATTGGACTCTCTGAGTTATTTAACCTAAGTCATCCATAGGGGGCGACCAACCGGAACCCACTGGTATCTCCGAGTTATTTAACCTAAGTCCTCCACATGGGCGGTCAACCGAAATCCACTGAGCTTTTCGAGTTATTTAACCAAAGTCCTCAATAGAGGGTGGCCAAGCGGAACCCATTGGGATCTCCGATTTATTAACCCAAGTCCTCCACAGGAGGGGCCAACCAGAACCCATTGGTCTCTCCAAGTTATTTAACCCAAGTCCTCCACAAGGGGCAGTGTAACACCCACATATAATAACATACATCAAAGCATATATATTATACATAAATTCAAGTATTTGGTACTGAAATACCACATGTTCCCAGTTAACACGTTGTACATATACATGCCCAAATTGCAACATACAAAAAACTATGGCATAATGTATACAAGATGTTCTAAGGCACTAAGAACTAGATCAATACAATGATCTCAAAAATAAACTCCAACAACGGAAGTCTCGCCATCCCAAAAGTAAAGGTAAGTAAGGATGATCAAACGGCCTTATCCTTACCCTTCGCGGAACCTGAAGCACCTGTAATATAATCAACAACATGGGGTGATATATTAAATCTCAGTGAGTTCCCTATCTTATTGATTCTCTCGGCTTTACAAGGTTCTATCAATCCTAACTCAAGTCAAAGGGGAAGGGAAGTGACCTTGAGTTCACAATCTCACACTATATGGAAACATGTTCATGAGTTCACCAACTCAAAATATCACTAATCGATAACCTTACCAAGGCATCCTCTCTTCTCTCCCGCTTCTACGTCTAGAAGGCGACCCGAGTCATGGATCCTTGTAACTTACTTGACATACAAAATGGATTCGGGTTCTACGGGCCATTAACCATTATGAATCGTCACTTCACACGAGCCATTCACCGTCACAAGTCTCTTTACCCTTAGGCTCCATTCGTACTAAACGCGGAAATCAAACCTGCCAAGTAATCGTGCATACATTCTAGAAGAGCTCGAGACTCATGAAACGGCAACTCAAGGGAAACAGTTACGATTCCATGATCTCACATACAAACATGATTGTATTCGACAATCACAAGGCCACATTCGCCTTAAGGCCTCTTTTTCCTTTTCTCATAATCACAATGGTTCACACATGTTCCATACTAGTGTTTCACTCTCTCCTAGACCATTACTCGTCACGGATGCACCTTCCTACATCACATGCACGAGCATCGCCATCTAGATTATCTACCAGTTCCTAGTCACCTACTAGGTTCTAATATAATTTTATGGTAAAGTTCCTCACTCTTCCTATTCCATATTTTAACATGTTATGTCTCAACATACTTCACAACAATAGAAAAGGTAAGCATAATACAATTTTGTGATAAAATAGTACATAATAATTAAATCACAAAGTTATATAATTCTTGGGTTCTCTCCGATTTATTTAATCGGGCAACAAAACTAATATTTTTCACTTTCATCATGTAGAATATTTCCCCAGCTTTCCATCGGTACCAAGAACACCTCGATCGGAAGCACGGTTCAAAAGATATTAATTTTCTAAAATATTTTTCAAAACACAACAATGGTAACCGGTTACCTCAAAATGAGTAACCGGTTACGCATTCTTCCTACGCAGACAGTAGCCAAAATCCAATAGGGTAACCGGTTACCTCAAAATGAGTAACCGGTTACTCAGTTCATTTTTGCGTAAAAACATCTATTTTTCCTGCAAGTAACCGGTTACCTCAAAGTGAGTAACCGGTTACCGCTGAACCAGAGGCCAAAAAACCTACTATTTTCAGCAAAAACTCAATGGAAACTAATCCAAAATTCTTAGGAACATCAAGCAAGCATATGAGGTTCAAGGTAAACATAACCCGACTATATTACCTGACTATTTCCACATTTTAACCGTTAGAAACATCGATTCCATAATATTATTCATAATCCAACATTTCTAACCTAAACTTCTAACATTCCTAGAATTCTAAAACTCAAGTTCTAACTAGAACCCTCCTCTAGACAAGATGATGATGAAGATTGAGAGATGATTTGAAGAAGAGATGATGATCCAAGCTTTCTTCTTCTTCTTCTAGGTTTCCTTTCTCTTTCTCCTTTTTGCTCTCCCTTCTCTCTACTCTTACTAACTTCTCTTTTTATCTTTGTTCCAAATGAAGAGGAAAGGAAAAACAAAAAGATATAGAGAAATATCTTTAAGTTAGTAACACTAACTAAATTGTCCAAAATAGCTCTATAGCACCAAATGCTAAAACCTCAGAGTCAGATAATTATTAATTTGACCTGCTCTGAGCTCGTCAGTTACTCTAATTATCTTTGCAGATAATTTCACAGAGAACATCAGAACCCAGTTGATCAGAACCAACATTATCCAGAGCAAAATAAAAATGCGGGGTATTACATCCTCCTCTCCTTAAATAGAAATTCGTCCTCGAATTTAAAATTGCCTAAATAGATTAGGGTAAGCATCCCGCATATCTGATTCTAGTTCCCAAGTTGCATCGTCCCGATGCGTCTCATCCCACTGAACTTTAACAAGAGGAATCTCTTTATTCCTTAGTACCTTAGTTTCTCTTCCTGTGATACGACTTGGTTGAGGCTCAAATGTTAAATATGCTTCTATCTCAATCGTATCTGGTAGAATTGGCTGAAGAGGATCTAGAACAAACTTTCGGAGCTGAGGCACATGAAAAACATCGTGCATCTCTGACAGAGAAGGCGGGTAAGGCTAATCTGTAAGCTACTTCTCCAATCCTTTCTAAAATCTGATACGGTCCCACGTATCTCGGACTTAACTTTCGCGACTTAAACGGTCCTTTCAACCTCAATCTCGGAGTAACCTTCAAAAACACGTGATCACCTTCATCAAACTCTAGAGGTCTCCTATGGTTATCCGCATAACTCTTCTGATGATTTTGTGCTTGTTTAACTTTATCATGGATCATTCTAATCTTTTTTGTAGTCTCTTGGATAATCTCGCGTCCCAAAATTCTATCTTCGCCAACTTTTGCCCAACACAAAGGCGTCCTACATTTCCTTCCATACAATGCTTCGTAAGGAGCCATACTAATACTCGCATGGTAACTATTATTGTATGAAAACTCAATCACCGATAAAAATTCTATCCAATTTCCCCACTTTCAAGTACACAACCCCTTAACATATCTTCCATCGTTTGTATTGTCTGTTCTATATGACCATCCGTTTGCGGATGATTCGACGTACTCAAACACAACTTTGTTCCCATAGCTTGTTAAAAAGCTTTCCAAAATCTTGAAGTAAACTTTGGATCTCGATCTGACACAATACTAGAGGGAATACCATGTAACCTCACAATTTCCGAAATGAACAACTTTGCGAGATGACTCGCCTTGTAAGTAGTCTTTACGGCTAAGAAATGCACAGATTTCGTCAACCGATCCACTATTACCCAAATAGAATCATAACCACCTTGTGCACGGGGTAATCCAACTGCAAAGTCCATAGAGATAATATCCCACTTCCATACCGGAGTTTCTAACGGTTGTAATAAGCCACCCGGTCTTTGGTGTTCAATCTTTACCTGTTGGCATACCGCACACTCCGATACATACACCGCAATATATCTTTTCATACCGGACCACCAATAGTCCCTCTTTACATCTTGATACATTTTTGAAGAACCAGGATGTATAGTAAAAGCACTCTTATGCGCTTCCTTCAAAATTCTTCTTTTCAACACTGCATCATCTGGAACACAAATCCTTTGGTTAAACAGAATAACTCCATCGGTAGCTCGCACGAAACCCGGTTGAACTAACAATTCTTGTAATTTCTCATCCAACACTTGTCCTTGTTGAATTTCTTCCCTAAGATTAGAATTGACATTCAAATTTCCCATAATCACACCATTAGGAGTCCAAACAAATTGGAGATTAAGATCTCTAAACTTTTCCAATAAGGTATACTCTAACATCATCAACTCGGCATTATGCAACACTTTTCAGCTTAATACATCTGCCACTTTATTCGCTTTACCCGGATGGTACTTTAGTTCCAAGTCATAATCCTTCAAATACTCCATCCATCTCCTTTAAACGCATGTTCAACTCTTTTTGGTCAAATAGATACTTCAAACTCTTGTGGTCGCTGAACATCTCAAAATGTACCTCATACAAATAATGACGTTGATCGGTAAAATAGCAAGTGTACTATTTTTACCGATGTAGTAATAGTAGGAGTTATCCCCAGAATCGATCTCTCGAGGACTGAGTGTAATTATAAGTGCAGATGTTAGTTCAATTAAACAAAAATTCCTTAAGGGTTTGTTTGTTTTGAAAATTATAATAACAATTAAGAAAATAACCAGAATGAATAAAATTATAAACTTGACTTAAAAATAGATATGAAAAGCATGGTAGAGGAAGTGTATGAATTGCAACGCATAAACTCTAAATCCTTATTCGATGAAACATTACTCTAAACAAACCTTACCGATTCTTAAGGTATTTTTCCCTAATTATTTAGCGGAAAAACCTTTGAGATTCTATCTTTACCCTAATTCCTTAGCAGTCAAGAAAGAATCACAAGCAGTATATTTGATCAAGAATAATCCGGTTATTACAGGGTATCCCCATTCCTAGGCAATATCTACTGTAATATTATTATGCAAAAGCATTAGGTTGGTTGGTCCGACCTAAACCATAACCGTAAATTAATTTCAATTTGTCCGATCGAAAAGCGTTAAAAACATTGCATAACAAAAAGATTAAGGGAAAAAGTAATATTTCATAGAACAATGAAAACTCTAGTCATTACAATGCAATTCAGGGACACCCCCTAGCATTGGGGGGTTTAGCTACTCATACTATTTGAAGAAATTACAATATAAAAAATAAACATTACAAGAATTCCGAATTACGTTGATCTTCAATTGCTCATGCGCATGAAAACCTTTCGTTCTCCGTTCGTTCTTGATCGCTCAATCTTTTTTGTAAAATCTTTCAAAATGTCTAAAAGTCCATTTCTCCTTCTCAGAAAGTGTCTAAAATACTCTCGGGTCCAATACATTAACGGGGAAATGGCCACAATACCCTCATGGAACACAAAGGTAAAAAAATCCAAGAAAATAAGAAGATGAAGCGTCCAAGCCAACACAGGCCGTGTCAGCTGACCCGGGCGGCTGTGTTGGCTCCCAGTTATTTCGAAAATAAAATTTTTCAGTGTCAGACTTGCTGACACGGGGGGCAGTGTCAGGTGACACGGGTAATGTCAGGTGACACGGGCACCCATGTCAGCCCACTATTTTTCTTCATATTTTCGTTCTCTTGGCTTCTTCTTGACACGGCCAGTGTCAGGTGACACGGGGGGGGGGGGCATGTCAGGCCACTATCTTCATTCCAATTTTATCCTGAATCTTGCGATTTTTCTCGATTTTTCTCTCCGATTCCTCCTAAATGTTTATGTGAACCTGAAAACACTAAAGAACACAACCAAGGCATAAAATGCGGTAAAAGAGATATAAAACAAATAAGCAATAACAAAATCGTAACTAAAACAAACAGTGAAATAACGTATGAAAACCACCGATCAAACTCCCCCAAACTTAAACCGTTGCTTGACCTCAAGCAACAAACTTGCATAAAAAAATTTCAGATCAAACGGTACATATCAAATGAAAGACTTGTGAAGGTAAGGTGTGTCGATACTCATACGTGAGCCCTTGTTCCGATTGGCTAAAACTAGTTCTCTTGGTAATCGTCTGTTAACGAAGGTATTACACAAACACATACCGCGATATAACCACGGACCTAAATCCCCCTTTCGGTTACCTCTCCAACTATGCTTTGGGCTTAAGTCTTTTCTTCGATTTTCTACCCCTTTCATTCGGATAATCAGATTAAGGCATTTTTTCTCGTTTTCCCTCACATGTACAAGATTGATCGAAACTTTTTCTAGGCACCATTTTCTCTTTTTTCTCGCTCAATGGCATTTATTAGTCCACTTAGGGATGACAATTGAGACTCAACCCCCGTTAGGCTAAGTAACCGGGTGAGGGTTACCAAACTTAGAAGGACTAGTTGTCTTTATCGCCATTATTCACTTTTTCGGTGCCTTAAATCATTCTCTCAATCAACCCTATACATGCGGTTCTTTTTAGTTATGCCGAACTATCACTATGAACTAATCGGGGGATACTTCTCAAATCCAAGTACTATGGCACAAATCTACACGTTGGAATCGCTTTCTTACTCCGAGGAATCTAGGGTGTTCGGGTAATTCCTAAGTTTTCCAACTTTCCCAATGTCCCTAGTTCTAACTTCTCTTCCCTCGAACTCTATATACTTTCTTGACCACCTCAAAATCACAGTATTCACAAGAAAAATTTTTTACGGCTCTAATTCGGGGGAAATTCAAAGTGGTTTCAATAAAACAACATACAAAAGCACAAGTAACAAGTTTAAATGGAAGAACTAAAAACAGTAAATCCTCCCCCAAACTTGAACCACACATTGCCCCAATGTGTTAGAACAAGAGCGAGAGAGGTTACTCACAGATATCCTTACTGAGGAGGTGGACGATAGCGCAACATCAACTGATACATCATAGCTCTCACCCATAAGGTCTCATTTATTTCCTGCAAACAAAACAAAACAAACTGCAAAAAGAAAGTAATCAATCAGACAAGCGTGGGTTTCCTCCCACGTAGCGCTTCATTTAACATCGCATGGCTCGATGGGTTACTCCCCAATGCTATGGGAGATACTTCAACTTACACGTTTTGTTGCTTGACCTTTCCGCAACAGAGCATCGGTCTGGTTCAAAAATACGAACTACTTCTTGCCTCAAGTCAACTCTAACTTCCTTATCCTTCCTTCGATGTTTCTTTTTCTTTCTTTTCTTGATTTCACGAATGGATTTTATAGTGTTGACATGTGCACTATATGCCCGAGAAACTTCAACCTTAGAGATGATGCCAGAGAATTTTTTAAGAGGGGGGTTCATACTTATGCTTTTTCCAACCGTTTTGATCATTCCAAGTGAAGCTTGCTTACTCTTACCTTCATTTCGCTTCTTGCTATCCAACACTTCTAAAGTGATTTCCTCATCAAAAGATTTAAAAGTCACTGTGCCTTTTTCAATATCGAAATTGCACCGACTAGTGAGCAGGAAAGGTCGATCGAGGATGATAGGGACTTCTTCATCTTCTGGAATATCCATGATCTCAAAGTCAACTAGAAAGACAAATTCACCTATCGTCACCAACACATCTTCAGCTAGCCCTTAAGATCTCTCAGTTTTGTGGTTTGCAAATTTTAAATTCGTTCCCGCTCTGCCCACCCTTCCAATTCCTAACTTTTTATAAATAGATAATGAAATGAGACTAACACTAGCACCTGAATCAATCAGAAGTTTTTTTGAAATTTTTGTCTTTTATAGTGCACGGTATTGCAACAGATCCAGGATCCTTCTGCTTGGCGGGGATTCTCCTATTTTGTGGTACTTCACTGCACTTCTCATTTAAAGTTTTCAGCTCTTCTTCAATAGGTCTCTTTTTTGTGATCACTTCTTTCATGAATTTCTGATACAACGGAATTTGCTCTAGCGCCTCAAAGAATGGCATATTAACCTCCAACTTTTCGAACATTGTAACAAATTTCTCAAAGTCATTATCTTTTTTATGCTTCTGTCGCACTCTCTGAGGGTAAGGTAACTTAATTGCCTGTTTATCTTCCTTTTTATTCTTCTTTTCAGGTGGATTTACAGGTGATATGACTTCTTCCTGCGGTTTTTGATGATTTTTGATTTCCAAGTCCACCTCAATCAAACCTTCATCTTCAATTCTTACCCCTTCCTAATTCTCACTTGCCTCACTGCTTTCAGTCATGATGGCATTCACATTCTGATTATCTCTTGGGTTTGTCACTGTTGCACTCGGTAAGGCACCTGGTGTTCGAGCGTTGGTAAGTTGATGTGATATCTGACTCATCTGAACCTCAAGATTTTTTATAGAGGCTGTAGTGTTCATAAGATTATTTCTCGTCTCTTTCTGGAATTGCATATTGTGAGTTGCCATCTTTTCAACGGCTATCTCCTAATCTGCTTTTCTCGGTACCTGTTGTTGGAATTGTTGTTGAGGTTGTTGATATTGTTGCTGGTATGGTTGGTGATATTGGATGGGTCCTTGCTTTGGAACATTCCCTTGCTGATCCGTCCAGGAGAAATTTGGTTGATTTTTCCACCCCGGATTATAAGTATTGGAGTAGGGATTGTTTTGCTTCAACAATTTAATTTCTTCTACCTGTTGTGTTGTAGCAACACAGTGCATGGCGAAGTGAGGTCCCCCACAAATTTCACAATTTACCGCTTGAACCGGTTGAACCTGTGCCACAGTCTGAGTACCAAGATTCATCTTCTTAAGTCTTCTCTCTACCTCAGCTACAATCTGGTCTTCCATCTTTAACACTTGCTCAGTAAGCTTCAAATCAACCATCCTCTCTGGTTGGCTCACACTGCGATCATACAACTCCAAAAGCTCGTTTGCAGCTATGGCTTCAATGATCTTTTTGATACCAGTGGCTGTTGTAAAATTAGATGAGCCACTGGCAGCTATATCAATTAGTTTCTTAGTCTTCAACTTGAGGCCATTGACAAAGTTTTGCATCTATTCGGTTGCATCCATGTTATGAGTAGGACATGCACCCAACAATCTCTTAAATCTCTTATATGCATCTCCGAGTAACTCTCCATCCTTCTGCTTAAAATTTACTATATCATACCTCTTTCGAATGTACACAGAGGTGGGAAAGTACTCATTCAAAAATGTTGTCTCCATCTCTTGCCAAGTGGTGATACTCCCAGCAGGTAAGGAATAAAACCACTCTTCAGCATCTTCTGCAAGAGTGAAAGGAAACATTCTTAACTTTTTTGCTTCCTCGGTGTGCCCCTCAATCTTGAGAGTGGTGCTCATAGTCAGAAATCTTTGTAGATGTTTGTTGGCATCTTCATTAACCTTTCCGGTGAAAGGTCTCCTCTCAAGTTGAGTGATGGTGCTCGGATACAGCTGAAAATTCGTCGCATCCACTGGTTGGTTCACAATTATTAACCGACCAGCCGGTGTATGTGCTGCTCCGTAATCACCGAGGAGTCTCTCCGTTGGTTGCTCTGCAGCCATGGTCACTGTATCTTTGTCTAACTCTGAACCTGAATTTGAGTGCTCCGAAGGTTCAGCTTCAGACGCAGCAAGTTTTGCTTGCCTACGCCTCTCGTGTAGCGTTATTTCAATTTCTGCGTCAAAAAGAAAATTAGCTGAGGATTCTCCCCGCATAAAAATGTTAGACGCAGATTAGTAGCAATAGTAATAATCCAAAAGATAAAAAAAATGAAAATAAAAATAACAGAAAAATAAAGTTTTAGTCACAGAGTGACAAAATTCCAATTGAATTAACACAAGAACTTATAATTTGGTAGTCCCCGGCAACGGCGCCAAAAAATTGATCGGTAAAATAACAAGTGTACTATTTTTACCGATGTAGTAATAGTAGGGGTTATCCCCAGAATCGATCTCTCGAGGACTGCGTGTAATTATAAGTGCAGAAGCTATTTCAATTAAACAAACAAAAATTCCTTAAGGGTTTGTTTGTTTTGAAAATTATAATAACAATTAAGAAAATAAGCAGAATGAATAAAATTATAAACTTGACTTAAAAATAGATATGAGAAGCATGCTAGAGGAAGTGTATGAATTGCATCGCAAAAACTCTAAATCCTTATTCGATGAAACATTACTCTAAACAAACCTTACTAATTCTTAAGGTTATTTTTCCCAACTTCCTTAGCGGAAAAACCTTTGAGATTCTATCTTTACCCTAATTCCTTAGCGGTCAAGAAAGAATCACAAGCAGTATATTTGATCAAGAATAATCCGGTTATTACACTGTATCCCCATTCCTATGCAATATCTACTGTAATATTATTATGCAAAAGCATTAGGTTGGTTGGTCCGACCTAAACTATAACCGTAAATCAATTTCAATTTGTCCGATCGAAAAGCGTTAAAAACATTGCATAACAAAAGATTAAGGGAAAAAGTAATATTTCATAGAACAATGAAAATTTAAGTCATTACAATGCAATTCAGGGACACCCCCTAACATTGGGGGGTTTAGCTACTCATACTATTGGAAGAAATTACAATATAAATAATAAACATTACAAGAATTCTGGATTACGTTGATCTTCAATTGCTCCTGCGCATGAAAACCTTCCATTCTCCATTCGTTCTTGATCGCTCAATATTTTTTGTAAAATCTTTCGTAATGTCCAAAAGTCCCTTTCTCCTTATCAGAAAGTGTCTAAAATACTCCCAGGTCCAATACATTAATGGGGAAATGCCCACAATACCCTCATGGAACACAAAGGTCAAAAATCCAAGAAAATAAGAAGATGAAGCGTCCAAGCCAACACGGGAGGCCGTGTTGGCTCCATGTTATTCTGAAAATAAAATTTTTCAGTGCCAAACTTGCTGACACGGGGGGCAATGTCAGGTGACACGGGAAGTGTCAGGTGACATGGGCACCCGTGTCAGCCCACTGTTTTTCTTCATATTTTCGTTCTCTTGGCTTCTTCCTGACACGGCCAGTGTCAGGTGACACGGGGGATCGTGTCAGACCACTGTCTTCATTCTAATTTTATCCCGAATCTTGCGATTTTTCTCTCTGATTCCTCCTGAATGTTTATGTGAACCTGAAAACACTAAAGAACACAACCAAGGCATAAAATGCGGTAAAAAAGATATAAAACTAATCAACAATATTAAAATCGTAACTAAAACAAACAGTGAAATAACGTATGAAAACCACCGATCAAAGGCCACACTTTCAATGTAAAAACAACTGCCGCCAATTCCAAATCATACGTTGGATAATTCTTCTCGTGAACTTTTAATTGTCGAGAGGCATCAGCTACCACGTGACTCTCTTGCATTAATACACCTCCTAATCCCATCTTTGATGCATCACAAAATACCTCGTACGACTTGCTAGGATCAAGAATGATCAAAACAGGAGCACTCGTCTGTCATACCCCAAATTTTGACCACCAAGATATCCCATCATTGCGCAAATCATCATCATAATATGGATGTACTTTCATGCCTCAACAATCTCCTGAAAGATGATTGAGCATTCACCACAATCAAGAATTAGGGTTTTGAGCCCTCTCAGAGCACTTAGACAAAGGATCAATCAAGGAATGACATGATCTTCAATTTGTCTAACCTCTCAAACACCTATAAAGGATTAAGAGGACTCACATATCAAGAATCAAGCACAAGGTTGCAACATTCCAAGTGGATCAAGCCTCAAGATCGCCAGTGTCACCAAATTAGGGTTTTGGTCGACTGAGGTCTCCTGATGAAAATTTTCATCTGGACATGAGCCAATGCTTCAAAGCACAACCTAAGATACTCCAAGGGACCTCATGGACCCAATCATCAAGTCAATTTAACCTCAGGGGATGCATTTATCCTAAAATCAGGAATTAGGGTTTCTTGACATAATTCACCCCTAAGTTGACTTTTGGGACAAAGCATGAGCCAAGACCTCAAGACATGATTTGAGGGCCTCAAATACACCACATTTAGGGTTTGATCCATTTACACCTATGAATTGATTCAAGAAGCTTGGCCCACAAGTTTCAATTTCACCAGGACCACAATTAGGGTTTTGAAGAAAAAGTCAACAGTAACTTTGACTTTTGACCAAGACATGCTTCCGAACCTTTGGACATGATTCAATACACCCTAAATACCTATGGAGTCCATACATTAGGTTTGATTTAGGTCAAGGACTTGATTTCGCAAAGGATCGCACAGTTTGGATTTCATCCGATAAAAAAGTCAACTGTGCACAAAATCAAGTTTGACTTTTTGGAATTTTTCACAAATATGGTTCCCCTAAGTCAAAAATAATGTTAATGTATGGTATTGATCCTCATTCATTAATAAAAATCAAGAAAAGTGAGGTTTCTTGCAAAAGGGGCAACCATAAGAAACCAAAATTTTTCTAAGTTATGGAACAAAAGTGATTTTGGTACCAACTTCCAAGGATCATGACTTGAGATCCAAACAACCATTTTGGGTGATCCAAAGCTGGATTTGTAGGTCTTGCTACACTCTACAAAAGCTTCAACTACCTCAGACTCCAATTCCTTATGGATTGATCAAAATCACAAAAACATGAAAATGGCACTTTTTCCAACACTTAGTGAAAATCTGCCTAAGTTACCAGCCTTGAACATCAATGTTCATGAGGTTTTTTCAGTTGGGTCCAAATAGTTTCAAAACAAACTATGATCACACATGTTTTGTATCATATGAGGGCTTTTTAAAAAGCACAAGATCCTCCCATAACTCAACCTGAGCAGGGAGATATGAATCCCTCAAAATCACCATTTCTAACTGTCCTAGGCAAGGCAGAATTTGGTGTTTTGCTCGATTTGACAAAATTGAGCAACTTCAAGCCTTGTCATCCATTTGGACACATCTGAGGATAAAACAAAAGGAGAATGATCTGATCCCCAAGCCTCCAAATTCCAAGAATCTACACTTAGCCATAACAAACCTAAAAAGGCTAAAAAGGTGCCAAGACTCCATTTTTGTTTCCAAGCATTCAATAGTTGCACCAAGGTGGCATGGACTGACACATTCCTAACTGATTGAGTCAAGAATAAGCTCTGAATCAAAGGACCATAGGCCTGTGCCCTAACCTCAAGTCAATGGCTAGAGGAGACTTGAGATTCCTTTTGCTCAACATTGGCTAAGGGCCTGCTGCAGCTGCCATTCACTATTGATGCCAAAACAAACTTGACACACTAAAAATAGAGCTCAATTGTGGTCAGTTTGAGTACACCAAAGCACTACAACACTTGCTTTCCTCAAAATCTCTTTTTTTAGGCCAAAATGCCTTCTTTTGCAAGGTATCTCTGAGTTTTTGAGTTAGAGAGCAATTCCACCACATCTCATGATCCAAACACATCCAATATGTCATATTTAAACTGTTCAAACACTCACTTGTGACCTGAAACACCAAAATAAAAAAATCCACCTCCAAAACCTCAAAAATTGACTTTTCTGCATTTTTCAAGCCATGTCTTGATTCAGTCACTTCTAAAACCAAACAAAGCCTCAAACATACTCTGAATATCATCCTTAAATTGTCCCAAATGGTTCCCCTCATCTGGAACAACATTTGAGAGAGTTGCCAAATTGGTCACTTTTGTCCCTTTTGCAAGAAAGTGCCAAAACTTGTTCCTAAGGATTCCAGCTGGTTCTAATCATCCTAAAAGCTTCTAAGGGATCAATTGAGAGTGTCCAAAGCATCAAATTACTTCTGGCACAAGGAACTTGGCAAGTAGCACAAAAAGCTCCAAGAGGTAAATGCATGATAACTTGAACTCTTTGAATTATGCATTCCTTTGATGTTCATTAATCATAAACATCTCATACATGTTGTATATGTTGTGTTTGAACCAATTTGTCATGCAATTCTTGCCTGTACCATGAGATAGCATAGAACATGCAAATCTAGGCCTATTTTGAAACCACTATCGGGTTTTAAAATATGGACACTTCCTGAAAATTCCAAGACCACCATTGGATTCCTCATGAAATTCTAGGTCAGATGCACCTAAATTTTGTCCCAATCCATGGAGAAAAGAGAAAGTTAGAGGCTTCACGTAAATTGTCAAAACTTGCCTTGCCTTGCCTTGGCCAGACCTGAAAACTTGGCACCCCTTATGTATTTATGGGGTGGTTTTGATACACGGATGTATCACCACCCCAGTGCTTGCGCGCGCATGTGTTTATCTAGGAGGTCATGGGTTCAAACCCCACCCAGACTTATTTTTGCTTTTCTCTTATTTTTGCTACTTTTCAATATTTTCATGTTTTTATTAATTAATTCAAAAATTAATTTCTCTCTCAATTTTAATCATTTTTTATTGATTCTTTTTTTAAAATTCACAAAAATGTTAAAATATTTTATTCCATGAAAATTTCACAAAAGTATTATTTATTTCACATATTTGGTATTTTTGTAAAGAATTATGTTTTATTTGTTTAAAAACATTTAAAAATATTTCTTTCTCTTAATTTTACAAAATTCAAATAATTTTTAAATCATCCCATGAATGAAACATGATTTTCCAAATATAAATCCAAGATCACAACCTTTTTTCACATGTTGGATTGTTTTAATTGAATTTTTATTCAATTAAAATACATTTTAAAACCAAAATTAGGGTTTTGATCACTATCACCCTAACAAATCTTTTCAAACATCTCTGGGCCTCTATTAGAGTGTAAGACCCAATCCCTTTTTAACAAAAACCTTTTTGGGCCTCAGTCATTGTATAAGTCCCACTGCGATTTTAAAATCTCGGCGCGGTCGTCGCCTTTTAAACGAAAACCATCTGGGCCTACCCTTGTGTTGTAAGTCCCATTTCTTTTCTTTTTTTCAAACTTTTGGGTCTCTCATTGAGTTGTAAGACCCATACCTTTCTACAAAATACCTCTTTGGGCCTCAGCCATTGTATAAGCCCCAATACAGTTTACAAAACAACGGTACGATTACTGTTTTTCATCTGGGTCTCTCCTTGAGTATAAGCCCCAATCTGTTCAAAAACAACTTCCCTTTTGATTTAGGTTCAAATCCATAGTTGTTATAAAAAATTTCTTTAATTTCTTGAACAACTAACCATACAGCTGTTACAATGGAAGCTTGCTTGCCTGTAAGTTTTTATCAGCTTTCTTTACACGCCTTCATATATATATATATATATAACTGTATTGCTGGAAGCTTGCTCACCTGTAAGTCCTTCTTTCATTCTTTTAAATACTTATCATATATATATAACTGTATTGCTGGAAGCTTGCTCACCTGTAAGTCCTTCTTTCATATCCTTTTAAATACTTGTCATATATCAACTGTATATATACTTGTATATCTGCTTAGAGTTTTCCCTGGCAACTAAGTCTAGAATTAGGTAAAGCCAGTTGGTCACTCTTAAATATAGTCAAAACTAGTTCCCCATAGGAATTTCCAGATACAGTTTTGCCTTCTCTTGGGCTTAAACAATATGGAACAAAGAGAAAGGCATTATTCTTGGTGAAACTTTTCTCAGACTATCACTATTAGAAATTGTCAAAGAAGTTCATTTCCCCAGAGAGGATTAATTCCCGGTGAAACCTCTCTCGAATTTCTTCAAACCCTAGAACTGTTCATTAAAGAAAATATTATTCCCGGTGAAACTTTTCTTGAACTCTTCTTAAGTTTGGACCCACGGGCTTCATAAAGGCATCCCCGCCTCCTCTTGGGCTTTGTACAAGGACCCTCCGGCTTCTTAGAAGTTCTCATGCCTTCTCTTGGGCTTAGTACAAGGACCTTGAAGACCTCTTAAAGGTATAGGATAGAACTTAGTCATCCTTTGCTAGAGCAGTCTTTCCAGAGTCAAAACCTCAGACCAATTTAGGGTTGATTCTCATCCGTTAAAACACCAGCCTCCTCTTGGGCATCATACAAAGATAAACTCTTCCATACCAGTAGACTTTCACAGTCTAATCCCCTCTTGGATCTCAAAGACATTCTCAAGTTCCCTATAAACACAGGAAAAACCCTGGTCATTCAACCAATCTCCAGTAGAGTTGAAACCTCTATAGGTTTTCAAAACTCAATCTTTAAACTCTCACCTTAAGTTTCCCCTAGCCATGGTCAGCTTATTATCAGTATAACACTATCCCAAATCAAAACCTCAGGGTATCTTATATCTCAACTCTTCTGTAAACCCTCAACAAGAGTTGATTTATCCATTTGGACCTGCCTCTGGATCTCAATAATCCTCAGCTGAAGCTTGCCTCCTCTTAGGATTTGTATAATGATTCTTCCTTTCCTCAGCATAGTCAGCCTCCTCTTGGGCTTTGTACAATGATTTTCCCCAACTGAGCTAACCTTTGCAGACTCTCTTGTTGAGTCAATCACCCTTTTCAGCACTCTCTTGTTGAGTTAACCTTTCCAGCCTCCTCTTAGGCTTTGTATAAGGACTTCCCCAGTGGAGTCAATCAATCTCTTAGCTTCAACCTTGGGCTTTGATTGAGGCACACAAAAATCAACATCCCTTCAGAGGAAATCAAAATCTCTCTATAGGAAGACATTTCTCTGTGTTATCACACATCAAGATAGACGTTCAAAACAAACCCTAATCCCAAATAACTGCTGTAAGTGGCACACTTGTTAATTCAAATATCCAAGCTGTCGTCCATCTCTTATCCTGGTAAACTTCCTTCTTTCATCTAATTGCTGTAAGCGGCAAGCCTCTGGACTATTTACATCCACGCCACTGTCCCTCTCTTAATATGAAAGATTCCTAAGGAAAAATTGGATTGCTCAACACTGAGTTAAAGTTTTCTATTTTGGGACAAATCCCCTATAAAGGAAATTATGGCATTGCTGGATTCTCATATCCCAGTTAAAGTAATCCTCCTTTATAAACAGTCACCCAAAAACTATGATAAACAGACGAGATGTCTCCCCTTTAGAGATGATAAATTCTCTCTCAGTCAAACCTTTTAGCTTCAATCTTGGGCTTTGAACAAGACACAAATACTCAACCTTTTACCTTCAATCTTGGGCTTTGAACAAGACACCAAAACATCATCTTTTTCCTCGCATAGAATAGGAGGAACTGTGATTGCTTTGATTTCCCTGTTTCTTTAAACGGGAATACGTAGGCATAAGATTGCGAAATCTTAGCGAGCATACCAATCAAAACTTTAGGTCCAGTACCTTCACACATACTAATCAAAACTGAGGTCCGATACCTCACCAAAATCATCAAAAACTCTCTCTCATATCTCCTAAAGAAGAAACTTTTCCAACCCCCAACAGATAAACACCATCAAGTACAAAGCAGAACCTAATGCTAACAACATGTGGATAACCACATATAGGATGGGTAATTGACAACTCCCCATTGTATAACCTGACCCCGAACTCCCCGAATCTCTTTAAGCGTTTGTTCAGTTAAACATTCGCGTGCAAGGTTAGTTTTAGATAGCTTCCCTTTCCCTTCCAGCTTCACGGGATAAATAAGAAATCAGAAAGTAGCACCCCACTCCTCCTCATTGAGGTGAGGAGAAAACCATTTGCGATAAGGTGGTCGCGTCACCGACAAAAATTGCACGCTACAAATAAATGGCGACTTTACTGAGGAAGTCTTTGATCTGTCTAAGACTAAGATTAGAATTCTTAAGAGGTCTAGGGTGTTAGTTTTAGGAATCATAATATATATATATACTGCTTTTCCTACTTGATATCTGTGTTTATTTTTCTGCTAATGGGAATGCGAGTGATGTCGCATGTGGAAAGTTTGAGTGATACCTAAGATAGGTGATGGAATAGACGGGCGGTCTTACAGGGAGTGAATCCTGAATAAGTTATCTCGGTAGACCATCAAATCAGTGGAGATACCCTTTGCGGATTCAATGCTTAACGACTCCGTTGTGAAGGCAGATTGTCCCAATGTGGTATCTGTGAAACTGAAGATTTAGTAGACAGTAACCATGTGGCTATTTTATAGTGCGGTAGCTATCGAAAATAGTTGACACGCGATACTACACTCAATTGAGATTACCCTAGGATGCTACAGCTCGCTCGGGTGAACCAGCTTGCTATTGTCATCCCTAGGGGGGTCAATGATTTTGGGAACTGGTACAAAAATTCACCATAGTACAACCTTTGGGGATGGGTAGAGCCATGACTCCATGCTCGTGACGCTGAACCTTTGAACCCATGTTTTTTCTATGTTTTTGTGTGATGCATTCATGCATTCATTTAAAAAACTTTTAAACAAAGAAAAAATCTTCTTTTCGCTTCTCTCTTTTTTCAAATTAAACTAAAACAATGATTGCAAACATCAGAGAGAAAGATTGCGTTATGGATTTCGGTAGAAGGAAGACGCACAAGTACACCTTCAAGGCTCCAAAACTAGAGGATTTAAGGGGGTTGGGAAGGATGATCACCAACCCTGATGCTTTCAGAGCTAAGTACGGATGACTACTATCTCTATTAAGAGTCCATGTAGTTGAAGGAATCCTGTCTACGCTGATTCAGTTTTACTATCCAGTTTATCACTGTTTCACATTCCCGGATTATCAACTAGCACCAACACTGGAGGAGTACTCTCACCTAACTGATTTACCCATCACTGACCAAGTTCCCTTTTCTGGACTGGAAGAAATTCCAAAGGATCAAACCATTGCGAGAGCAATCTATTTGGACGAGTCAGAAGTCAGGACTCACATGACCACTAAGGAAGGAATCCAATGTTTACCGGCCAAGTTTTTGGTAGAGAAAGCCTTATACTTTGCCAGTATAGGAAACGTTACTGCTTTCGAAGATATCTTTGTTCTACTCACATATAGGTTGTTCCTGTTTCCCAACATCGATAACTTCGTCGATACCAATGCCATTAAGATATTTCTGATTGGAAACCCTGTACCGACCTTACTCGCAGATGCTGATCATTCTGCACACTTGAGGAATTTGTACAGCGGAGGAATGATCACATGTTGTGTACCCCTACTTTACAAATGGTTCACTTCCCATTTACCCAAGTCTGCTGCTTTTTGGGATCATAAGAGTACTCTACGTTGGTCACAAAGAATCATGTCTCTTACCAACTCTGACATAGATTGGTACAATCGAATCTACGACAGGATAAAGATCATTGACAAATGTGGAAATTTCCCTAATGTACCCCTCATAGGAACTAAAGGAGGAATCAACTATCATCCAATTTTAGTTCGCCGTCAACTCGGATACCCGATGAGGCATATCCCACGTAATGTTCATCTGGAAAGTCTTTTGTTCAAGGAAGGAGAAAATGACAGGGCACTAAAGACAGAAATAGTGCATGCCTGGAAACATGTTCACAGGAAAGGAAGAGAGTCTCAAGAAAACCAGATTGTGTCTCTATGGAACCTTATCTCCACTGGGTATAAACTAGAGCCCTCAAGCTGAGGATGCCTTCCCCTCGTCAAGAAGTTCTTCCGCTAAAGGAATTTGTCCTTTATTTTATGTCTGATGCGGAAAAACTCTAGGTCACTCTCAACAAAGTTCAATGGGAAAAGAAATCTTGGAAGAACAAGTACCATATTCTCAATGTAGAGTGTACCAAAATTCAGCAACTGTTAAAAGAAAATGACGTTTTGATTAAGATATTAGAGCGACATGTTGTAGAAAGTCAGGAAGACCGAAGAAATTTGCTCGCTCCTTTCAGTTGGAAAAGGACTAACAACCCCACAACGGCTCAAGAGCCCCGGTCAAAGAAAAGGAAAATACCAGAACCAGCACCTGAGCTCTCCTCAAAGAGGACTCAGGATCCATAAGCTTAGACATTTCCTTTTACAGCACTTTATAAAATACTGTATTTCCCTTTCTGCAATCTTTCAAATTCAATAAAACGGGGTCTCCCCACTGTATGATATTTGCAATCTATTTGTTGAAGTTTCTTTTTGATTAAAATAAAATTAATATAATCATTGCATATCATTCATCATTCTCATATAACGTATTCTTCTTACCTGCGAATCTCACGTATGTGTCACGATTCTAGAGTCAAACTGTCTCATTCGTACAATACTCGGGCCAATCGACAAAAGAAAATGGACGATCTCGAGGAAGAGAACGGAGAGCTGAGAGAAGCAATCGACGCTCTGAAAGAAGATTTGAGAAACTTCACAGTGACATCAATCTCTGGCAGCAGCTCAGAGACAACAACAAAGGACTGTGATCTCAGAGATCACATCTACGCCCATAGTGGAGACATATGATCCTCGGTACAACATGCCTAAAGATCGCCCCTAGGGCATGCCTATCAACTTTGTCCCTAAAGGATACATTCCACCGGTCACTGAAGACCCGGAAACTGCAGCAAGAACCGCTGGGCCTGAAGGTTACAAACTTCGGAAAGGCGAAGATGCAAGAGTCATGACAGCAACTCCTGAAGGTTACAAACTTCGGGATAAGGAAGCACCAAGGGTCACCGCTGTAATGACTATACCACAACCAGTGGTACACACTGTCTCGGAAGGACAGATTCCATAAATAATCTCTGGTGGAAATGAAGATATGTACGACAAAATGAATGAGTTCCAGGAACAATTCCTGGAGATGCAGAAGGACTTGCATGCCATTCGCGGTCTGGATTTATTTGGAAAGGACGTCGCAGACCTTTGTTTGGTCCCCAATGTGAAAATCCCGAACAAATTCAAGGTGCCTGACTTTGAAAAATACAAGGGCAACTCTTGCCCTCAAATTCATTTGGTGATGTACGCTTGAAAGATATCAACTCAGACAGAGATTTAACAGCTATTGATCCATTATTTTCAAGATAGTTTAACCGGTGCCGCACTCAAATGGTACATGGGTTTAAACCACACCAAGATCGTCACTTTCAGAGATCTTGGCGCTGCCTTCGTTCAACAGTATAAGTATAACCTGGACATGGCACCAGACAGAGATCAACTCAGAGTAATGTCACAGAAGGACAAGGAAACCTTTAAGGAATATGCTCAGAGATGGCGTGAAATTGCCGCCCTAATTTTTCCCCCTCTTGAGGAAAAAGAGATGACAAAGATCTTTTTGAAAACCTTGAGCTCATTCTATTACGACTGAATGGTCGCCAGTGCGCTCAGTGACTTCACCGAAATGGTGAACATGGGAGTACGCCTTGAAGAGGCAGTTCGAGAAGGACGTTTAGTCAAAGATGCAGGACCATCAAGCAGTACCAAAAGATACGGTAGTACTTTCCCTAAGAAAAAAGAGCAAGATATTGGTAATATCTCTCTTAGAAAGCAAAGGCGAAGGTATCAACCAGTAGCAGCGGTAACTCTTGCTATCAACCCTGCGCCTGTTCCAACGTATCAACCACAGGTTGCTCAGAGCCAACTGAATCAACAACAGTATTAGCAAAGGACACAACAGCCTCTTCAGTAGGCTAGTCCTCAGTACAACAATAACAACCGTACAACGCGAACACTAGGGTTTGACCCTATACCGATGTTGTACGCAGAACTATTTCCGCTACTACTGGTCAAGCACTACAAAAAACACGCTTGATTGCGGCGGTTTTTTTTAGGCGGGTTTCAAAAACCCCTTCAAATTAGAATAAAAATTGATGTTCTCTATCTAAAGGAAAAATATTAGAGCAATTTGTGGGGGTTTAAAACCCCCGTAATCTTGGCGCAGTTTTTTACTCCAATTTATGTTCTTTGTGCAGTTTTTTTAATTAAGATTGATTAAATTAAATCTTTTCGCGGCATTTTCTAAAAATTGGCGGGACTTGTTTTTAATTTATATTAATTATTAATTATTATAGTGTATAATATAATTATAAACTTAATTATAAAACATATAAAATATTACTTTTGAAATTAAAAAAGACTAAGAGTAAAAAACACTTCAGTTCTAGGTGCGCTTTACACAACACCACCTTCGTCTCACAACCGCTTCTCACGAGACTAACAACGATTCTGTTCCCATTCCATTTTCGTCAGCAGCTAACAAATTCATCTATTCTCTGGTCATCTTCCTCACTAAGGTTAGCTTATTCTTCTTTATCTCTTCTTTGTTATAGTTAGGGTTTCTCTCAATCTTTTAACATTTTGTTTGCAAAACCCTCATGCAAATATGATATTCTCTTTTCCCAATTTCAATTAAAACATTACAGAATAGTAAAAGGGTTTAATTTCAATGAGATATATATAAGGGGTTTGATTTAGGAATTTAGGGTTATTAGTTATGCGAGCTCGATTAAGTTTTGATTTTAATTTCGTTTAGAAATAAACCATTCATCGGTAAACATTTTTTCAGTTTAAGCGATTTTCCTTCTCAGTCTTTTGATTACGGATTCTTTCTGTATCAATGGGCTTCCGCAATCGCTGCTGCGGAAATTTTGAATAGTTGGTTCATGAGTCTACTTTAAATTATAATAATGAATTTTTGATGAATAATTTGCAAATTTTAATTTGAGTCTATTGTATCATGAGTCTACTGTAAATTATAGTAATGAATTTTTGCAAATTTTAATTTGAGTCTATAGTATCATGAGTCTACTATAACATTTTTGCAAATTATAGTTTGATACAATTTCTAACTTACTGTAACAGCATTGCAAATTATTCATTAAAACAACTTTAAATTGCATTTGTATCCTTTTGCGTGTTTTACTATTGGCTAGTCTCTGTTTAAAAATCATGCGTTTATTGCTTGCTAGGGTTAAGTATTTTGCTTGTTTACACGAACAAATATTTAACCATAAGGAGAGGAGGTACAAAGAATGATGCCTTGATTAAATCATGATGCAGTGGTCTTTGTCTAAACGACTATCTTTTGTTTGCTTCTGTAGAAAGTAAATGGTTACTCTGTGCATCTTGAAAACCTGGAACTTAATCTCTAGCTCAAACATTGTGTTTGATTGTGCATTTTTATTGATCCATCTCCTTCCTCGTGTTTTGTTCTTCTATGTTGCTTTTAGTTACAGACCAATTGTTTTTAAAACATGGGTATTCTTACTATTCATGTTCTAATTTAGTGATTCTAAACTCCTTTTTTCCTTCATTAATTTTCTAAACTCCTTTTTTAGTACAATTTCTAACTTACTGTAACAGCTTTGCAAATTATAGTATCTTGTATCTATTGTAACTTACTTACTCTTTTTTTAGTACAATTTCTAACTCATTGTAATAGCTTTTCAAACTATTACAAATTATAGTTTGATACTAAACTAGAGTTTGTAAGTTGAAGGTTTAATAGTTCATGAATCTACTGTAATGAATTAGGAGTAATGATTTATTCATGAGTCTATTGTAACCTCCATTTTCATTATTCATGAGTTTAATTTTTATTATTGTAAGGTTGCATTTTTTGATCTTTTTTATACTATAGTTTTTTAATATGGAGGTCTTGTATACTGATAGGAACAAATTGAAGTGGGATTGACACAGAGCAGTGTTGATGAATCTCTAATTTCTCCTAATGATGTTGTCGGTAGAGTCTTTGGGCCCGAGCATTCTGGAAGAGTGAGAAGCATGGGTATCGGAGCAGCTCCTACCAATACATTTAGAAATAATGGAGTTAGACTTTCAAACTTGAGTAATTCTTCAACAAGTGGTGCTACATCATCATCTAACTTTTGGCAAGAGAAATACATGAATTTGTAATCTCAAGTTCAAAACAATATGGCAGCATTTAAAGCATATATTATGATGAAAGAAGGAAAGATTCCTGATCAAGTGGCTGACATCTTGGGTTTGTCAAATGTAAGTTTTGTTTCTTATCTTTCAATTTCACTATTTCATTAATAACAAAATTCTGCAGATTTATTTTACATAATTATTTTTAAAAGTATACATTTTGATAACAATGTTTAATGCCTAAATTATTAGTTAAATATTTTATCTAATTGATTGTTTCATTTATAATTTTAGCCAAGTGATGTTGCAAGTGAGCCTAATTCGCCGTTGATTTCAAGAGGATCTTGTGATGGTAGCAACATTTGATGTGTGTTTTATCAAGGAGATTGAACAAGATCGATATTAATGCCTATGTTTTCTTTATGTTGACTCTTTAGATGAAAACTTATGTTAGACTATTTTGAATTTGTGTTGGATTAGATGAAAAATTATGTTAGACTATTTTGAATTAGTGTTGGATTAGATGAAAAACTATGTTAGACTATTTTGAATTTGTGTTGAATTGTCACATTTAATATAACATTGAAAGTTTTGAATTACACATTATTATCATCTTAAAATTGAAGATGATATATGGTTCCATTTTAACTAGATTTATGTTATATTACTTATTTATTTTTAAAATTATTTAGTATAACGATTATATTTAATAGTTAATAACAAATACTATAATTTAAAAATGCAGGGTAAAAAAAAATTCAAACAAAACATAAAGACGCATATAAATTTTTTAATATAATTATTTAAAAGTAATTGATTGACAAAAAAAAATCGATAAAAAATAAAATCTGTCATTTATTGTGGAGGTTTCAAACTCCCATAGAATAAGTTCAAAAATAAATAAAAACTTTTATTAATATGGTGTTAAAGGAGGTTGAAGACTGCCTCAAATTAAACTCTATATACTGAGGGGGTTTAAAAACCCCGGAAAATAACCCCTGCAGTTTGGTACCAGCGGTTAGTCATAACCCCCGCATATATACTATGGGAATCGTATCTCCGGGGGTTTTAATAAATCCCGCAAAATATTTTGCGGAGGTCAGAAACCCCCTCAAAATGGGTATAAAACCCCCGCAAATCAAGCGCGTTTTTTGTAGTGAAGGGGCATGTCCAAACCAGGTCTCCTCTTACAATACCAGATAATCCACCTTCTTGGTTCAAAACGGATCAAACTTGCCCTTACCATCAAGAAGGACCGGGGCATAACATTGAAAAATGTCTCCGCTTCAAATCTGATGTGCAGAAGCTTATCAGGAACGGGGTCTTATCCTTCAAGGATACAAATCCAAATGTTCAGACGAACCTGTTGCCTCAACATGAGAAAACTGCAGTAAATTTGATAGAGGGAGAATCTAACCACAGTTATCAAATTCACAATGTACTCTTATTAGGAACCAATCTGGTCAAGATACATTGCGGACAGAGCAGATACAGTCATGTACCGTCCCACGATTATCACCAGTGTGATATCTGCTCAAAGAATAATCAAGCATGTTCTGTAGTGCAATTAGCTCTACAAGAACAGATGGATCTCGGATAGATCCAAGATCACCAAATCCGTGAGGTCAATATGGCCCATGCAAATCCCAACATTGTCCAGAACCACAACATTCTGGCGAGGAATGTCAACTTGGTGGCAATGCACTCAAGGCAAAGCCAACATCATGATCTGCCATGGCACGATTACAATTCCTGTCTGATCTGCTCAATAAATAATCAGGGATGCTCTTTTATACAAGAGGCCTCCAGCGTCATATGGATCTCGGATAGATTCAGGACTACCGTGATAGAAGTCATTATTAAGTTAATATGATTCAAATCTTTGATATTTGCTTGATGAATACCAACCTTGTAGAATTACACGCTAAGCAGGTCAGGCTTGGTTTTCTGGCTTCACATGATTATCAGAACTGTAAAGTGTGTCGTGAAGACGACTAAGGATGTGCACTTGTCCAAATAACACTTCAACACTTGTTGAACCACTGGTGGCTTCCGATCTACCTAGATGAAGACACACAACAGGTCAATATGACTGAAGGGAATCCTAATAGGCATCTGAGTCAGGATGTTCGCTCGATGGAAACTGATCTAGTGAAGTTGTACTGCATACAAAGCGGGCGTGGCTGGGTACCACCACACAACTATGAGCGCTGCAGAGTTTGCTCAGAGAACAACCAAGGATGCTACCTTGTGCGAGCAGCTCTTCAAAATCAGTTGGGCCAAAAGGAGATCCGACCATGTTTAAGTTCTGGTTCGATCAACGTAACGCAAGATTATCTTCCTGATCAAAGCAAAGACATTGTCTTAATCCCTAAACAGGAAGTGGCCAAATATGTATGCACTATAATCCCTCTACTCCATGAATCAAGAGTTCCTCTTGATAGTAGAAAGATTCTCAACCTCAAACCAATTGAGGTCGGCTACGATGGTCAGAAAAATCAAAAGGCTCCTGTAGTTATCTATCTGCTGGGACCAATATCGTATGAATCAGATAAGGTTATCCCTTACAAGTACGGTGCAACAATAATCGAGAATGGAAAGGAAACTCCATTACCCTCTGTCATAAACATTGCAGACATCAGTCGAGTAACACGGAGCGGCCGAATCTTCAACAGAGGAGTTGGAGAACCCACCAGAGAAAAGGAACCTCAAACAGAAGTTTCTAATCAACCAGTCGGGCAATCCAGTAATCCTGACCTTTCAAAGAACAACGATGAGATGTTGAAGCTCATCCAGAAGAGCGAGTACAACATTGTAGACCAACTGTTGCAAACTCCTTCAAGAATCTCTACGATATCTCTCTTGATCAGTTCCAAAGCTCACATGGAAGCTCTACAGAAAGTCTTAGAGCAAGCCTTTGTGGAACAAGATGTGACGATAAGACAATTTGACAGCATCATCTCCAACATCACTTCCTACAAAAAATTAGGATTCAGTGATGAAGAACTGCCTAAAGAAGGAAAAAACCACAACATGACAGTTAACATTACAGTCAATTTCTAGGACGATGCTCTAGCCAGTGTACTGGTAGACACAGAATCAGCTCTGAATGTTATACCAAAATCTACTCTGATGCGACTATCATTTCAAGGATCTCCGATGAGAGGCAATGAGATCATCGTCAAAGCCTGTGACGGATCCAGAAAAACCGTTATCGGAGAAGTCGACCTTCCCATAACTATCGGTCCTCACACTTTCCAAGTCACTTTCCAGGTCATGGACATCCGGGCAGCATACAGCTATTTATTAGGAAGACCTTGGATACACGAAGCCGGGGCAGTCATTTCGACACTTCACCAGAAGCTGAAGTTCGTCAAGAATGACAAGCTAGTCACAGCCTGTGGAGAGAAGGCCTTAATCGTAAGTAACTTATCATCATTCTTCTGTGTAGAACCAGAGGAGGTTGTTGGAACCCAGTTCCAAGCACTTTCGATGAGCAATGAGAATCAATCAGAAAAAGGAACATCGATTTCCTCATATAAAGATGCTCTCGTAGTGATCAAAAGTAACAACACAAAAGGATGGGGACAGCTCGTAATTCCTACTGATAACAAGACAAAGAAAGTTCTTGGTTTTTCTTCAGCCTGTACCCAGACTGCCAAGAAAGATGAAAGTTTGCATCCCATTCAGGACTTCTTCCACAGTGGAGGTTTCCTTTACCCAGTGTCTCAAGAAGTACATACCATCAATGAGGGTGACTCCTCTGATACAAATGAAGAGTGGAATTCCTATCTCAACGAGGACGGTTATATGTCTCAGGAAGAAACACATACGCCATTTTTCTATCCCATGCAAAGTCCGAGATATATACCAAGATCAGATGTCAAGATGATGAACGGAGATTGCGATCCTGAAGGGTGTCGTGCTCCGCCAAACTCATTGGAGGAGGACACTCTAATGAAAGACAACTTTGACTATGACTATTATGATCCCTTGGATGACTTGCCTATCTGGAAGTCGTACCCAGAAGACATGGGGCAGAAGAGTCAGCCAAACGATGCATATCAGCTGAGCATTATTGAAAAGAATACATGCGTCCTCATCAAATCATGGGATCATTACTCAGGGCATTCATAAGATATCCAGCACAACGATGAATCTGCAAAAATTGCAGGACAATAGTTCATCAACTATGCTTTTCCCGAGGTCAACGTCATCGAGAAGGATGACTCCTCCAGTTCTACGAAAGTATGTGACACCTTAGGATAACCGAGTGGCAAGTACGACTTCTTGGTCAAGTACACCGATCTTGAAAGCTTTTGTATTAGGCTCGAAGACATCCAGCCAACTGGATGGGGAGATCCTCCTGTGAATGAAAATACGGTACAAGATACAATAGAAGAGTTCGTCTACGACAACTCTGCCTAGGAGGAAGACTCCAACGATCCTGCTCCGCCAGAAATCAACGTCATTTCTGAGGGCAAGCCAAGAAAGAAGGTGCCAGACTTTGTGATCACCAAGGAGTTCACCGCCAATGGGTTGCTATCGATGTCCCGAAAGTCGTCCATAAGTCTAAGTGATTGCCGTCTTTGTTTTGACCTTTCACCCTGCCCAGGTGAAACGGATGTTTTGATAGGGCTCACTTTCTGTAAATGTCCCTCTTCGCTTCGCCCAAAGTGACAGAGTTTTTTTTATAGGGCTGTAGTTTCAGGAATCAACCAAATCATAAATAAATAAACGTCGTTCTATAATTTCCGCATTTATTGTTGTTTTCACTTTTTGCATTTTCAGAAAATGGTAATCCTAAAAACAACTCAAAAATAAAAAAAAAACAAGCATTTTTCGGAAAATACACTGCACACACTCTTGCATTTCTCTCTATCTCTTCTAAAAAACAATCATCACGTCATGCAGATTTCTTGTTTTAAACCCCATTAAAACATACGATCCAATGCCTTCTCCCAACTTTGAATTCCCGGTATTTGAAGCTGAAGAAGAAGAAGACGAAGAAATTCTAGAAGAGATCTCCCGATTACTCATACAAGAGGAAAGGTCCATTGAACCTCACAAAGAGCCGTTGGAAACAGTAAACTTGGGTTCAGAAGAAGAGAGAAAAGAAGTCAAGATTGGGGCACTGCTCAGTCCAACTCTCAAAGAAAGCTTGATAGAACTTCTCAAAGAGTTTCCCAACGTGTTTGCTTGGTCCTATCAGGACATGCCAGGATTAGATACCTGCATCGTGGAACATCATCTACCGTTAAGATCAGAATGTCCACCAGTAAAACAAAGACTGAGACGAACTCATCCGGACAAGGCCATCAAAATCAAGGAGGAAGTGCAGAAATAGATTGACGTGGGTTTCTTCGCCACCTCAGAACATCCTCAATGGTTAGCCAACATAGTACCAGTTCCGAAAAGGACGGAAAAGTCAGAATGTGTGTAGATTATAGGGATCTGAACAAAGCCAGTCTAAAGGATGACTTTCCCTTACCGTACATAGACATGATGGCTGACAGTACAGCAAAGTTCAAAGTCTTCTCCTTCATGGATGGATTCTCGGGCTATAATCAAATTAAAATGGCGCCAGAAGACATGGAGAAAACTTCGTTCATCACCCCATGGGGTACCTTTTGTTACAAGGTAATGTCGTTCGGTTTGAAGAACGCCGGGGCAACCTATCAAAGGGCCATGACTACTCTGTTCCATGACATGATACGCAAAGAGATCGAAGTGTATGTCGATGACATGATTGCCAAATCTAAAACAGAAGAGGAACATGTGACCCACCTGTTAAAACTAGTTGAGCGTCTGAGAAAATACAAACTCCGCTTGAATCCCAATAAGTGCACGTTCGGTGTCCGCTCAGGAAAACGGCTAGGATTCATCGTCAGCCAGAAAGGAATTGAGGTTGATCCTGACAAAGTCAATGCCATTCAAGAAATGCCTTCTCCAAAGACTGAAAAATAAGTCAGAGGATTTTTGGGACGTTTGAATTACATTTCCAGATTCATATTCCTCATGACCGTGACATGCGTACCAATATTCAAATTACTCAAAACGAATCAAGACTGCGTATGGACAGAAGACTGCTAAACTCCCTTCGACAGTATCAAAGAATACATGTTGAGCCCACCAATTTTATCACCTCCAGTAGAGGGAAGACCGCTGATCATCTATTTAACAGTCTTGGAAGACTCCATGGGCTGTGTACTTGGCCAACAAGACGAAACAAAAAGAAAAGAGTCTGTCATCTACTATTTAAGCAAGAAATTTACCGACTGTGAAACTCGGTACACTATGCTTGAGAAAACTTGTTGCGCTCTGGCTTGGGCAGCCAAACGTCTTCGCCAATACATGATTTCTCACACTACTTGGTTAATCTTCGAAATGGATCCAATCAAGTACGTCTTAGAAAAGCCTGCTCTCACGGGAAGGATCGCGAATACGACATAGAGTACCATGCTCAGAAAGCCGTCAAAGGAAGTATTTTAGCCGGTCATTTGGCTCATCAACCGATTGACGATCAAGAATCAGTCAGGTTTGACTTCCCAGACGAAGATGTCATGTATTTGAAAATGAAAGATTGCGATGAACCGCTACCCAGTGAAGGGCCAGAACCAGGTTCCCAATGGGGACTAATCTTTGACGGAGCTGTCAATAATTATGGAAACGGAATTGGGGCAATCATCATAACACCTCAGAGTACCCACATTCCTTTCACCGCCCGACTGACATTCAAGTGTACAAACAACGAGGCCGAATACAAAGCTTGTATCAAGGGTCTCGAAGAAGCAATTGACTTGAGAATTAAGAACTTGGATGTGTATGGAGACTCGGCCCTGGTTATCAGTCAGATCAAAGGAGATTGGAACACATACCAATCAGGACTGATTCCTTACAAAGACTACGCGAGAAGGTTGTTACCATTCTTCAACAGAATCGAGTTTCATCATATCCCTCGTGAAGAGAATCACATGCTGATGCATTAGCCACTCTCTCCTCCATGATTAGTGTAGGTCAATGGAACGACATACCTAAGATCGACATAATGCGCCTAGAAAGGCCCGCTTACATCTTCGCGATTGAAGCAGTCATAGACGACAAACCTTGGTATCATGATATCAAATGCTTCCTTCAGAAACAAGAGTACCCACCTAGGGCATCAAGAAAAGACAGAAAGACCCTCAGAAGGTTGGCTGGCAGTTTCTTCCTAAGCGGTGATTCACTCTATAAGAGAAATTTTGACATGGTCCTGCTCCGATGCGTAGACAGACCAGAAGCAAACATGCTGATAAAAGAAATTCACGAAGGATCCTTTGGCACTCATACCAACTAACACATAATGGCGAGAAAAATTCTGAGAGCAGGATATTATTGGTTGACAATGGAATCTGATTGCTACAAGTACATGAGGAGATGTCACAAGTGTCAGATATACTCAGACAAAATCCATGTACCGCCAACGCTTCTCAAGGTTCTCTCTTCCCCATGGCCTTTTTCCATATGGGTAATCGACATGATTGGCATGATCGAACCCAAGGCTTGAAACGGACATCGGTTCATCCTGGTATCTATTGACTACTTCACCAAATGGGTCGAAGCAGTGTCATATGCCAATGTAACCTGACAAGTGGTGGTCCGCTTTATCAAAAACAATCTCATTCGTCGTTATGGTGTTCCAAGCTAGATCATTACTAATAATGGATCTAACTTGAACAACAAGATAATGAAAGAATTATGCGCTGAGTTCAAGATCGAACACCATAACTCATCTCCCTACCGACCTAAGATGAATGGGGCAGTAGAAGCGGCTAACAAAAACATCAAGAAGATTGTTCAGAAGATGGTTGTAACCTACAAAGACTGACACGAAATATTGCCTTTTACTCTTCACGGTTATTGTATATCTATCCGTACTTCAACAGGGGCAACCCCTTTCTCTCTAGTATATGGCATGGAAGCAGTCCTCCCTATAGAAGTAGAGATACCATCGATCAGGGTATTGATGGAAGCTAAGTTAACAAAGGCTGAATGGTGTCAAAATCGACACGATGAGCTGAATCTGATTGAAGAAAAGCGAATAACGGCTTTGTGCCACAGTCAGTTATATCAGCAAAGAATGAAGAAGGCGTTTGATAAAAAGGTCTGACCCCGTGTCTTCAGGAAAGGAGACCTTGTGCTAAAAAAGATACAATCATTTCTCACTGATTCCCGGGACAAATGGACTCCGAATTATGACGGCACCTATGTGGTCAAGAAAGCTTTCTCAGGCCACTACTACAAAACGCCCAAACAACAACGCGAGGTTTACAACAGTATCCTATACACCGTTCTTATAGTGCGTACTAGATGCGCGCGCATTATTTTAATTAGAAATCTCAAGGGTATAATAACGGTTGTTATGAAATCTGTGGTGATACAATCTAGCTATCATGGGTTCGAACCTCATCGCCCTCAAATAGTTTATCCCTTTGACATAAATGCTCCCTTTTTAAGTTTTATTAATATTTAACTAAAAAATAATAATCATATCACGACGGCTTTTTCTTAAAACCGTTGTTACAAACTGTTATGTATTTTAAACACCAAGTATATATCAATTTATCCATTGAAAAAAGAAACAAGACGAAACAACCCTAACACCAACGCCGTCACCATTGTCGGGAAGAAGACAACAACAACAAGAAAGTGTTCTACTTTAAGGTGTTGCAATGTCACATTTGAAGACAAAATCATCCAAAGGTGTTTCTACGTCTTCTTCCAGTGTAAAATCTCGATCTGGAAATTTTTGTGGTTGTGATGGTCGTATGGTTTCGTATCAATGCAAGAAGGGACAAAATAAAGGAAGGATTTTTTGGAGATGTCCATTTTGGAGGAGCGATGAAACATGTAATTTGTTCATATGGGATGAAGACGTGGGAGAAAGAGATGTAAATGACGATGAGAGCATTATGAAGTCAGAGTTGGAAGTTGTGGGCTATCTGAAGGTTATGTATGAGGATTTAAAGAAAAAGAACAAGAATTTGAAGAACAAACTGAAATCAGAGATAATTTCTAGAAATATCAAGATGTTATGTTTTCTTGTCTCCTTTATGTTTAATGTTTACTTTGTTATGAAATGTAATAGTTGAATTAGGGTTTGAATTACATTGTTGATGTTTAAACTGCAGATCCATTGTGAATTACACTGTTGATGTTTAAACTGCAGATGCATTGTGAATTACATTGTTGATGTTTAAACTGAAGATGCATTAAGTGAGAAGTTAAGGCGCACCTTTTCTTTTTTATTTATTTTAAAATTCACAAATAAAAGGGTTATCACTGCGGTTCTCCTGGTTAACCGTAGTGATATATTTATAATAAATAAATACCTATCTATACGGTTTTTATTTATTTTAAAATTCACAGATAAAAGGGTTATCACTACGGTTATTCTAGTTAACCGTAGTGATATATTTATAATAAATAAATACCTATCTATACGGTTGTTATTGTTAACGATTGTGAAATAGTTTACCCATATATAAGCAAAATAACTTTTACTTAATTGACAGTAACGCCGTTGCCTTCAAAGTGAAACCCTAGAACCCATTTTTTCTCTTCTTTTTCACCATTAGCCGTGAATCATACATTAAGGTATTCTTCTTCTTCCATCTATTGTTAGATATTTCCAATTATCTCGTTTGTGGATTGTTATTTTTGTTGATTGTTCTCATTTTTTCAGATTGGTTTTCACTACCTTAACAAAGACCATGCTTTGTAAACTTCATAATGTTTGTGTAGCTATGGAAAAAAGTACAAGAAGCATGAAGCTATGATAGAAACTTCATCCACCTTGTACTTTTTCTTCATAGGTTCACGAACAAGATGTTAGTAAATGAAGAATCAACATTGTAAGCAAACTTTATCTAGTTTTAGAAACAATGAAAAGAAGTATAAGAAGTATGAAGCTTTTGTGTAAGCTTCTTCCTCCTTATATTTCTTTTTCATTGCTTCCCAAACTAGTTCAACATCATAATTGATTCCTGTTCCGCGATTAGTTTCATTAAAAGGTGCGTTATTCTTGTTCCTCTCTTTACTCTTCAATGGATTATGGTTTTAGGGTTTGTTTTCAACTGAGGATGCTCATTTTTGAAGTTTGCTTTGTTTCCTTTCAGGTTAAGGGATGATACAGGGTGATGATGCTAGTGGAAGCAAGCGGATTATATGAGTTTATAATATATGGATCTGGTATAGAATGTTGTTTGAGTTTATTATATTCTATTTACATTGTTTGTTTAACTAACCCTCACTTAAAGTTTGCTGGTGGTAGCAAGCATATTATATGAGTTTATAATATCTGGATCTGGTATAGAATGTTGTTTGAGTTTATTATATTCTATTTACATTATTTGTTTAACTAACTCTCACTTAAAGTTTGCTGGTGGTAGCAAGCATATTATATGAGTTTATAATATCTGGATCTGGTATAGAATGTTGTTTGAGTTTATTATATTCTATGTAGATTATTTGTTTCACTAACCCTCACTTAAAATACATTCAATTAATTTGACATAGATACTTATAATCTGCAAATTAAGTTGTATTTGAAAACCAACTTAATCAAACCAATGTTGTTTTCTGATTGTATGCCTCTCATCATTTATCTCACGTTCTTTTATATATAGATTATGGTATAATGATTTGGCTCCTTAGATGCATCGCCACCTTCCATTATAGTTAAATCAAAGATGAGGCAGATTATCCAATGTCTTGTTGATCTTATGGAAATTTAACTATAATCGAAGATAGCGATATATCGAATGAGTCAGATCAATAAACCACAATATATGTAAAAGAGCGTGAAATGTACGATGAGACGAATGCAATCAGAAAACAACATTGGTTTGTTTAAGTTGGTTTTCAAGAACAGATTAATTTGCAGATTATAGACATATTCATCAAATTGAATCCATGTATATTTATTTAGTGAGGTGTTTGGAAAACAAGCAATCTACATTTAATATAATAAACTTAGGGTACTTAGAACAACGGTTATCTATTGTAACCGATATCATAAGTAATTTATGTTTTATATAATTTCGCTACTGATGGGTTTCGAACCCAGAACCTAAGTGTATGTATCACAACGTTTTATTTTCATAACCGTTGTGATATATGGCTCGCACCCTACCTTTCAATAATGGTTTCCAGCCCGTTTTAGAAACAGCTAACTTACAATGACAATCTACATAACAACGCCTTCGCCCGCGTCATTATATGTTATTCCCAACCGTTGTTAAATGGGTTTTTTGTAGTAGTGGGCGGTGCCTTGAAACTCGCAACCATGGATGGAGACGAATTTGCCTATCCCACAATTGTTGATGTAGTCAAGAAATACTTCGCCTAAACAAATAAAAAAAAAATGTCTCGATGGATTGTGAAGATGGCTGGTTTACATCCTGAGTGAATCGCACACTCAAAGATAACACAGAGTTGCCACCGAACTTTATTTAGTCCCAAAGGACAGGGAAAATATCGATAAAACCCAAGGGGAAGAGAAACGGGAACGGGGGCCGGTTATGCGAAAGGAAGGTACTAGCACCTAACGCATCCGTCGTACTCGACGAGAACCATTTCGCTGGCTTCTAGGCTTGGATGGGTTATCTCTCTAAAGGCTTCTAGCTAAAACAAGGAGGAGAGAGAGAGAGAGAGAAAGGGGAAAAAGAAAAGAAAGAAAGAAGGTGCTCGCGGAGGATTGTGGCCCTCGTGCCTACGTACCCTCATAGTGCAATGAGGAAATCAGAGCGTCGTAGTTCATGGAACCAGGGGACAGAAAGGAAGGAAGAAAGGGAGAAGGAAAGGAAGGTGGAAGTGTGCTCGCCAAAACATCGCGTCTCGTGCCTACGTATCTGACATTCAAAAGAATGCAGAATCAGAGCTTCCGTAGTTCGGGGAACTAAGACGGAAAAGAAAAAGGAAAGTAGAGTGGTGTCAAAACCAAGAGCAAAAGAAAGAAGGAAATTCCACCGGGGATTCCAAAGAAATGGTGTCAAAACCATGAAAGAAGAGCAAAAGGAAAAAGAAAGTATTCCACTGAGGAGTAAGAGACTAAAGTGATTGTGCAAGAAACAGGAGAGAAATGGTGTCACAACCAAGAGAATAAGAGATAGAGAAAGATCCGCTGGGGATGCAAAAGGAATGGTGTCATAACCAAGAAAGGAGTTCAAAGGAAAAGATAGTAATTGTATTGAGAGTAAAGTGCAATAGTGGTGTCGAAACCAAGAAGATAAAGGGCAAAAAGAATAAAGAGACTCCACTGGGGAGTCAGAGAACAAAGAAACCGTGACTAAGAATCAGAAGGTAGTGACCCTACTGAGGAAACAAACAAAGGAAAGGTGTTACAACCAAGAGAAAAGAGGACTCGGTATGTTAACTAACTGGTAGTGGTTAACCGAAAGAAGAGATTAAGACTTTGTGGGGAAAAGAAGTTTTAACAGATAAGAATTGTAATTGACCAAAGAACGGGTGTAGGACCGAGCGAAGGTCGTGACCCCAAAAGAACGGGTGTAGGACCGAGCAAAGGTCGTGACCCAAAAGGACAGGTGTAGGACCGAGCAAAGGTCGTGACCCAAAAGGACGGGTGTAGGACCGAGCAAAGGTCGTGACCCAAAAGGACGGGTGTGGGACCGAGCGAAGGTCGTGACCCAAAAGAATTCGGTACACTGACTGAACAAACAGTACCTGACTGAAGAACAGGGTATTCGAACCAAAGAAAGGTTTCTAACCCAAAGATGCAAGTATTCGAACCAAAAGGAGGTTGCCAACTGCTGGGGATTCGGTGTTTACAGACAGACAGTGATTAACCGAAAAGAGCAAGTGATTAACTAAGAGAAGGTGATTAACTCGAAAAAGGTTCAGTATTTTAACAGATGGGTTGTGGTTGACTGAAGGAAAAGGGTGATTAACCAATAGAAGGTGATTAATCCGAAAGGAGCTCAGTATTAACAGACTGACTGTGATTAACTGAAGAGACGGGTGATTAACCAAGAGAAGGTGATTAACCCAAGAGAAGTTCAGTATTAACAGACTGGCTGTGATTAACCAAGAAAACGTGATTAACCCAAGAGGAATTCAATGTTTTAATAGACGGAATGTGTTTAACTGAAGAGAAGAAAATGCAAATTGGTGTTTTAACTGACAAGCAGTGGTTAACCAAACAAAGGAAGAAGAACCAAAAGAAGGTTGCGAACTCCTGGGGATTCGGTTTTAACAGAAAAACCTGCGATTAACCGAAGAAAAGGGTTTAGACTCTTCAGGGGAATGAAAATAGCAATGATTGGCCACAAGAAAAAGAATGTTGAGACAAAGGAGATGAATGCTAACTCAAGACAAAAATGATCTTAACCAAGAAGGATGGCGATTAATCAAGACAGAGATTGAGAGGTGCAAAAAGTGATCAAGGATTGACCCGACTGGGGAATGAGAAACACTATAGCTTGAGGATAGAGGTTACTATTCTTGAGGAGAGGACAAGACGCCCTTACCAAAGAAATAGCCAGAATGAGGGTAGAAAAATTCCATCCTCATTCCTTCTCTAGCACCCAAAATATAGTGTGGAAATTGAAACGGACACGTAACGGCTCCAATTTGTACAGTGCTCCAGTGTATTGCGTCGGGATTCGTGCTTCGTGCGAAAGCTCCAACTCAGCAGGGGATCAAGAAAGAGAAAGTCTAAAGAGATCCTAAAGAGATGGAAGAGGGAAGATCAACTAATCGAAACACGGTTTCGATCAATTAATCAAAGGGAAGCAATGCTAACAACTTTCCAAAAAGAATGGAAAATCATTAAAGCAAAAGGTGTGAATTAATTGTACAAGATTAAGTTCATCCATGAAGAATAAATTTAATGAAAAGCAAAGAGAGTGAGTGCAAAACAGTGCCATACAAATATTATCATGTGTCATACATCAAGTGTCAAGTGATCAACAATGGTGCAAGAATGAGCATGTTCAAAAAAAAATCAAGAACACACATAATTGCAAGAATTGATAAATCAATCATTGAATTAATGTAAATATGCCTTAAACATAGGTTAACAACACTTAAAACATCCATAAATATCAAGTATGTCAATCCATGGAAGTTAGAGGAAGAAAGAATGTCAAACATGCTTGAGAAAACTAAAAAATGGCCATTCTGTTCAGTGGTAATCGGTTACTCACCACAGGGTAACCGGTTACTTGCTTGAAAATTGTCATTTTTGATGAAAATTGCACTGAGTAACCGGTTACTCACCAGAGGGTAACCGGTTACCACTGAATAGTGGTGAAAAAAATCAGCAAAAACAGCATTCCAAAAGCGATTTTTAGCATTTAATCACTTATGCCAACCACCACATGCTAGGGCATGAATTTGTGCACGAAAATTACATCATGTAAGAGCAATTAAACACAAATTACAAGCATTAATCATAGAGATCAAAGGTCAAGCAGTTGCATGATAAATTAAACCGAAAACGATCGAAATTACAACGTAAACGCGCAAAAACGATCGAAACAGTGAGTAAAGCAAGATCTACCAACCTACAAGTCGGAGGATTGGCTTGGTAATTGTTGTGAATGAAATATGATGAAGATAAGTGAAGAAAACCAAAGAAGCCCAGAGATTCCTCCACTTGCACTTCGAACCATATCGAAACCGAGCAAAAATGCGATAAAAGCTCCGAAATCTAATTTGCATCATAGGATCTTGAAGCAAACACTTGAGATGAATCCAAAAGCTAATAGAACTCTAGATACTTAAGAATAATTGCAAAATGATGAGAATAATCAAAGAAAACCAGAGGAATATTTAATTGTACTTCGAATCGTAGCGAAACCGAGTAAACTTCGACGAAAACTAAAAAATGAGAATTATCAGCGAAGAAACTTGAAGTGATCACTTGAAATGAATCCAAAAGCTACTGAAGCTCCACAAAATTCAGTAGAATGGAAAGTTGATGAAGGTTAAGCTCAAGAAAAATCACTTTCAAGGTGAAAGTAGCTTTTCCTTAATGGTGAAATAAGAGCTTTTATGTGGTTTAGGAAAGAAGATGAAGATGAATGTGTAGAAGTTGCAGCAAAATGCAGAGAAAAATGAGAGAATTGAGAGTGAAGAAAGTGTGAATTTGTGTGAATGATTATGGAGGAGTTGCAAAATGGTGAAGCTTTGTTTATATAGAATTTTGGTTTGGAGTGTGAGAGGTTTGGAGCTAGCTTTGGACTTAGCTTTGGGTTTGGAACTAGGCTAGGAGTTGGTTACACTTGACTCACTGAGTCAAGGTAGTTAACTCGGTTAGTTAGGACCAACTCGGTAACAATCCCAATGTGAGTTTCAACATCCAAAGGTTGACATGCTTGTAAATTAAGTAACATGGTGCTCTTAATTTAAAGTGAGACATTGGAATAAATGTAAGGGAAGTGTCTTGAATGGTCTTGAATTGTCTAGAATGCTCCACATGCTGCTAGAACTATGTAGAATCCAAGAACAAAGTGAATGCAGAGTTGCTGTCCCAAAAATGCAGCAGAGTCTGCAAAATTGTACTGAGTAACCGGTTACTCACCAGGCGTTAACCGGTTACTCTAGGCAAATATTGCCCAGATCACTCAAAAACAGGTGTTGAGGTCCCCGGTTTTGACTTTCCACCTCTTGTTTTGATGAGTACACATGGAAACCTTTATTTCGAGCTTGTTTTGATGATGAGATGATCTTGAGAGGATGTGATTAATTGGGCTTGAAAAACCTGAAGATCCTGCAACAAGAAACACATAGAGAAAAGTGTGAATGCGTATGCCTGCGATGCGAATGTACATGCTTATGCAAAAACAAAAAGGAGGTCAAATTTCGGGTTACGACAGCTGCCCCTATTTAATCCTCTTGGACCTGAATGTTCGAATTGCGCTAGCTTTTCGATTATTCGAGGTAGAAGGGGATTCAATAAAAGAGTAGCTCGAAAATTTGGCCGACGGCAGTGAAAGAAAAGCGCGAGTGTAAAGAGTTTGAAAAGAAGTTTGGCTGAATATCTGCTAGGGAGATGAATCAGGCCAAAGGAAAGGGAGTATGCTAATGCCTATGCTATGTATGTGTTCTACATGATGCTTGATATCATGCAATGCAAGGATGCGAGTCGATGTACTGGGCTGCAAGTTTGTAGGTTTTTGGACAGACCAAAGAGAACCAGAAAATGTTTTGGACGGACCAAAGAATTGAAAATGTCTTGAGGAAGTTTGCCAAGTGAGGACAGGGTTTTGGAAAAGCTGGCCAGACGAGAACTGGACTTTGAAGAGACAAGTCAGACGAGAACTGACTACTAGAGGAGAACTGACTTTTGATTGGGACACATGTGTGAACCTATATGGCGTAATGCTCCATGTTGATGATTATGCTATGCGTTTGAGGATGCAATGCTATGCGATGATGATTACCAGATGCAGAATGTCGGTGATTGGGTTTTGAAGAGATATCAGATATGATCGGGCTTAAGTTAAGACTTTATGTTATGCCAAATTAATGATATGCAAGAGTGAAGCGACATGATCAATGCATGAGAGTGGTTTATGCAATGGTTCTAGTGTTTTTGTTGTGGGAGGTGAAAAAGTTGAGGTTGGGGTATAAGTCATAAAGACGTGATTCCCCGACACCTACTTCGGGATCAAAAATTGTTGATGCAGCATTGCTCTTGCCTCAAAACAGGGAGAAAACTTGTACCTTAATAGTCTGTCTCTACCCCAATCTGTTGGGTATCTGCATGGATTGCCCCAATCATAAGGTAGGAAACAGTTTGTGTCATAGGATGATCCTGATTCGACTTGCCCTAGTGTATTGGAACAGTATGCCCCTGATTAACCGTCTCTTGGGGAGATCGACTTCTTGTGCTCTTGAGGTGGTATGCCCCAATGTGAGCTCTGAAATGATTTTACCCCTGGCTGATCGATCTTTGGAGGAATGCCCCTGACCAAATGAACATGGAGAGATTTGTCGAATCTCGTCGTGATTGACTCGGATTGAGTGAATCTCAAAGTGGCTAGGCCTAATGGAGTTTTCCAGACGTTTTGCCCCTTGAGGTGATCACACTTTCCATTGTGGAAACTTTCTTGATGTCAAGTGCTTGTTTGTTTTGAAAATGATAATGTTAACGTTATGTATATGTCAGTTTTGAAATCCAAGTATGTTCACTAAGATTAAGACACATAGTGAATGGATCACCATTTAGAATGCCATGTCAATATCAGCACAAATGATAAGAGAATCTTTAGGAGTCAGCTTTGATGTGATTTTACTGTCGTATGCTTTTGAAATAAACCCTGCTTCAATTAGGTCTTTTGAGGGTTGTAACGTGGCCTAGCTCACAATTTAAGAAAGAAAGGATATAAGGCTCAAAATTTATTTTAACCCCACCCATTCTCCTTGATGTTCTCCAGTCCTATGTTCAATTAGTTTAACACAAGCTTTCACCTTTCAAAAGAGCTTTGAACAGTAGATGTGATGGTAAGGGAACCGACGAGGGTTTTGGAGCGGCAGTCACTCACCTTTTGTTTTTGTCACATGTGATCACACGAACTTGTTCTTATTGAGTATTTTTCTCTTTTGATTCTCTGTTTTGTTCTTTTTGTGTTCCCTAATTTTTACGTAGACTGATTATTTTGACTTTGCAGTCTACTGGGATGCCCTAATTTTTGCCTAAGTCATTTGTTTTTGAGTTTTTGACTTAGCGGGCTTTTTGTTTGTTTTTTTTTTCGATTGCTTTTGTGATTTTTGTGATGATTTTTTTTTTGAACAAAGTCGTGTGACATGTGTTTGTTTGATAAAGTGTTGTGACTGCCTCGCTCCTTTGGTCGGTGAGGGATATCCATTGTGGATTTGTGATTTTTCCGACCTCTTGCACGGGATGGGATGTGGTTGATCCGTATATGGGATTCTCCACTTTTGAAATTTGAACGCATGGTCAAACTAGTTGAAGACTACCCTGCCCCTGGTTAAGATTGAGGGTTTTATGTGTACAGAAAGAAACTCCTACTTCAAGGCCCAAAGGGTTGACTAGGGATTATCTTCCTTATGACTCCAGTGTTTGAGGATTTGAACAAATGCCTTACATCCTCAGCAGGGTTTTTATTCAAAAGCATACAGACAGTGATCTCATGTCTTTTTGATTTCATCATTCTCTTTTTTTATTTTGCTTGATCAAATGTGCGATACAGATAAAAAGTATGAATGAACACGGATGAATTTATTCAAAACATGCATATTCATTTCATTATTATTGTCATTTAAGAACAAACAAGTTTTACAAGTGAACAATGCTTGACAAACAAAAGATTACAAATGGAAAAGATGGAATGACATGATGGTTGCCGATGTTGAGGATGTGCTCTCAGGCTTATTCAAGGGATTGTAAGGGGTGCCTCACTACTAAAAAAATCGCGTTTAGTGACCAAATTAGAGACCGAAAAAGCCTAAAAATCGGTCACTAAAACGTTTAGCGACCAATAATGTGACTACCAAATTTCGGTTGGAAAAGCGCTAGTCGCTAACCTTTAGAGACGAATTTAGTGACCGAAATTAGTGACCGATTTTAGCGACTGAAATTAGTGACCGATTTTAGTGACCGATTTTAAAATAAAATAATTTTTTTGTCTCTTGTAGGAATCGAACCAATGCACTTTTCTTTGTGAGACTTTCGGGTGTCCACTAAGCCATTTGGTTTTTATTGTATAATTTACATTTGAAATGTATATAATATTAATGAAATAGAACTTTCAAATATTATTTAAAAAGATTTTATTAAAATTATATTTTATCTAAATTAATAAATTTGTATGAGTTAATTATTTATATAAATATATGTTTTATTTGTTAAAACAATAAAAATGTAAAATTTTGACTAAAAAATTTAAAAAATGAATAAAAGGAGAAAATTGAGAGGGAAGCAACTTAATAATGAAAAAAAAAACAAAAAAATTATTAGTGACCGAAATTTTGGTCACTGGATTTTTTATGAATTAATTTATATAAAAATGATTATTTGAGACTGAAAATTATGGTCACAAAATATCAGTCGCTAATTCGGTGGCTAATTTTATTTAGTGACCGATTTAGTGACTTTTAAAATTTTACTAACATGATGTTTAATTTTGGTGGCTAATTCGATCACTAGAGTGACCGAAATTTTTCGGTCACTAATTCGATCACTAAAAGCGAATTTTCTAGTAGTGCCTTTGTAAACTTGGCGATTATACGGACAAGGGATTTCCGTTCACCCACAGTTTCTCACCCTGAACGGTTAAGTGCTTCTTGTCAATCAACTGTTGGACCTTAGCTTTGAAAGCGTTGCAATCCTCAGTCGAATGTCCGACCGACCCAGCATGATATCCGCACCACACATTGGGATCATACCCAGGTGGGAATGGTTTTGGTGGGGGCTTCAGAGCTTTGGGAACCACTAGCGAGTTCTGAACCAGATGTGGGAGAAGTTGAGTGTATGTCACTGGAATTGAATCTAGAGGAGCATTCCTTCTTTCTAGATTGTTCCGGGGCTTGTGCTGATTTTGGCGCTCTCGGCCTTGAGCTTGCTGATTATAAGTCTGAGGAGGCTGTTGATGTTGGGTTGCGGCAACATACAAGAATGAATAGTATGGCGTAGGAGCCAGAGGTGCTTGAGGATGAATCTGCTGAGTAGCATATTGCGGGAACACTTAAGCAGGGAGAATCAATCCAGGATTAACCATCTGATTAACAGTCTGACCAAATTGGACCCCATATGAAGCGTAGTGTGCCCCAAGATAAGTAACTGAAGGTGCAACAGCAGAGGGTGTCCCAGGATAGGCGAAAGGTGTTCCAGAGTTAGCAGACTGAAAACTTTGGTAGGGGTATTGCCCAACAGGTTGAACAGCTGGAGGAATCTGCACATGAATAGGAGGACCTCTATTCTCAGCTTCGGGAGATATTTCAGAAATCACAGGTGCAGACTTCTGGCAAGGCTTCTTTGTAAAGCAAAGCAACTTCTGATCGAGGAGCTCTTGGACTTTGTCCTTAAAGATGACACAGGCTTCTGTAGAATGCCCCACATATCCAGCATGGTATCCACATGTGGCATTAGGATCATGCTTAGGATGATAACGAAACTTGACCGACTTGATTTCTTTAGGAACAATTGCCCCAGCATGAATCAGAACAGGCAGTAGATGTGTGTAAGTCACGGGAATTAGATCATGAAGAGGATGTCTCCTCCCTTGATTGTTGTTCCCTTTGCTGATTTGCTTACGCTTTTGTTTCTGATTGCTTTGAGTGGTCTTCTGCTTAGACAAGCGGTGAACCGACAGATTATTTACATCCACATTCATGACCTTATCCACTTTTGGTCCATTCTGGGCTTGCTCATCAATCACAACCTGATCAGAGGGGTTCATTGTCATACTGTCCAGAAGTAGTTCCACAACCATGTCAACCTTGCCTTCATTGTGCATTGTGTCCTCATACCCAACCTGTTCCATGATTCTTTGGCTTTCAGCGTCGGAGAATCGTTGTCTTTGGGCTGATGAAGGGAAGAAAGTTAACTTTTTCTGGTTTGAAGGTATACAATGCAAAGGTATGTATGCATATGTTGTTTATGCAGATGGCATGCAAATGAGATATGCAACACCCAATGATGCAACAGTTAGATGATGCAAGGGTTCAACATACATATGATGATGCAATAACTCATGCTCGACAATGCGGTACACACAATGATGCCATAACTCTAGTTCAAAAAAATCGGCATACATGATGATGCATAACATTATGCGATAACATTATGCAATAATGTAAGTTAGGGATGCGACATCTTCTAGATAATCTGCAGCTGTAGCTCTGTATAGGTGCGAGAAACTGACGTGCATGAGAGAACAAAGGTATAAAGTGGCTTGGTTTCCTGCAAAAAACCATCCCCCTCACAGGTATAATCTAGCCAAGAATGGTCATCCTATAGCAAGTTCTCAGCTTTGGGTCCTCGGATCAAGAAGCGTAATGGGTTTTCCATTTCTGGTCTGCCATTATCGCTCCTTGGGAGGAGTGCATCAACTGAGTCCTCGAGAATGGTCGCCAGAATCGATAACTCTTTAAATCAACACCCTGAAATGCGCCAGACATGCACGTCAGAATATCTCCCAAGAAAACCTCGTCTGGATGTGAATTCCGTTAACACCAAACGTACCAAGATGGCACGTAGGTCCCACTACTTTCCACTCTAGTCCTATGTGTGTACTCAAGCCTGTGTATTGGGCTTATCTCTCAAGTAGCAACCCAACCGACAACAGCAAAGAAAATAGAAGATGTTCAGAATATACAGCATATGAATATTTAAAGCGGTAAAGAAATGCGGTAAATAAACATAAAGAAAATAAAGCGTAAAGATAAATCTAGTAAAGCGCAGAAGATAAACACCCAAACAAGCAAGAAAGCAAACAAAACTAGGTGAGGCCCCAACCTGCAAGCGCAAAGACTCCCCAGCAGAGTCGCCAGCTGAAGATGGGGAGTCCCACCTAGCCAGGAGACAAGCAAAGGAGACGAAGTTCAGGAGCAAGAACTCCCCAGTAGAGTCGCCAGCTGAAGATGGTTGGTTTACACCCTGAGTGAATCGCACACTCAAAGATAACACAGAGTCGCCACCGAACTTTATTTAGTCCCAAAGGACAGGGAAAATATCGATAAATCCCAAGGGGAAGAGAAACGGGAACGGGGTCGGTTGTGCGAAAGGAAGGTACTAGCACCTAACGCATCCGTCGTACTCGACGGAAACCATTTCGCTTGCTTCTAGGCTTGGATAGGTTATCTATCTAAAGGCTTCTAGCTAAAAGAAGGAGGAGAGAGAGAGAAAGGGGAAAAAGAAAAGAAAGAAAGAAGGTGCTCGCGGAGGATTGTGGCCCTCGTGCCTACGTACCCTCATAGTGCAATGAGGAAATCAGAGCGTCGTAGTTCATGGAACCAGGGGACAGAAAGGAAGAAAGAAAGGGAGAAGGAAAGGAAGGTGGAAATGTGCTCGCCAAGACATCGTGTCTCGTGCCTACGTATCTGACATTCAAAAGAATGCAGAATCAGAGCTTCCGTAGTTCGGGGAACTAAGACAGAAAAGAAAAAGGAAAGTAGAGTGGTGTCAAAACCAAGAGCAAAAGGCAGAAGGAAATTCCACCAGGGATTCCAAAGAAATTGTGTCAAAACCATGAAAGAAGAGCAAAAGGAAAAAGAGAGTATTCCACTGAGGAGTAAGAGACTAAAGTGACTGTGCAAGAAACAAGAGAGAAATGGTGTCACAACTAAGAGAATAAGAGATGGAGAAAGATCCGTTGGGGATTCAAAAGGAATGGTGTCATAACCAAGAAAGGAGTGCAAAGGAAAAGATAGTAATTGTGCTGAGCGTAAAGTGCAATAGTGGTGTCGAAACCAAGAAGATAAAGGGCAAAAAGAATAAAGAGACTCCACTAGGGAGTAAGAGAACAAAGAAACCATGACTAAGAATCAAAAGGTAGCGACCCTACTGAGGAAACAAACAAAGGAAAGGTGTTACAACCAAGAGAAAAGAGGACTCGGTATGTTAACTGACTGGCAGTGGTTAACCGAAAGAAGAGATTAAGACTTTGTGCGGAAAAGAAGTTTTAACAGATAAGAATTGTAATTGACCAAAGAACGGGTGTAGGACCGAGCGAAGGTCGTGACCCCAAAAGAACGGGTGTAGGACCGAGCAAAGGTCGTGACCCAAAAGGACGGGTGTAGCACCGAGAAAAGGTCGTGACCCAAAAGGATGGGTGTAGGACCGAGCAAAGGTCGTGACCCAAAAGGACGGGTGTGGGACCGAGCGAAGGTCGTGACCCAAAAGAATTCGGTACACTGACTGAACAAACAGTACCTGACCGAAGAAGAGGGTATTCGAACCAAAGAAAGGTTACTAACCCAAAGATGCAAGTATTCGAACCAAAAGGAGGTTGCCAACTGCTGGGGATTCGGTGTTTACACACGGACTGTGATTAACCGAAAAGAGCGAGTGATTAACCAAGAGAAGGTGATTAACTCGAAAAAGGTTCAGTATTTTAATAGACGGGTTGTGGTTAACTGAAGGAAAAGGGTGATTAACCAATAGAAGGTGATTAACCCGAAAGGAGCTCAGTATTAATAGACTGACTGTGATTAACTGAAGAGACGGGTGATTAACCAAGAGAAGGTGATTAACCCAAGAGAAGTTCAGTATTAACAGACTGGTTGTGATTAACTGAAGAAACAGGTGATTAACCAATAAAAGGTGATTAACTCAAGAGGAATTCAGTGTTTTAACAGACGGACTGTGTTTAACTGAAGAGAAGAAAATGCAAATTGGTGTTTTAACTGACAAGCAGTGGTTAACCAAACAAAGGGAGAAAAACCAAAAGAAGGTTGCGAACTCCTGGGGATTCGGTTTTAACAGAAAAACCTGCAATTAACCGATGAAAAGGGTTTAGACTCTTCAGGGGAATCAAAATAGCAATGATTAGCCACAAGAAAAAGAATGTTGAGACAAAGGAGATGAATGCTAACTCAAGACAAAAATGATCTTAACCAAGAAGGATGGTGATTAATCAAGAGAGAGATTGAGAGGTGCAAAAAGTGATCAAGGATCGACCCGACTGGGGAATGAGAAACACTATAGCTTGAGGATAGAGGTGACTATTCTCGAGGAGAGGACAAGACGCCCTTACCAAAGAAATAGCCAGAATGAGGGTAGAAAAACTCCATCCTCATTCCTTCTCTAGCACCCAAAATATAGTGTGGAAATTGAAATGGACACGTAACGGCTCCAATTTGTACAGTAGTCCAGTGTATTGCGTCGGGCTTCGTGCGGAAGCTCCAACTCAGCAAGGGATCAAGAAAGAGAAAGTCTAAAGAGATCCTTAAGAGAGGGAAGAGGGAAGATCAACTAATCGAAACACGGTTTCTATCAATTAATCAAAGGGAAGCAATGCTAACAACTTTCCAAAGAGAATGGAAAATCATTAAAGCAAAAGGTGTGAATTGATTGTACAAGATTAAGTTCATCCATGAAGAATAAACTTAATGCAAAGCAAAGAGAGGGAGTGCAAAACAGTGCCATACAAATATTAGCATGTGTCATACATCAAGTGTCAAGTGATCAAGAATGGTGCAAGAATGAGCATGTTCAAACAAAAATCAAGAACACACATAATTGCAAGAATTGATAAATCAATCATTGAATTAATGTAAATATGCCTTAAACAGAGGTTAACAACACTTAAAACATCCATAAATATCAAGTATGTCAATCCATGGAAGTTAGAGGAAGAAAGAATGTCTAACATGCTTGAGAAAACTAAAAAATGCCCATTTTGTTCAGTGGTAACCGGTTACTCACCACATGGTAACCGGTTACTTTCTTGAAAATTGACGTTTTTGATGAAAATTGAACTGAGTAACTGGTTACTCACCAGAGGGTAACCGGTTACCACTGAACAGTGGTGAAAAAAACCAGCTAAAACAGCATTCCAAAAGTGATTTTCAACATTTAATCACTTATGCCAACCACCACATGCTAGGGCATGAATTTGTGCACGTAAATTACATCATGTAATAGCAATTAAACACAAATTACAAGCATTAATCATGGAGATCAAAGATCAAGCAGTTGCGTGATAAATTAAACCGAAAACGATCGAAATTACAACGTAAACGCGCGGAAACGATCAAAAATGTGAGTAAAGCAAGATCTACCAACCTACAAGCCAGAGGATTGGCTTGGTAATTGTTGTGAATGAAATGTGATGAAGATAAGTGAAGAAAATCAGATATTCTTCCACTTGCACTTTGAACCGTAGCGAAATCGAGCAAAAATGCGATAAAAGCTCCGAAATCGAATTTGCACCGTAGGATCTTGAAGCAAACACTTGAGATGAATCCAAAAGCTATTAGAACTCTAGATACTCAAGTATAATTGTAAAATGGTGAGAATAATCAAAGAAAACCAGAGGAATCTTTAATTGTAATTCGAATCGTAGCGAAACCGAGCAAACTTCGACGAAAACTCCAAAATGAGAATTATCACCGAAGAAACTTGAAGTGATCACTTGAAATGAATCCAAAAGCTACTGAAGTTCCACAAAATTCAGTAGAATGGAAAGTTGATGAAGGTTAAGCTCAAGAAAAAGCACTTTCAAGGTGAAAGTAACTTTTCCTCAATGGTGAAATAAGAGCTTTTGTGTGGTTTGGGAAAGAAGATGAAGATGAATGTGTAGAAGTTGCCGCAAAATGCAGAGAAAAATGAGAGAATTGAGAGTGAAGAAAGTGTGAATTTGTGTGAATGATTGTGGAGGAGTTGCAAAATGGTGAAGCTTTGTTTATATAGACTTTTGGTTTGGAGTGTGAGAGGTTTGGAGCTAGCTTTGGACTTAGCTTTGGGTTTGGAACTAGGCTAGGAGTTAGTTACACTTGACTCACTGAGTCAAGGTAGTTAACTCGGTTAGTTAGGACCAACTCGGTAACAATCCCAATGTGATTTTCAACATCCAAAGGTTGACATACTTGTAAATTAAGTAATATGGTGCTCTTAATTTAAAGTGAGACATTGGAATAAATATAAGGGAAGTGTCTTGAATGGTCTTGAATTGTCTAGAATGTTCCACATGCTGCTAGAACTATGTAGAATCTAAGAACAAAGTGAATGCAGAGTTGTTGTCCCAAAAATGCAGCAGAGTCTGCAAAATTGTAGTGAGTAACCGGTTACTCACCAGGCGTTAACCGGTTACTCTAGGCAAATTTTGCCCAGATCACTCAAAAACAGGTGTTGAGGTCTCGGTTTTGACTTTCCACCTCTTGTTTTGATGAGTACACATGGAAACCTTTATTTCGAGCTTGTTTTGATGATGAGATGATCTTGAGAGGATGTGATTAATCGGGCTTGAAAAACCTGAAGATCCTGCAACAAGAAACACATAGAGAAAAGTGTGAATGCGTATGCCAGCTATGCGAATGTACATGCTTATGCAAAAACAAAAAAGGAGGCCAAATTTCGGGTTACGACTGATTGAAAACCCGAAAGGGCGGTCCGGGAAAAAATGACAGACACAAGAAAAAATCATCCCGATGGATTGGAAATCTCAAAGTATAATCCAGGCAAAAGTTAGGGATTAATGGCAAGTAACTACGTCTCATCAGTTCAACTCCTCAGCAGTCATGCCATCCATCAAGAAAACTTCAGTCAAGGTCATCTTCAACCGAAGCTCAGAATGTCCAGAATTCCAAGTTGGTATAAGGATAACGGTCGTTATGTTTCAATGTAGCCCTTTTTCCCTTAAATTACCATTTTCTAAACTTTGTAAATACTCTCTAGGATCACGCGCTTGGCTGATTTCCATCCTATCAATAAAATTTGAGCCCTAGTGCTTTTGTTTGTAATTCTCATTTGTTTTAGCTTTACAGAATGACATTTGAACATGATCAACAATTCTTGAAATAAAACAAAAATGAATTTACTTGTCAAAAAATTTTCTGGTTTTAAAAATAAAGATGGAAATTCTTTTGACTGTTGGACATCGAAAAGAACATCGATCGCTTCTCCGAAGGTGATTGAACCTCAAAGTACAGAATCAAAGTACACCTTTTAAACTAGTACGCCAGAGTGAAGGATCAACTGTTTCAGATGTGATTTTCCCATCTGATATCCCCGGCAGAGTTTGTACCTCTTAAGACTGATTGAACGACTCTTTCTCCCCACAGGAACCGTTTCTCCTAAGCAAGGCAGGATTGCTATCTTGGAACAATGATACTTTTCATTCCCCGTAGTGGTCGAGTATCCAGTCGTGTTCATCTATTAGTCTGTATGTCGCGTCAGTTTTGTGAGCATAAACATACATACATTATGTATTATTGATTCATACTCATACTCATATTGCATCACTATCACTCTGGTCCGTCTTATCTCTAAGTGATAAAAGTCCCCTTATCAATCGAGTTGTCAGTTCTTTCCTCGTCAGGAAATGTTGTGTCTGAACAATCTCTCTCCCCTGTTTATTTTTGGATTGGAGCTGGTCCTCGACCTCTTTGATAACTTGAACCTCTGAGAAACATGAAGACATTCGACAAACGTCACTCTTTACTATTGAAGATGATGTTCACGCTTTCCTGGATTAAGGAAAATCCCCAGAGAAAGCCTCGCAACTAAAGACTCTGAGCAACACATTGGTTTTTCTCTTCAGAAAGTCAATATTAATGAAGTCATCAGCACCTCAAAATTGGATTACATCACATGGCATTTCTCCGAGAAGATCTCGAAGAAAAGTATGATGTAATATCCCCAAGCAAGAAACAGCCTCTCAAGAGACTCGTTTTCCCCAGTAGAGTCAACAAATAGCGTCTCCAACAGAGAAGTTTGAACACCTATACAACTCAGACGAATGGGTTCCCCAGCAAGTCTGACATCAAAGCTTTTTCCCATCAAATGGTATCTCCCCAAGAAAATTCAGCGAGAAGTTTGAGGAAAACCGCTACACATAGCGTCCCTTGTCAAGAAAGGAACTTGACGAAAAAAATAACTGAGACCAGTTCCTTGGCAGAAGACCAGGATCGAGGGGAAGTTTATTGACAAAAGAAACTGTGACCGGTTCCGTGGCTGAAGACCCGGATCGAGGGGAAGTTTATATCAGAAACTGCAACCAGTTCTATGGTTGAAGACCCGGATCGAGGGGAAGTTTATTTAAGAAACTTAGACTAGTTCCTTGGCTGAAGACCAGGATCGAGGGGAAGTTTCACCCTTTTCTAAGCATTATTGCTTAGCAAAAGAAGAAGGATAAGCAAATTGCCATTCATAATCACCATCAAAATTTTGGGTATTCCGATATTTAATTCTCTTGCACCCTGGATGCCCGAATACCTTCGCCATTCACACCTTCGGGTCCAAGAAGATTAAATAGGGGCATCTGTCATACCCCATATTTTGACCACCAAGATTTCCCATCATTGTGAAAATCATCATCACAATATGAATGTACTTTCATGCCTCATCAATCTCCTCAAAGATGATTGAGCACTACAACGAAAAACTCATTTAACAACGGTTGGGAATGACATATAATGATGCGGGCGAGGGCGTTGTTATGTAGATTGTCATTGTATATATGATACTTACAATCACGGCCTTGTAGGCGTTGTAATAAACTGGAAAACGCGCTAACTATCACAATGGATTTTACAATACACCGTTGTAATAAAAATAATTGTCCTCGGTTCGATTCCCAGCAGTGCAGTTTTGATATTTATTTTTTCCTGGACAGCGCGCCACATATTATAACGGTTATGAAATATAACCGTCGTTAAAGTTTCTGCAAAATTAAGAAATATGATCCTACTTTTATAATTAATCCCATTTTTTTACCTGTATTATTGTTCTTCATATCACAGCACAGCAGAAAAATACAATTCACATTTTGTGATAAAGTTTTCATAATAATATTAATCGTATCATATTCATAATATCACATATACCACATTACAGTTTATCAGAACAAACAACCTACATAAATAAAATATCACATATACCATATTACAGTTTACACACATTACATAACTTCACATAATTGTAACTTGGTGTATTGGTATCTTGTATCTTGGTGTCTTGTCTCTTGGCCTGGTGTCTGGACTCAATACCTATGATTTCAAATAATTATACTTGTTAGTAAAAATACTTCTAAACTATAACATACAATTAATATATTATGAATAAATAATAAATTACGTACTTGTTAATTTTCCCATATGCCTTCTTCGTGATCGAGTCGTATAGCATGCACGACATCTCCATCAACTTCATCATATGAGGTAGGAAATTGTGTTGTGTAAGAAGGTGTGGACGGAATATCAAGACTTTCATCACTAAGAGGAATGTATTTTCCTTGGAGAACGATTGACCATTTCCCTAATTTATTCGATGGATCGGTAACATAGAAAACTTGTTTTGCTTGAGAAGCCATGATGAATGGTTATGTATTAAAAGATGCCTTGCCAAGGTAGACCCGGGAGAATCCTAAGTCATCAATGTCTACACCATTACTATTATTAGGAACCCACTTGCATTTAAATAAAGCCACTTTGAAAATAACATAATCAATCTCCCAAATCTCATCAATGACACCATAAAATGCGGTAGTTGCTAATACCGAATTCTTATCTTTCGAACTAGAGAAATACACCGATTCGGCTTCAACCATAACCCCACTATTTTTCAATGTACTACAATCATCTTTTGATTTTGTATAAAAGGTATAACGACCAATGTCGTATGCGCTCCAGGTAATGACACAAAATTTTGGCTCGTACGACAACCATTTAAGTATCTCGGATGCACTACGATCATTAGATACACTTTTATTAAACCAATCCATGAATCTATTGTTATACTCTATCAACAACAACTTGTCACTCATTCGGGGATATTTTTTCTTCAAAAGTCTTTTGTTAGTATCTATGAAAGGTTGAACCTCATCTAGATTATTCAATATATAGAAATGTGATTGAATAACTACATCCCGAGCCATTGACCTAACATTTAGACCTTGAATACCTCTTCCGTCTGTGTCAGCATGACGAGACTTTGGAATTCCTATAGAATCTACATCCGACAAATAGTTTGTACAAAACTCAACAGCTTCTTCTGTGATGTACCTTTCAACAATCGAAGCTTCCGGTCTGTGATGATTCTTCATATATCCTTTAAAGATCTTCATATATCGCTCTATTGGATACATCCACCTTAAATAAACTGGACCACAAATTCTGATTTCTCTTACGAGATGAACAAATAAGTGAACCATAATGTCAAAAAATGATGACGGAAAATACATCTCCAATTGACACAAGATTATGGCAGCCTCATCTTCTAATTCATCCAATTTTTTGAAATCAAGAACTTTATTACATATGGCATTGAAGAATAAACACAATCTCGTTATAGTTACTCTCACATTTTTTGGAAGGATCCCACTGATAGCCACTGGTAGAAATTGTTGCATCAATACATGACAATCATGAGATTTTAAACCAATTAACTTAAGATCTTTCATTGATACAAGTTTCTTGATGTTTGATGAGTAACCTTGCGGAACTTTAATACCTTGCAAACACTCGCAGAACATCTTCTTTTCCTTTTTAGATAGAGTGTGACATGCTGGAGGCAAATAAGTTATTTTTCCTTTCTCTATTGGAGCCAACTATTTTCGTATACCCATCTTCTCCATATCAAGACGGGAAGTCTTACTATCTTTAGTCTTGCCCAGAATGTTTAGAAGTGTGCCATCAAACTATCACACACATTTTTCTCCACGTGCATCACATCAAGACAATGTCTAACATCAAGACTTGACCAATATGGAAGATCAAAGAATATGGACCTCTTTTTCCATATATTTTTTGCAACTGCCCCTTTTTCTTTTCCTCTCTTCCCAAAGACAACATTAATGTGTTCCTGCCATTGATAAACTTCATCCCCGGTTAAAGGTTTAGGAGCCTCACCAAACATTTGCTAATTATTACACAACATCTCCTTTCCAACACCCAACAGTATTTCAAACGGCTGTATTTCTACTGGGCTATTTAAAGGAAAGAGTTCTCGCTTATGATGTGTCGATTCCATTGATCATCAATTGGATGTATCATTCATGAATTGACCAAGTCTTTGTGTGAAGATAGCAACAACGATGAGTTCTCGTTGTAACACTTAAAATATCAAAAGCTATCACCATTTACACGTGACCATTGTTGTTGGAGCTTAAGATCAACATTCAACACAACAACAACAAATTGGTACAGAAGCTATTGATGAAGAAGACAACATTGAAAATCAGTCAAGTCATCAACCACCTTCTCGTCAGCGCTACATTGAAGATCTGAAGCAAGGAGTTGTTGCTCAAAGCTTGCTCAACCCAGAAGACGAAGAAGAAGAAGAAGATCTACAAGATGTCAACAACTGTCAAATCATTATACATCTCTGTAGTTTCTTAAGATATCAAGGAGTTGTTGCTCATATCTTGCTTGAACACTTGTGTGTTCTTTGTACTTAAACTTAGGAGTAATCTGCTTGTTAAGAAGCAACTATGTAATCTCCAGTTAACTAATTCTTGGTGAATTAGGATTCCTTGAGTGGTCAGTGTGATCGGAGACTCGAGAAGACAATGGCTTGGTGTCATTGTGGAAAACCCTGAAATAGGGTCAGTAGCATTATATTCATTGCGATGAATCCCTGAACGTCTAGCTGTTGAAATCCTAGCAGTAGATCTTGCGAGATTGGAACCTGCAGGTCAATGTTCGTTATATTCATTAAGTTGAATCCCTGAAAGGTTCATTGTGGGTTAGTCACAGCTGTGGTTGTGCATGTCGTTAGTCACCGGCTGTTGCCCGTGCATCTGTAATCGAGATTGATTATAGTGGATTAAGACCTTGTGTTCAAGGCGAAATCACCTGAGGAAGGTGGAATGGATTAGCCTTTATGGTGAACCAGGATATATCATGTGTTGTTTACTCTTATGCTTAATGTCCTTGTTTATGTTTCTATATTGAGGATCAGAACCTTACATAAGCAAGTCAGAACCTTGCAACTCTGATAAGCTTCCGCTCTGCAAGTTCTGAATGATGTACACAGCGTTCAGACTCTTATTGGTTCTCACGCTCTAAGCATTGCCAAGTCTGATTATAACCTAGCAAGTCAGAGTCTCTCAACGAACTCTGATGTAACGAAAAATGTCTTATTGACAAGAAGCGAAAAGTTGTTAAAAGAGTAAATACACAATTCAAACCCCCTTTTCTTGTGTCTTTCTCGCACCTTCAATTAGTATCAGAGCTCCTGTTCTGTTATTGATGGATATCAAACACTTAACAGTGTCAGAAAAAGATCCAGATGCGGTGCGTAGAAATACTCGGGGTGAGATTGAAATCCACTTACAATTTCTGTAACAGTTCAGAAAATGACTGTGTACAAAATTGTAATCAATCTGAGTACTTGAGCAAATCACTGATTTTGGAAGTTTTGCAGCTGTCAAACAACTAAATCTTCCTCACTTAAGTTTTATTGAAGATTGAAGAATCAGCTGATAAGATAGATTCATCAGATAAGAAGTAGTATCTGTTGAATGCTTATCTTGGAAGATACGTGTGGATGAACCACGTATTTGCTCAAAGTTGAATCATCAGAAAACAAGAAGTCTTGTTTGCTGAAGATTAATTCTTTATGAGTTTTTTAGATGTTTTCAAGAAATGGATTAGGTCCACCCTTGACTTTCTCGTTTAAAGTTCATTCATAACTTCTTCATGTAAATAAGAAAGATTGTTGTTCAATGATTTTGAACTTCAGAATAAAGTCTATTGAATTCAGAAAACTGAAGAAATCAAACTCTTAGAAATGATTCAACATCTGAATCTTGTCTGATCAAGAAGTTAAAAGATTCAATGAAGAACTGAATATTGTTTTCTCGAAAAGTATAAACTGAAAGAATATTCAGGAAGAAGGAATTAAATGATTCATCAAGTACTTGATCAGAATATATTCTAAGTCTTGGTTAAATAAACTCAGATGATTAAGTTCTGTTAAACTTGAGATTCTAACTCAGTTGAATAAAATGTTATTGGTCAGATTCTATCTGATAAGTTTCTCAGAACCTCATTAATCCGAAATCAGAAGATGTTCAATTTGATGCATTAACTAAAGTCATCTATTGAAGTCAAAAGGATTTAAGTTGCTGATGTTTTCAGAATGAAGAAATCAGTTGACATTCTTTTCAGAAGCAGATATACTGTAAATCCTTGATGGACTAAATCTAAAATGAGTTAGATCAGCATCTCAAAAACAAGATTGTCATGCAAACTATGTCATTTGTTTCACATGTTGATGACACTTGGTTCTGAACAGGCTTCACATTCGTGAAAAGAAATAAAGATCAGAATCTCTGTACATTATTGGTTACTCTCAGTAGTTAGATGAATATTTCTGAACAAGAGAATGAAAAGATCATCTGAAGAGGAGATTGAATCTAGCTCTCAGACTAGTGATCAGAATTTATTAACATCAGAATAAGAATCTTTGGAGAAAATGAGAAACTTAAAGAAACTCAGTCAGAATCTCTGATAGATCACTCTGAAGAAAGCAGATGCAGAACAAGGCCGATCAAAAGCTTTATTAAGGACAATCTTATCAGACACATGAGAAACTAGAATAAAGAGAATCTGAGGAAAATCAGAAGCCTAAATGCAAGACAGCTTGAGTCATAAGGGAAAGCACTCAAATACAGAATCACTGTAAAAAGATTTCAGAATCTCTAAGCTATGTTTGTCTTCGTTCATCCTCATTATTGAAATTTGAAATAGTAGCAATAATTTGAACTTCGTCATATTAGGATTATTGAAACTATAATAAGATTCTCACGCATTTATGATTAGACAATTTTCAAGAATTAAATAAGCATTTATGATTGCGTTGTGTCATTCACCTTTTTACTATAGATATACGGCGATTAGAGTCTATCGCACGTCTTTTCACTGACTACCATAGTTATTTATAGCTAGTCTCAAAAATGATGAACCCCACGTGTTTCAGCTTGATAAATAGCTACTAAATCTCAAAGTCCTCCTCACACCATTATCTTCACTCTAGGAAGAATCATTATCTAACTATCAAATAGGTAGAATCTCGCCTCTCAAATAAATCAACATTGCTCAAAATGTCTTCCCACAACATCAAAGGAGAAACATCTGATCTAGAACTCCTGAAGGAATTCAAGTTGAATTTAAACCTTCTGCCACAACTCAACAAAACAAGTACTCTCTCTGGAATTGTATTTCAGAACTGGGAAAACTACTTCAACATGCTTGTTGGACCCGTCTTTCCTTCACTTGTAACTGAGTTCTGGGCAAATGCACAAGTACTAGAATATGACTTTGGCAAAAATGCTATTTTGTTTGTGGTTGCTGGCTGTCCAGTCTTGATCAACCCTACTATCATAGCTAAAGCCATTAGTTGTACTGAAGATGGTGTGACTGTGGAAAGAAATATCAATAATCACAACTTCGACAGGCATATGCACGTCATTTTTGAAACTGAGGGGCGTCCCACTCAACCATGTACCCTCATTCCATTGCCAAAGATTGGTACAAGCTAATGGTAACTAACTTAAGACCAAGAGAAAGAGGAGCAGGATGGTTGTCTGACAAAGAAAGATTATTTATTTTCTTTTTAGTGTATAGGATCAAAATAAATCTACCCCGATCCATGTACAACCATTTAAAGGAAGAAATTAATCTGTCTAGGGAAGACACAGTCTACCAAGTTCCCTACTGCAGGGTTATCTCCCATATTCTGGATCTTCAAGGCATAGTTAGTCATTACAGAAGAAATGGAATGACTGAAAAGATCCTTCCTGAGTTTTGTCAACCTATGACCTTCTTAGTTTAAGATAGGAAGTTAGTCCTTCTAGAATCATAGGTTCCTATCTGATTTCCTTATGTCTTAAAAATTGGATATGTATCTTCATGATTAATTATTGAAGTACTCCTAACTATGAATTGCTCATCCTCGTGAATAATTTGCTTGTGTTGATTAACTGACTGGAAATTAAAACAAAATAATTAAGCATATTATCAACAATAATTATCTCTTAAGAACCACATGAAAAGGTTAGGTCTATCTAGAACCACAAATCCCTTTCAGGTTATAATTAAGCAACGGTTATTATTACGACTCTTGATAAGATAATCCTTATTAAAGATGATAATCATTAAACCTCTTTTCCCACGTTACTTAGTGCGTCTAGGAAAAATCAACTGTTATTCTCCAAAATTCTCTACTCATTCATCTATAAAAGGCGCTAAACCCTAATTCAGTAACACAGTTTACCCATCTGAATCTTAAGAAAATCCTGCCTAAATATTTTTTGTCTTCTTCAACATCTATAATGGTCTTCGTCTCCCAAAATGCCTTAACCCCCATAACCACACAAATTCCAGTTGACCGTCTCATCGTCATGATAGAAACTATTGTAAACTTCAACAATTTAAAATCAAATGGATGTGATATTACTCCTTCAATGGAAACTCAAGGTTGGAGTACCTATTTCAAGAGGTTAGAAGGACCAACCTACGGTTATTTGGTTAAGGATTTCTGGATTCATGCGAATGTAGGGAGAACTCTCATTAGTTCTTCAATTTTTGGAAGAATAGTATTCATATCTGAGAAGACTATTGCATATCTCTTGATGCATGAGAACAAAGGATTCAGAATCACTAAAAATCTACTTAGTGAGGAAAGAGAGGCTAAGGTCATGGCTTCTATTTTCAAAGATGAAGCTATTATTGAGAATCAAATTTTCCCAAATCTGAAGGATTCACTACAAGTTTGGTTCAGAATCCTACAAGGAAGTGTCTTTCACCATCTTCCTTCAGATCAACTTAATGACACTAAAAAATGTGTCATATTCCTTCTCCTTAAAGGAATCAAGATCCATCTCCCCTCCGTTCTCTTCAAACTTCTGAAGGAAGCGATAAAAGACTCCAGAACAGGTTCTGACACGGAAGTCAGACATATTCCATATGGAAGACTTATTTCTGATGTTTTGGTTGAATCAGGAATAGTTGATGATATCTTAATCAATGAGGGAGAATCAAGAAAGTTGCTTAAAAGCGCAGGAAAGATTCTCAGATTTAAGAATCTTAAAAAGGAAAACTCCACTCTGGATAATACATCATTTAGGAAATTAATATTAACCCCAAGGGTTCCTGTCGAAGGATTTCCAAACTTCTCCAAGCACAATCAAGCAGATATAGGAAACTATCTGCAACAATTTAAGGAAGACGACATCAGTATTTGGATTAATATGAAGAATATTAGTGATGTGGTGCAAGAACTATCAGGATGGAAGAATAGAGAAAAGAAGCAGAAGAGTACTGATGATGGAGAACCTTCATCAAAAAGATCAAAAACGATAAATGACGCATTAACATCCTTCAAGGATGATGCTATCACAAGAATTCAGAACTTAATAGATGCTTCCAATTCAAGCATAGATCCCTTAAAGGTGAGAAACATCTGGACTGAGATCCATGGATGGATCTCAGAGGAAATTGTGAAGAGCAAGAAATTGGTTGTCACTCAAGCAGAAGAAAAGCTGCATACCTCAAGAACTGATGATTCTGAAAGCTTACTCTCATCTTCCTCGTCATCATTAGGCTCGTTTTAGTCTAATCCTTAGGAATCTATCCTCATTAGGTCTATGTTTTTATTATCTTGAACCTTTTAGGATTAAGCTCAACCTATGCTTTATGTTTTAAAACTACTTTGTGGTTCTGTGTTGATGTTTCAATCTAATTGTCCATCAATGATAATGCCTTATCTGATCACTAGAACTATTCCTTATCCTATCAATCTTCATATGCTTAATGCTTAAATGATAACATACTTTGAGTCTATTTATGTTCACTATCATATTGACAATCTAAGCCTAAATGCTCAAATGATCTAAACTTTTTGATGATGTCAAAAAGGGGGAGAAATATAATATGATTTTGATTGGAAAGAAAAATCTTAAAACAGAAAGAATGTAAACTCAAACAAATAATCAATCATATAAAATGTGTTACTACTAACGTTTGTTGTTTTATGTTTACCTGAGGAACTCTGAACAAGTTCACTAGGAATTCTAAGAACAGGTTAAGAAAGAAGAATTCTGTTAGAAGTTCTTATGAACTGTTGGTCATATGATAGAAGTTGTACATTTCGTGAACATGTGTTCAGAATCAGATCTACCCAGTATTGTTCAAAAGTTGAGAACTGTCTGAAAGTCAAAGTTTATCTTGATCTCTGTCTCACTTGGTTCAGAAGCTGTAAGCTGTCTAAGAATATGAGAATCAGAAGAAGAAAACTCTGAAAGCAGTCAAGACAAAGTCTACATCTCAAGATGCTTATTCAGAAAAACTGTGCAAATCAGAAGTCAAGAACTGTCTGAATATTCGGATTAAAGATCCAAGAACAAGTAATTCTGATGTCTACCAAGAACCAATTAAGAAGAAAATGATTTGGTATCAGACTAAATCAACAAATGGTAATCAGACTCAGTATACATAAAGATTGGTATCAGACTCAATCTGCAGTAATATCAATCAGAGCTAAGCTGTAAAATGTTTTCTATACCTTCATTGGTATCAATCTCAACACACTAAGGAAATACCCTTCAAGTGGTATGAAAAGAATACCTTCAGTTGGAATCAGACACAACATACTCTGGTATAACTCAGTATCAGACTAAGATTAAAACATATGTACCAGTTTCACAATCAAGCGTTGATTAATCACAATAATTAACCTTTAATTGGTATCTGATCAAAAATCAAGTTTTGATGAACCACTGAGTTGTGACAGTGACAAGGCTCTGAGATGAATACCTATGTTCAAAGTCAAACTCTGAAAAAGTCATGATCCATATTGGTGATTAAAAACTCATATTCCTGAATTATGATTCTAAAGATCCCAATATCTGACTTATGGAAATTAGGGGGAGACTACCCAGAAGATTCAATTGCAAAATTTAAAATCTTCACAAAGTCTGAAACTCAGGGGGAGTTTCTCAAAAGACAGTGTCTGTCTCTGATGAATAGCGATGCTATGTTATTATATAAGAACTGTTCTGTTTATGCTTAAGTGAATCTGCTGAAAAGTAGAAATGCTTTAGATGTCTCGGAAGATTATAAGCTCTGATACGACTACAAAGGAACTGAGTTCTAAAGATCTGAAGATGGAAGTTCTGATGAACTAGTCCAGATGATATAGACTCTCTGTTTTCTTATAGACAAGATAGAGAAGTAATCCTTTTCTATTCTTTGTTCTGGCAACTCAAGTTGTTACTCTGTATATCTTTGGATCATATGAGATTCTAGATGATCACAGATAAAACTTTGAGGATAACACATTCAGGGGGAGCTGTTGTTCCAGACTCTGAATATGTTTGTTTGGTGATTACCTTGTATAAAATGTTCAATCAAAATACTTGGTTTTGTCATCATCAAAAACGGGGAGATTGTGAGAGCAAGAATTGTCTCTACAAGTCAATCTATGTTTTGATGATAACAATACGTATTTGTGAAAGAACTATTTTATGTTCTAACGTGTGTTGTGTGCAGATCATAATTACTGAAGATATCAGATCCAATAAAGCACCAACCAGATGAGCGTAATTAATTATATGCGAAGTTACTATGTGTGACACAAGTCGCAAGAAGCAAGAATGCTTCTGTATCTAATCATGATCAGTTAGATCCAAGGATGCCGATATTGCTGTTGCAATGCTCTTGTGGATGCTCTCTGAAAGTGGTTGAGATTCTGAAGATAGCAAAGCTTCTGAAGAAGAGAACCAAAATGCTGAAGACTCTCATGACATGAAGTTCTGAACGCTGAAGGCTCTGAAGACCAAGTGTAGAAAGACTCTGAAGACTTATGCGTTCTGAAGTTTACGGTTCCAAAGATCAAGTGTCGAAGACTCTGAAGACGGATTCCTAATGGACGAGTTCTGAATTTTCGGAAGACTTGAAGTAGTAAAGGATAATATTCTTAAAGACAAGTGTTGAAGTTCTGAAGACTGATTCCTAATGGACTTCTTCAAAAGACTGAAGACTTGACGTATCAGATATCCTGTTAAGAAGGCTCTACTCATGCTTCAATAAACTACCATCAGAAGCCTCTGAAGTTTGGAAGTCAAATGTTACCGTTGTGAACAACTGTACACACTGTCCAAGAAGATATCCCATCACTTCTCCCACAGCAAAAAAGAGATGTGTCAGTACAACTAATTATTACACAACGTCACCTTTCCAACAGCCAACAGTATTTCAAACGGCTATATTTCTATTGGGCTATTTAAAGGAAAGAGTTCTCGCTTCTGATGTGTCTATTCCATTGATCATCAATTGGATGTATCATTCATGAATTGACAAAGTCTTTGTGTGAAGATAGCAACAACGATGAGTTCTCGTTGTAACACTTAAAATATCAAAAGTTATCACCATTCACACATGACCATTGTTGTTGGAGCTTAAGATCAACATTCAACACAATAATAACAAATTGGTACAGAAGCTGTTGATGAAGAAGACAACATTGAAAATCAGTCAAGTCATCAACCACCTTCTCGGCAGCGCTACATTGAAGATCTGAAGCAAGGAGTTGTTGTTCAAAGCTTGCTCAACCCAGAAGACGAAGAAGAAGAAGATCTACGAGATGTCAACAACTGTCAAATCATTATACATCTCTGTAGTTTATTAAGATAGCAAGGAGTTGTTGCTCATATCTTGCTTGAACACTTGTGTGTTCTTTGTACTTAAACTTAGGAGTAATCTGCTTGTTAAGAAGCAACTATGTAATCTCCTGTTAACTAATTCTTGGTGAATTAGGATTCCTTGAGTGGTCAGTGTGACCGGAGACTCAAGAAGACAATGGCTGGGTGTCATTGTGGAAAAGCCTGAAATAGGGTCAGTAGCATTATATTCATTGCGATGAATCCCTGAACGTCTAGCTGTTGAAATCCTAGAAGTAGATCTTGCGAGACTGGAACCTGCAGGTCAATGTTCGTTATATTCATTAAGTTGAATCCCTGAACGGTTCATTGTGGGTTAGTCACAGCTGCGGTTGTGCATGTCGTTAGTCACCGGTTGTTGCCCGTGCATCTGTAATCGAGATTGATTATAGTGGATTAAGACCTTCTGTTCAAGGCGAAATCACCTGAGGAGGGTGGACTGGATTAGCCTTTGTGGTGAACCAAGATATATCATGTGTTCTTTGCTCTTATGCTTAATGTCCTTGTTTATGTTTCTATATTGAGGATCAGAACCTTACATAAGCAAGTCAGAACCTTGCAACTCTGATAAGCTTCCACTCTGCAAGTTCTGAATGATGTACACAACGTTCAGACTCTTATTGGTTCTCACGCTCTAAGCATTGCCAAGTCTGATTATTACCTAGCAAGTCAGAGTCTCTCAACGAACTCTGATGTAACGAAACATGTCTTATTGACAAGAAGTGAAAAGTTGTTAAAAGAGTAAATACACAATTCAAACGCCCATTTCTTGTGTCTTTCTCGCACCTTCATTTTCTTCCATTGCAACGAATCAGCTACATGGCGAATGTTTCCATCACGAATCCTTTCATCTGCATGCCATCTAAGATTCTTTGCGTCTTTCGAATTAGCAAAAAGTCTCTTTAATCGTGAAACTATTAGCAAGTACCATAACACTCTTTAGCAGGAGGATGCTTCCTACTAACATTGTCATAGTGATCATTGTCATCACCATTGTTAGCCTTCAGCTTGTAACGCGACATACCACATTTCGGACATTGAAACAAGTCTTCATACTATTTCTGGTATAATATGCAATCATTAGGGCAAGCATGTATCTTGGTATACTCCAGACCCAGTGGACACAATATCTTCTTGGCCTCATAGCAACGATCCGGCAATTTGTTATCTTCTGGTAACATTTACTGTAGCAATTCAAGTAATTTCGTGAAACTTTTATCCGACCATCCATTTTTTGCCTTCAGATTAAACAACTTTAACACCGCCGACAATTGTGTGAACTCTGTGCATCCCTTATATAAAGGGGTGTCTTTATCACTACATAAATTATCATAAATATGAGCATTCATAAAAGAAGATTCCCCAATATGACGGAATATATCCTCTAGTTGATCATATATTCATCTTCCTCCACTCTTTGACTTTGTGATGCCCGACTTTCCTTATTATCCACCTCACTATGCCACTTCCTTCTTATATAATTTTGACATATACCATCACAACAAAGGTGATTGTGTATTTCTTTTTTTGTACCCTTTTTTATATTCGCGCAAACAACACAAGGACAATAAAAGATACCATTATTGCCGGAAAGATGTTTATCAGCGTATTCAAGGAATTCACGAACTCCGTTCTCATAAACCGGGCCTAATCTATTGGCTTTCATCCAACTACGATCCATTACAACTTCTGAAATTTATACATGTACAATAATGTGAATGACACACCAAAATCTAATCCAAAAACTCAAGCATATGCATATACAATATGAACAAAGAAAAAATCAATGAAGATGTACTCTCATACTAAACGTAAAGCATATGAAACATCTCATTCTGACTTGAGCATATACAATATAAACAAAGAAAAAAGGAATGAAGATATTGAAGAATACCGTACTTCAAAGCTGTAATCAAATGAACATAAAGAATGAAGATGTTGAAGAGTACCGTACGTCGAAGCTGAAGAATTAAATGAACGAAGACGATCAATATTTGAGCATAAACCAAGAAAAAATGAATGAAGATGTTGAAGAGTGCCTTACTTCGAAGCTGAAGAAGCAAATGAATGAACACGGTCAATATTTGAGCATAAACCAAGAAAAAAGGAATGAAGATGTTGAAGAGTACCTTACTTCGAAGCTGAAGAAGCAAATGAATGAAGACGGTCAATATTTGAGCTCCAAATGAATGGATACGAAGAGGGTAAAGGTTAGGGCGTCTCTGGCTCACTTGTTCGATTAGGGCGTCTTATGAAAGAAATACATAATAAGTTTTGTTTTAATTTATCAGTAAAGCTTTTAATCTCGGTTGGAGAAACAAACCGTAGTGGAATCTTAAGTGACACACGCTAAATGTATCCTAAAAAATGGAAAAAATGTGTTGCAGGGAATCGAAGCTTGTTACATTTCATTTATTACTACGGTTGTTCATCTTAACCATTGTAAAATCATTTACAATTTATTTTTTAAATAATGGACTTAAGTGACACACGCTAAATGTACTCTAAAAAATGGAAAAAATGTAGTTGCAGGGAATCGAAGCTTGCTACATTTTATTTATTACTACGGTGGTTTAAGTCAACCGTCATTAAATGACTCAGCTTTTTCCTGGGCGCAAAAATTTTAACCTATTACAACGGCATAAAAGGATGCGTTGTAAGCCTGGCGTTGTTGTTTTAGTGTTTTGTAGTAGTGGAGCATTCACCACAATCAAGAATTAGGGTTTTGAGCCCTCTCAGAGCACTTAGACAAAGGATCAATCAAGGAATGACATGATCTTCAACTTGTCTAACCTCTCAAGAATCTATAAAGAATCAATAGGACTCCCACATCAAGAATCAAGCACAAGGTTGTAACATTCCAAGTGGATCAAGCCTCAAGATCGCCAGTGTCACCAAATTAGGGTTTTGGTCGACTGAGGTCTCCAGATGAAACATTTCATCTGGACATGAGCCAATACTTCAAAGCACAACCTAATATACTCCAAGGGACCTCATGGACCCAATCATCAAGTCAATTTAACCTCAGGGGATGCATTTATCCAAAAATCAGGAATTAGGGTTTCTTGACCTAATTCACCCCTAAGTTGACTTTAGGGACAAAGCATGAGCCAAGACCTCAAGACATGATTTGAGGGCCTCATATACACCACATTGATCCATTTATAACAATGAATTGATTCAAGAAGCTTGGCTCACAAGTTTCAATATCACTAGGACCACAATTAGGGTTTTGAAGAAAAAGTCAACTGTATCTTTGACTTTTGACCAAGACAAGCTCCCAAACCTTGGGACATGATCCAATACACCCTATAATACCTATGGAGTCCATCCATTAGGTTTAATTTAGGTCAAGGACTTGATTTCACAAAGGATCGCACAGTTTGGATTTCATCCGATAAAAAGTCAACTGTGCACAAAATCAAGTTTGACTTTTTGGAAGTTTTCACAAATATGGTTCCCCTAAGTCAAAAATAACGTTAATGTATGGTATTGATCATCATTAATTAAGAAAAATCAAGAAAAATGAGGTTTCTTGCAAAAGGGGCAACCATAAGAAACCAAAAATTTTCTAAGTTATGAAACAAAAGTGATTTTGGTACCAACTTCCAAGGATCATAACTTGAGATCCAAATAACCATTTTGGGTGATCCAAAGCTGGATTTGTAGGTCTTGCTACACTCTACAAAAGCTTCAACTACCTTAGACTCCAATTCCTTATGGATTTTGAGTTATGGATGGATCAAAATCACAAAAACATGAAAATGACACTCTTTCCAACACTTAGTGAAAATATGCCTAAGTTACCAGCCTTGAACATCAATGTTCATGAGGTTTTTTCAGTTGGGTCCAAATAGTTTCAAAACAAACTATGATCACACATGTTTTGTATCATATGAGGGCTTTCTAAAAAGCACAAGAGCCTCCCATAACTTAACTTGAGCAGGGAGATATGAATCCCTTAAAAACACCATTTCCAACTGTCCTAGGCAAGGAAGAATTTGGTGTTTTGCTTGATTTGACAAAATTGAGCAACTCTAAGCCTTTTCATCCATTTGGACACATCTGAGGATAAAAAAAAAGGAAAATGATCTGATCCGCAAGCCTCCAAAGTCCAAGAATCTACACTTAGCCATAACAAACCTAAAAAGGCTAAAAAGGTGTCAAGACTCCAATTTTGTTTCCAAGCATTCAATAGATGCACCAAGGTGGCATGGACTGACACATTCCTAACTGAATGAGTCAAGAATAAGCTCTGAATCAAAGGACCATAGGCATGTGCCCTAACCTCAAGTCAATGGCTAGAGGAGACTTGAGATTCCTTTTGCTCAACATTGGCCAAAGGCCTGCTGCAGCTGCCATTCACTATTGATGGCAAAACAAACTTGACACACTATAAATAGAGCTCAATTGTGGTCAGTTTGAGTACACCAAAGCACTACAACACTTGTTTTCCTCAAAATCTCTTTCTTTAGGCCAAAATGCCTTCTTTTGCAAGGTATCTCTGAGTTTTTGAGTTAGAGAGCAATTCCACCACAGCTCATGATCCAAACACATCCAATATGTCATATATAAGTTGTTCAAACACTCACTTGTGACCTGAAACGCCAAAATAAAAAAGTCCACTTCCAAAACCTCAATATTTGACTTTTCTGCATTTTTCAAGCCATGTCATGATTCAGGCACTTCCAAAACCAAACAAAGCCTCAAACACACTCCAAATATCATCCTTAAACTGTCCCAAATGGTTCTAATCATCCTAAAAGCTTCTAAGGGATCAATTGAGAGTGTCCAAAGCATCAAATTACTTCTGGCACAAGGAACTTGGCAAGTAGCACAAAAAGCTCCAAGAGGTAAGTGCATAACAACTTGAACTCTTTGAATTATGCATTCCTTTGATCTCCATTGATCATAAACATCTCATACATGTTGTATATGTTGTGTTTGAACCAATTTGTCATGCAATTCTTGCCTGTACCATGAGATAGCATAGAACATGCAAATCCAGACCTATTTTGAAACCACTATCGGGTTTTAAAATAGGGACACTTCCTGAAAATTCCAAGACCACCATTGGATTCCTCATTAAATTCTAGGTCAGATGCATCTAAATTTTGTCTTAATCCATAGAGAAATGAGAAAGTTAGAGGCTTCACGTAAATTGCCAAAACTTGCCTTGCCTTGCCTTGGCCAGGCCTGAAAACTTGGCACCCCTTATGTATTTATGGGGTGGTTTTGATACACAGATGTATCACCACCCCAGTGGTTATGCGCGCGTGTGTTTGTCTAGGAGGTCATGGGTCCAAACCCCACCTAGACATTTTTTTGCTTTTCTCTTATTTTTGCTATTTTTCAATATTTTCATGTTTTTATTAATTAATTCAAAAATTAATTTCTCTCTCAATTTTAATCATTTTTTATTGATTCTTTTTTTGAAAATTCACAAAAATGTTAAAATATTTTATTCCATGAAAATTTCACAATAGTATTATTTATTTCATATATTTGGTATTTTTGTAAAGAATTGTGTTTTATTTGTTTAAAAACATTTAAAAATATTTCTTTCTCTTGATTTTACAAAACTCAAATAATTTTTAAATCATCCCATGAATGAAACATGATTTTTCAAATATAAATCCAAGATCACAACCTTTTTTCACATGTTGGATTGTTTTAATTGAATTTTTATTCAATTAAAATACATTTTAAAACCAGAATTAGGGTTTTGATCACTATCACCCTAACAATTTTTTTCAAACATCTCTGGGCCTCTATTAGAGTGTAAGACCCAATCCCTTTTTAACCAAAACCTTTTTGGGCCTCAGTCATTGTATAAGTCCCACTGCGATTTTAAAATCTTGGCGCAGTCGTCGCCTTTTAAACGAAAACCATCTGGGCCTACCCTTGTGTTGTAAGTCCCTTTTCTTTTCTTTTTTTCAAACTTTTGGGCCTCTCTTTGAGTTGTAAGACCCATCCCTTTGTACAGAAAACCTCTTTGGGTCTCAGCCATTGTATAAGCCCCAGTACAGTTTACAAAACAACGGTACGATTATTGTTTTTCATCTGGGCCTCTCCTTGAGTATAAGCCTCAATCTGTTCAAAAACAACTTCCCATTTGATTTAGGTTCAAATCCATAGTTGTTATCAAAACTTTCTTTAATTTCTTGAACAACTAACCATACAGCTATTACAATGGAAGCTTGCTCGCCTGTAAGTTTTTATCAGTTTTCTTTACATGCCTTCATATATATATATATATATATATATATATATATATATATATATATATATATATATATATATATATATATATATAACTGTATTGCTGGAAGCTTGCTCACCTGTAAGTCCTTCTTTCATTCTTTTAAATACTTGTCATATATATATATATATATATATATATATATATATATATATATATATATATATATATATATATATATATATATATATATATATATATATATATATAACTGTATTGCTGGAAGCTTGCTCACCTGTAAGTCCTTCTTTCATATCCTTTTAAATACTTGTCATATATCAACTGTATATATACTTGTATATCTGCTTAGAGTTTTCCCCGGAAACTAAGTCTAGAATTAGGTAAATCCAGTTGGTCACTCTTAAATACAGTCAAAACTAGTTCCCCATAGAAATTTCCAGATACAGTCTTGCCTTCTCTTGGGCTTAAACAATATGGAACAAAGAGAAAGGCATTATTCCCGGTGAAACTTTTCTCAGACTGTCACAATTAGAAATTGTCAAAGAAGTTCATTTCCCCAGAGAGGATTAATTCCCGGTGAAACCTCTCTTGAATTTCTCTAAACCCTAGAACTGTTCACTAAAGAAAAGATTATTCCCGGTGAAACTTTTCTTGAACTCTTCTTAAGTTTGGACCCACAGGCTTCCTAAAAGCATCCCCGCCCCCTCTTGGGCTTTGTACAAGGACCCTCCGGCTTCTTAGAAGTTCTCATGCCTTCTCTTGGGCTTAGTACAAGGACCTTGAAGACCTCTTAAAGGTATAGGACAGAACTTAGTCATCCTTTACTAGAGCAGTCTTTCCAAAGTCAAAACCTCAGACCAATTTAGGGTTGATTCTCATCCCTTAAAACACCAGCCTCCTCTTGGGCATCATACAAAGATAAAGTCTTCCATACCAGTAGACTTGGACAGTCTAATCCCCTCTTGGATCTTAAAGACATTTTCAAGTTCCCTATAAACATAGGAAAGACCCTGGTCATTCAACCAATCTCCAGTAGAGTTGAAACCTCTATAGGTTTTCAAAACTCAATCTTTAAACTCTCACCTTAAGTTTCCCCTAGCCAGGGTCAAATTATTATCAGTATAACACTATCCCAAATCAGAACCTCAGGGCATCTGATATCTCAACTCTTCTGTAAACCCTCGGGAAGATGTGATTTCCCCATTTGGACCTGCCTCTGGATCTCAATAATCCTCAGCAGAAGCTAGCCTCCTCCTACGCTTTGTATAATGATTAGCCTCCTCTTGGGCTTTGTACAATGATTTTCCCCAGCTGAGCTAACCTTTTCAGACTCTCTTGTTGAGTCAATCACCCTTTTCAGCACTCTCTTGTCGAGTTAACTTTTTTCTCAGCCTCAATCTTGGGCTTTGTACAAGACAGATAATACTCTCTAGCAGAGTCAAACTTCTTTCAGCCTCAATCTTGGGCTTTGTACAAGACACCTAAAAATCCTCAGTTGAGTCAGTCTCATTTTAGCCTCAACCTTGGGCTTTGTACAAGACAGATAAAGATTTCTTTCCCACAGAGTCAGTCTTCTTTTCAGCCTCAATCTTGGGATTTGTACAAAACACATACAAACCCTCCCCAGCGGAATCAAAATCCCTTTTAGCCTCAATCTTGGGCTTTGTACAAGACAGACAGAATATTTTCCCCGGAAAAGTCAAACTTTTAGTCTCCTCTTAGGCTTTGTATAATGATATCCCCAAAAAAGTCAGTCTCTTTAAGCCTCAATCTTGGGCTTTGTACAAGACATATATAAACACTCTCTTGTTGAGTCAGTCTTTTCCAACCTCCTCTTAGGCTTTGTATAAGTACTTCCCCAGTGGAGTCAATCAATCTCTTAGCTTCAACCTTGGGCTTTGATCAAGGCACACAAAAATCAACATCCCTTCAGAGGAAATCAAAATCTCTCTGTAGGAAGACATTTCTCTGTGTTATCACACATCAAAACAGACGTTCAAAACAAACCCTAATCCCAGATAACTGTTGTAAGTGGCACACTTGTTGATTCAAATATCCAAGCTGTCGTCCATCTCTTATCCTGGTAAACTTCCTTCTTTCATCTAATTGATGTAAGCGGCAAGCCTCTGGATTATTTACATCCACGCCACTGTCCCTCTCTTAATATGAAAGATTCCTAAGGAAAAATGGCATTGCTCAACACTGAGTTAAAGTTTTCTCCTTTAGGACAAATCCCCTATAAAGGAAATTATGGCATTGTTGGATTCTCATATCCCAGTTAAAGTAATACTCCTTTATAAACAGTCACCCAACAACTGTGATAAATAGACGAGATGTCTCCCCTTTAGAGATGACAAATTCTCTCTCAGTCAAACCTTTTAACTTCAATCTTGGGCTTTGAACAAGACACAAATACTCAACCTTTTAGCTTCAATCTTGGGCTTTGAACAAGACACCAAAACATCATCTTTTTCCTCCCATAGAATAGGAGGAACTACAATTGCTCTGATTTCCCTGTTTCTTTAAACGGGAATACGTAAGCATAAGATTGCAAAATCTTAGCGATCATACCAATCAAAACTTTAAGTCTAGTATCTTCACACATACTAATCAAAACTGAGGTCTGATACCTCACCAAAATCATCAAAAACTCTCTCTCATATCTCCCAAAGAAGAAACTTTTCCAACCCCCAACAGATAAACACCATCAAGTACAAAGCAGAACCTAATGCTAACAACCTGTGGATAACCACATATAGGATGGATAACTAACAACTCCCCATTTTATAACCTGACCCCGAACTGCCCGAATCTCTTTAAGCGTTTGTTCAGTTAAACATTTGTGTTCAAGGTTAGTTTTAGATAGCTTCCCTTTCCCTTCCAGATTCACGGGATAAATAAGAAATCAAAAAGTAGCACCCCACTCCTCCTCATTGAGGAGAGAAGAAAACCATTTGCGATAAGGTGGTCGCGTCACCGACAAAAATCGCACGCTACATCATCAATCTTTCCTTCAAACTCATAAAACTTCGTTCATAAGCCGAATCCCACTCATAAGGACAGTCCTTTCGAGTAAGTTTAGTCATTGGTAAGGCCAATTGAGAAATGCCCTTGATAAACCTTCTATAATAACCTGCCAGTTCCAAGAAACTTCTAACTTCAGAAACATTCTTCGGTCTCTCCCAATTAATCACTGCTTCCACTTTTGATGGATCCACCGCCATACCTCCTTGAGATATGACATGACCAAGAAAACTAACCTCTGACATCCAAAACTCACACTTGCTTAGCTTAGCAAAAAGTTATCTCTCTTGTAGGATCGATAAACCGATTCTTAAATGTTCTTCGTTCTCTCAAGAAGTACGAGAATAAATAAGAATATCATCAATGAAGATCACTATAAATTGGTCCAAGTATGGTTAAAATATCTGATTCACATAATCCATAAAAACTGCCGGAGCATTCGTCACACCGAACGACATTACTAAGAATTCATAATGACCATAACGGGTTCTAAACGCGGTCTTTGATACATCTAAACTCTTCACACGGATTTGGTGATAACCTAATCGTAAATCAATCTTCGAGAACACACTGGCTTCTTTCAATTGATCTAACAGGTCGTCTATCCTTGGTAATGGGTATTTGTTCTTGATGGTGACTTTATTCAACTAACGGTAATCAATACATAACCGCATTCCACCATCTTTCTTCTTTACTAACAACACTGGAGCTCCCTAGGGCAAGACACTGGGTCAGACAAAATGCTTAGCCATTAACTCTTCCAATTGATCCTTCAATTCTCTTAACTCAAGTGGTGCCATTCGATATGGAGAAACGGATATAGGAGTCGTTCTCGGTATCAGGTCAATAGAGAATTCTACTTCCCTTTCCGGAGGAAGAGAAGTGATGTTCTCGGGGAAAACTTCGGAAGACTCACAGACTACAGGGATACTCATAACTTTAAGGTTGTTACTCTCCTCCTTAATGAGAACCAAAAGAACAGATTTTTCCTCCTCAAACAAGAAATTTATCATTCCAACCGTACCTTCTAAAATAGTAGTTAACACATCCTTCAAAGTAGCCTCAACTGATGGAATGATGATTAGCTTTTCTTCATAACCAATAAATACCGAATTAGCAGAAAGCCAATCCATTCCCAAAACAACATCTATTTTCTTAAGCGGCAAACAAATAAGATCAATCTGAAAAACTCTCCCATCCACAGATAAAACACAATTTTCACACATTAAAGGTGTTTCAACTATCTCATCCATGGCAGTAGTAACCACCATGGGTGGAGACAACGGAATAGCTTGCAACCCAAGTCGCTTCACACATTGCATTGACACAAAAGAGTGTGTTTCTCCACAATCAAATAATACAAAACAAGGATTCCCATTAATGAAACACGTACCAGCAATCAAAGAGTTATCACCCTTATTTTTCCTTACATCCAACGTATAAACTCGACCGGTACTCTTTTCTTGCGTTTGATTCCTATTCTGAGGACAATCCCTCTTCAGATGACCCATCTTCTGACACTGAAAGCATCTCACACTTTCGATACCACACTTTCCAAAATGCATCCTACCACAAGTACGACACACAGGAGGTGCACTTGTCCTAGCATTCTGAACTTGCTTCCTCTTGAAAGCTTGTTGTCTAGGCCTAAATTGTTGGTTTGATCTTCCACGATCATTCTGGTTCGACCTACTCAAATCCCCCTCTGCTTGAACTTTCTTCGGGCTGTTCTCCGCCACATAACATTGCCTTAGCAACTTAGCGTAAGTAGTGAACTCTCTTTGAGACACACTATGGGAAATCTCAGCTTTTAATCCAAAAAGAAATTGGTCAACTTTCCACCTCTCATCCGGAGCATACATGGCCTGCCTAGAGTAAGCAGCCATAATCTCAAACCTCTCAGCATAAGCAGCCACAGTGAAAGTACCCTGTCTCAACTGTTGGAAATCAAATTCCTTCTGGGTCCTCAAGGAACTAGGGAAATGATTCTCCATAAAAATAATCTTATATTACTCCCAGACCTTAGGCACCTCTTGGATAGTCATTAGGGCTGAGGCACTCTCCCACCACCTTATAGCATGACCCTTCAACGAATGAGAAACGAACACCACCTTGTTCTCTTCACTACAATGGACTATCAGGAAAATTCTCTCTATGTCAGCTATCCATTCATGAGCTTTCACAGGATCTAATCCGCCATAAAATTCTGGAGGATTCATGCAGATGTGTCATACCCGAAATTTTGACCACCAAGATTTCCCATCATTGGGCAAATCATCATCACAATATGGATGTACCTACATGCCTCATCGATCTCCTCAGAGATGTTTGAGCATTCACCACAGTCAAGAATTAGGGTTTCAAGCCCTCTCAGAGCCTTAGACAAAGGATCAATCAAGAAATGACATGATCTTCAACTTGTCTAAACTCTCAAACACCCATAAAGGATCAAGAGGACTCCCACATCAAGAATCAAACACAAAGGGTGCAACATTCCAGGTGGATTAAGCCTCAGGATCGTTAGTGTCACCAAATTAGGATTTTGGTCGACCAAGGCCTCCAGATGGAAATGTTCCTCTAGGCATGAGCCATTGCTTCAAACAACAACCCAAGATACTCTAAGGGACCTCATGGACCCAATCATCAAGTCAATTTAACCTCAGGGGATGCATTTACCAAAAATCAGGAATTAGGGTTTCTTGACCTAATTCACCCCTAAGTTGACCTTTGGGACAAAGCATGAGCCAAGACCTCAAGACATGAGGGTCTCCAATACACTAGATTGATCCATTTGCAACAATGGATTGATCCAAGAAGCTTGATCTACAAGTTCCAATTTCATCAGGACCACAATTAGGGTTACGAAGAAAAAGTCAACTGTGCCTTTGACTTTTGACCAAGACATGCTCCCAAACCTTGGGACATGATTCAATACACCCTATAACACCTATGGAATCCATCCATTAGGTTTGATTTAGGTCAAGGGCTTGATTTCACAAAGGATCGCACAATTTGGATTTCATCCGATAAAAAGTCTACTGTACAAAAATCCAAAGTTTGACTTTTTGAATTTTTGGTCAACCCAGGTTCTTTAACCCTAAAATAATGTTAATATGTTATTTGAATCATCATTCATCAAGAAAAACTAAAGAAAATGAGTTAACTTGTAAAAGGGGTAACCATAAAAAACTTAGAATTTTTCTAAGTTATGGAACAAAGTGGCTAGGGTACCAACTTCCAAGGACCATAACTTGAGATCCAAGCAACCATTTTGGATGGTCCAAAGATGTATTTGTGGCTCTCATTGCATACTTCAAAAGTGTCAACTACATCTCTGAAATTCTGGTACCAGATATGTGATGTCACACTTAATGTCACAACAACACACTCTGCAATGGACAATAACAAACAGCAACATAAACACACACATAGTTGTTCACCCAGTTCGGTTTAACTACCTACGTCTGGGGGATACTAAGCCAGGGATGAATTTCACTATCAGTAGTATTAATTTACAGACTCAACAACCCAGTTGACATCTCCTAAACTTAATCACTACTTAATGAACCTTCTACCTAAGAGACCACTTAGATATGAGAACACTACTCAATCCCTAAATCACTTCAGTGATATAATTCAAAGATCACACACTTTAAATAACACTACTTGATTCTGCTTCACAGCTTTGATCAAGAACAACTCAAAACAACAATACCAATTCACACTCGAATGGTTACAAACACGAAGACCCAATCGACTCTCAGTCTTTAGCTCTTTTTCTTCGTTACTTTTCCTTCAGGAATGATGCGCATTATAAAGCTATTTGAATTGGGCTTGGACCTGCTACAATATCTGACCTGATTTGTTATTTAAAACTGAATCTTCAAAACAGATTTTCTCTCTCAAAATCTACTTAAATCTTCAGCCTTTAAACCTCCCTACAAATCTGCATCAAATCTCTATGCAACAGAGAATATCTATCCCAAGATATCCGCAACCAATGAGACTAACAGCTCTCCCAATATCCAGCTAAAACGCAAACCCTAACAACATCACTAAACCTGATGTTATTAATCTTCTGCAGACCTGATGTCACTGTAATACCCCAAAATTTGCTCTCCCCTTTTGGCATCATAGCATGGCATTATCATTTATCATATCATATCCATCTCATTAACATTACATTGCATTTAACATAGAAAAATGAAGCATGGCATCCTTCTTACCATCAGGGCATGTGATCAGGTGGAAGGTGGACAATCAAGGAATCATTCAAAGCACAAAAGGTCAATCAAGTGCCCTCAAGGCAAGCCAAGAGGTCTTTCATGTCTCATACCATCTCAATTGATCATCCACAACCTCAAGGATAAGAGATACAATGGGAGATTGAAGCATTACATCTTTCACTATGCAAGAGGTTCAAAAACTGAAGGAAAACCCTCAAAAGAGATAGCTCATTGATCCAAAATCATCCTCAAAAGGCATATATCATCATCCTTTAAGAAGGTACACAACATACTCTGAGGAATTTGAAATTGAAGACTGCACATTTTTCTCCTAGGAGGTGGGCACCAAAACTAGGGTTTCCCATTAAATCAGGGAATCTTTGATTTTTTGAACAAAACTTGATGTCATGGTATTCCATATGTCCTTAAGTGTATGTATGTGGAAAATTGCATCTCAATTGGTTTTAGAAGTGGTTCAATTGGAAGAAAGATCAAGAATCAGAGAAATTGGGGCAAAGTCAAATAATCAGAGGAAAAAGTCAACTCTTGACTTTTTGAGCCCAAAATCATGAAATTCATGTTACATATGTCCAATGTACAAAATTTGGTCAAGAAATTCCAAAGGAATCATGAAAAAATCAAGATGTGGAAAGTTGCCATTTTTGGGTGAAGTAGGGTTACTAAAAAGAGCAAGTTTTGGCCATTTTGCATCAGAGTTTGAACCAAGGCCATTTAAAATTGAAGCACCAAATGAAAATTCCACCAGGCCACAACAAAAGGTCTTGCTTTAAGCTTCAAATCCATGTGTAGAACATCTCCATTGGATAAAAATTGAGGGAGATATGATTGATCAAAGTTTAGGCAAAGTAGGTTCAAAACTAGGTCATGACCAAGATTTTCAGGTCACGCGCGCAGTCATTTTAACAAACATGTGGTGGGCCAAATGACCACTCATTTTTCTCATGGTTAAAGGCCTCAAATGAAAAACTTTTCAACATCAAAGTTGTTCCTTGTAGTGTCATCTTCAATACTCATGTTGGACAAAATTCCATTTGATCAAGTTATAGTGGAGATATATTGGTTCAAAGTCATGTTGATTGTGCTGAAATTTTGTGTGCCAAGTCGCCATGCCATGACTTGCTTGCCACGCCCCATAACCAGTTCCCAAACTTGTGTATTCCAAGTCATTTTTCAACCTCTTCCAAGCCTTATTTCAATTCATTTTTCATACCAAGCATGTCCTCTTACATCCCCTCTTTCAAATGAATCCAAAAACTCACCAAACCAATCATTGAGTAGAGAGGAAAACATCATCAAATCACCATATCTCCATTATTCTCAACTGTCATAAAAAATCAGAAACAGAACCAATGTTGTTGATGTTGTGGTTACAAGATTGCACGTGCATTATTCATACCAGCTATCCATTGCCTTTTTAAACCAAACACATTTCATACACACCATAGCACGTGCCTCATTATGCATGAAAGTAGAAATAACAAGCTTGCTGAACAAGTTTTGTGATACAACAGCCTTTCCATTCAATTCATTTCACCTCCACCATAGTTTGTTATGAACCAGCCACACCATATCATGGCTCTCCCTAACTAACTTGACTCAGTTAGTTAGGGATGACTCACTTAAACCACTTCAACTCAGTTAATTCACCCAGTTAACCATGGTTAAACTCACACTATAAATAGAAAACTCACACTCTAATTTCATTTCCAACTTCATTTTTCACACATTCACTTCAGAAACTTTCTCTTCTTCTCTCTCAATCTCACCATTTCAACTAATTCTCGAGCTTCATTTTGTCCTTTTCAATTCAACACTCTCTCTGATTCTATCTCAATTTCATCACATTGCAACTGGTTTTGAAGTTTGGTTCCATTTTCTTTCCACTGAATCATCATCAACCACTGCATCTAAGCCTTTATTTGGCCAAAAGTAGCTCAAAGAGGAAGCAGGATCTCTGGTTTTCTGAAGAATATCTCAAGGTCTCAAATCTTCAGGTACGAATTTCCACCATTATAGAGTTGATGTGAAGATGTTTTCAGGTTCTTGAAGCTTCTTATAAGCTCAAGAACTTGTCTGGCTAGTTGATAGGCCTTTAGAGGCATAGTTGAAAAGTTAGGGCAAATTTTCCTCTGTTCGATTCTCTCATTTCATGAACTTTTTGTGTGTTTTATCACTGGATCCGTGTTCTCCTTTACTTCCTCTTCATTTTGGTATATCATTTGTGGAATTCTGGAAAATTTGAGGTTGCGGACGGTGGTGGTTAGCCGGAGAAGATGACCGGAAGTCATCTCCGGCCGGTGGTTTCAGATGCTAGGGTTTGCGTTCGTTTTAATCGTGGCCATTGGTTTTTCATCATCGTGTGGTTAAGAGTGTGCCAGCACATTAAAATGCACATGCACCTCACGTGTCTTATTTCTGAATTCAATTAATCAATGTGAAGTGCAGTGCATGGTAGTGTGCGTGGACGTTCATGTGTGTGCGTTAGATTCAACTACTTTGACTATTATGCTGACTTGACTTGATCCAACAGTGATCCTTGATTGACTTTTGTTGACTGAGAGTGCATGCTAGTTGTTGTGTACTGCGCGCTTAGTGGACCTAATCAGATTGCTACCCACACCCCCATGTTTTCAGGCCCAAATGATTTGAACTGCATAATTGCTATGTTCACACCTCCCCTTCCCTTTGCATTCCATTTTTATTTTCATTTTTTTTCTACACATTTGATTTTTAATTTTTAAAAATACCAAATATCATCATAAAATTCCACAAAAATTCATGAGTATCACTAAAACATTTAGGAAATTTTCCATGATTTTATTTCTTGATTTTATGACCTTTTTACCCCTGGTCCATAATTTTCTTTGAATTTCCATTTAGATGCATTCTACGCATGATACATGAATTTGTTTAATTTTGTTCTTGCTCATTACCAACTGTTTTGACATGATTCTTTTTGCATTGATTCACTAATACATTGAAGCATGTTAGATGATTTTTGTTTGATTTTTTAGGTCACTTTATTACATGTTTTGATGCCTATATTTGCACCACTTTGCATGATGTTTCAATTTGACCTAATTGCTTTGTTTGAAGTCATTTTGCTCTGAATTTTTACATGTTATCTTGATGTATGATGCATTTCTGACCTAGGCATTCCAATAATATGCTGGCATAATTTTCATGAATCCATTTGGTCTTTGTTTGATGCATTACATTGGAAGTATAATCCATGGCATGTCATTACAACTTTAGTGCATGTTTACATGAATTCTTTTGTGCACATTTGTATGAGCATTTGCATATGTTATGAGCCATTCATATGATATTATAGGTCTTTGATACACATTATAGGTCATCTTTACATGTTCATTTCAATTTGAACTTTGTGCATCATTAACATGTATTGTTTGCACTTTCTTTTTGAACTTTCATTTCAATTCTTCTTATATTACTTCTTGAATGTCTTGAAGTTGATTCATAAATACTTTTGAGATGTTTATAAACCATTTTCCATTTAGTTTCAATTCTGGTTGTTGATTTACATGTTCCATTTATGCATGTCCTCTTCATTTCTTTCCATCTTTCATCTACCCCTTCTTCTTGTAACATGTTTAAATGCTAATGGGTGATGATTATTGCTTATTCACTTGCACTTGTATGATGATATTCACTTGTTGTCCATATGATGCCCATTCTGGTTGTGGTTCTAGGGTTTGTTTTCTCATTTAATTCTTTTGAGTTTTATGATGCATTACATGTTCTTTTACTTCTTATACTTCTTATACATGTTTACTAACCATGTAGGGGCTTTGGTAAGTTTCAATTGAGTGTGGATAAGGAATCCACATTCAACTTCTATCCTTTCTCTTTTACAATTCCATTCTATGTTTTGTTAAGCACTTATGTGCTTTCTTTTAATAACTCATCACTTTCCCTTTGTGAATTACAATTCATCTTCTACTTTAGAAGTGAATTGTTTAATTCATTCTTTCTTTAGACTTTAGGTTGAAACCTCACAAACTTTAGGATCACTCCCTTAACTAATCAATTAGGATTGAGTCTTAGTCCATATAGATTTTTACCTTTACCCTCTCTTGAGTCTTTCATCTTCTCATCTCAAAGAAAATTCAAAACATATAATAAAGGTAGGCATTTATTGCATTTAGGCCTTTCATATAAAGAAAAGATTATAAGGGGTCTTCTCTTGTAATCTTAGAATGTGTAGCATATAGCCCATCTTGGGTCAATGTGTTAAACATTTGATCTTGTATGAGGGACTTAAATGCAATACTTGTTGAAGGTGCAGATAATAAAAAAAACTTCTTCATTTCATAATCAACAAAAACACTTAATAAACACAAGTACGCTAGTGTGTTTGAACCTTGACAATTGGAACTAAGTGTGGGGGTCTTCTTCACTCTTAGTGTGCTTTCTTACCCATTCCATCTTGGAATGTGAGAATGTACACATTCCAATGACTAAGATTCAGATACACTGTCATATGCAAATAAATGGAAAAAACTTCTAAAAGACAAAAACAAACAATAACGTCTTTCCTTCGGGAATTCTTGTCTCACCTCATTCACTCTCAAAGCACGAACGCGCTCCTTCTCGTTCTCTTGCAAGATGGTAACGCACTCGGACCAGCGAGCCTGCAACACCTGAGCTAGAACGTAAGCCGTTCTCTAAAAAACACAAACAATCCATCCCTAGTGAGGGGAACTACGTCGCTCTGATTCTCATGCTCCCGATGAGATACGTAGGCAGTGGGGTAGGGCCCATGCGAGCACTTCTTTTATTTTCCCTACATTTGTTTCCCGTTCCTTTTCTTTTCTTTCTCCTTTCTTTCTTTCAGTTCCTTTTCCAGTATCCTTTCTTTACACCCTTTGATCGAAACAGCAAGCGTGGATCCCATCGGGTACGATGGACGCGTGGGGGTGCTAATACCTTCCCCGTGCGTAACCGACTCCCGAACCCAGTTCTCTTGGTCGTAAGACCATGCTTTTCCTTTCTCTCAGGTTTACGCGGTGTTTCCTTTCCCTCTCTTGGGATGAATACACATTGCTGGCGACTCTGTTTCGGTGCCACTTTCGCGTTTGTACTTGGATGAAAATCCCGGGAGCGACAGCTGGCGACTCTGCTGGGGAATAAAACTCAGAATCTCTGGTTTCCTTAGCGAGTCAATCCTAGCGCTTGTCTGCTTTTCTTTCATTGGGTGTTTACTGTTGTGCTATATGTTGTTGTTTATTTATTTTACTGTATTTACCGCATTTTAGCATTACATATCATATATTATATTGTGTTGCACTGTTTTGTCTGTTTGGCGGGATGGGTGTTCTGAGAGATAAGCTCACTACCAAGGCTTGAGTACATACATAGGTATTAGAGTGGATAGTCATGACGCTTGCGTAGTGGTGACCACGTATTGTTGTTCATGAGACCCACAACCAGACGAGGTTCTATCAGGAGCTTTCTGCTACTGCATGTTATGCAGGCCAGTGGTTATTCTCTTGAGGGACTGTCGACTCTGGTGACCATTCCCAAGGACTCAGTTGCGGCACTCCTCCCGAGATGTGACAGTGGCAGACCACATTCCGTGGCAAACCCATTGTACATTCTCGATCCGAGGACCCAATGCTGGGAACTTGCTATAGGACATCCCTTTTTGAAAGAGAATCAGCGGAGGCACTCCTCGATTGGCGATAGTACTGTACCCTGAGGGATGAATGTACTATTGCTTCTCGACCTCAGTGCCAGAAGCTGAGGACCTTTTTGTTTTGGAGAATCAGTTGAGGCCTCCTCGATTGATGATGATGCCAAACCAGAAATGGTGAACGTATCATCATTTCTCGACCTGAGAGCCCGGGATACTGAACATCCTAGTACCCACATGTGAGAAGGGCGGGTTGTTTACAGGTTTGCAGGTAACCATGACCTCCTACATACCCGGTTTTCTATCATCATTGCACCGAAAGGAAGTTTCATCCTATTGTATTCAGATGGTTCTTATCTATGGTTCTATATTAGTCTCAGAGCTACACTGACACCGTTCACAGTTCAGCACAGACACCTGATTACCTGATCACATTGCCCTTTGCATTGCATTATCATATCCTAACATACATGTTTATTCATTTCCAGGTGCATATATTACCCTTGATTCCAGTCATCAGGTCCCTGCAAAGATGAACACTAAAGAGAGGAAGAATATCATCAGCTATAAGTTCCTTACGCCTACTTTGGGCCCTATTGTTGTGCTGAAGGGAATGGCGAGCCCTGCAGCACGAGAAGCTTTTGAAGAGGAATATGGGTGGATTTTATCTATGGTCCGTAATGTCAGTGATTATGAAGCCAGCGGTCTCCATACGTTGATGCAGTTCTATGATCCGCCTCTGAGGTGTTTTGTATTTCCAGACTATGTGTTGGTTCCTACCCTGGAGGAGTATTCCAACATGTTGGGGATTGCTATCAAGGAGGAGCCCCTTTCTTTGGATCAGTGGGGGATCTTGACTTTGGAAAGGTGGCTGGTGCTCTTTATTTGAGCAAATCAGAGTTAGGCGACAATGTCTCCAACAAAGGAAAGATTCGTGGTTACAAGCTGGAATATCTGATTAAGAAGGCCCAGGAAGCAGCTAAAGGCGAGAATTGGCTTATTTTTAATGCTTTGCTAGCCCTTTGTATATACGGCATAGTGTTGTTTCCCAACGAGCCGGATTTCATTGATACGGACGCTATACGAATATTCATGATGAAGAACCCGGTGCCAACGCTACTGGGAGATCTTCACTACTCATTGTACAACCGAAACGAAAAGAAAAGAGGAGGGATAATTCGTTGTTGTGCACCCTTGTTCTATAAGTGGTTTGCGGGCCGTTTACCACAATCAGGGGCTTTTGTGGATTCCAAAGATTCTCTAGAGTGGAAAGAGCGTTTAATGGGATTGGTGGCCAAGGACATCGCATGGGTAGATCATGGGCTGATTGGCAAGAATATTATCCACAGCTGTGGTAAGTTCCCTAACGTTCCACTGATAGGAAGAATGGGTGGGATTAACTACAATCCTTCTTTGGCCATTCGACAATTTGGGTATGCCCTGACAGGTCCGCCTATTAAGAGAGATGTGGAGGAGTCCCTCTATTTTCATACATCAGATGGTTGGGAAGCAGCACAGAAAGCTTCTGAAAGCTGGGGTAGCGTACTGAAAAAGGGGAAAGTTACTCTAGGCAAGCCTAACAACCGGGTTTATCCAGCATATGAAGAGTGGGTGAAGAAAAGAGTTGAAGATTTTCTCTTGCCTTTTGGTAAGGCGCCCCTTTTGTATCCGGAGAATGAGAAAGCAAGAAGCACTGCTACTGTGGAAGAAGTTGACAAGTTGCAAGCCTTGGTGAAAAAGCTCCAAGGAGAGAATTCCGAGTTGAGTAGTCGTCTTCAAAATGCTCTACATGCCAACAAAGAGCTGGAGCGGAAAACCCAAGATGCTGAACAAATCCTAACTGCAAAAGAAAAAGACTTTGCTGGAAGAGCCCAACATTTCCGGAAGATTAGTAAAGGTGCTGATGATGCTACTCAAGCCCACAAGCAAACCAAACAGGCGTTAGCACAGACCAAAGAAAAGTTAACAAAGTTTCAGCACGCTTGGGACGAAGTTAGGATAGAGAATGCTGAATTACAGGAACAGTTGCAGATTAAGGACGAAGAGCTTGAAAAGGCGCATGAGCAGAGGAGAAAGTATCGGGAAAGCCTCGGTAAGAGTCAAGAACAGCTAGAAGAAGCTAGAGGTGAGCTGAGGAATACCAAGAAAGAGCTTGAAGAAGTCATGATAGAAAGGGAGATACTCAAGACGCAAGCTGGCATAAAGAGACACAAAGGAGTGTGTGATGACGAGGCTCTGATGCTGCATATGGGTTCTTTAACTGAAGCTCTTGAGAAAAGGGATGTCTTGATCAAAGAAATGATTGAAAAGCCGAATCACCAGCGTACCCGTATACTTTTTGAGGAGATCAAATACTCAAGTGATAAGCTGAAGGGTGTGGAATTGTCAGACTGATGCTCTTTTCCTTATATTTTGTTGTTAATGGTTACCATCAGGCTTGTTGATGGATCCATTTTTCCTTGTATTGCATTTGCGGTTGAACCTTTCTTAAATGTACTTGAATACTTCGTTGAATGAGTATGAGCAGTTTTATTCAGAATTATTCCTTATCAGATAGCTGCACACAAGCACATGACCACGACACGTCTCTTTATATCACAATTTCTGGTCTTCAGATTTCTGTGGTTGGATTGGAATCAGGGTATAGAGCACCTCGGAAATGACAAACATGGCATTGCATGGCATTGCATATCATTTTGCATTTTTTGTTACTTGCTTTTCAGGTACTCGTTGCAGGGACTCTAACCTTTATTTGGTTTCAGGCAGTATAGCGGAGAGTCATATTCACCGATATTCGACGCGAAGGAATCAAGTAAGAATCATGGATCAAGTGCAAAGTGATTTGGCTGAAATGAGGGCGCGTATGGACCAGTTCATGACCCTCATGACTGGCATGGCGCAAAATCAGGAGAGATTGAGGCTTCTGGTAGAGCGTCCAGACAATGGGCCCGAAGGTGATCAGCATGACAATTCACAGGGACATGGCATTCCTCCTCCCGGTGGCAACCCTCCTCCTGGTGGTAACAATCGGGGTAATGGAAATGGTAGGCATGCTGGTGTTACTCTTGAAGATACCCTGGAAGACCAATTTACTCTGCTGGATGCTGATGTGGGTAATCAAGGGGATCGAAGGTATGATGAGTTAGCAGAGAAGATCAGGGCCATAGAATGCAAGAACTCTATGGGTATTGATGTTACCAGCTTGGGGCTGGTCTCAGGAGTCAGAATTCCCCCTAAATTCAAGCCTCCCACTTTTGATAAGTATCACGGCAATGCGTGTCCCCAAACGCATCTTCAAGCTTACTTTGGGAAGATTTCAGCCCATACGGATGATGAGAAGCTATGGATGCACTATTTTCAGGACAGTCTGGCTGGGGCGTCCTTGACCTGGTATATGAAGTTGAATAGAGCTGCTGTGAAGAATTGGAAAGATCTGGCAGAAGCATTCCTGAAGCAATACCAGTATAATATTGACATGGCGCCCAACCGCACTCAATTGCAGGGGTTGTCACAAAATTCCAAGGAGAGTTTCAAAGAATATGCACAGAGGTGGAGGGAAATGGCTGCCCAGGTTCAACCTCCCTTGTCAGACAGAGAAATGGCAGATATGTTCATGGGCACCTTGCAAGGGGCCTATCTTGATAGATTAGCTGCTTGTCCGTCAACTGGATTTGCTGATATTGTGATTGCGGGAGAAAGAATAGAAAGTCTGTTAAAGCTTGGAAAGATCCAGGATGTGAGTGGGGTTGGCTCTTCGGGGACGAAGAAACCGTTTGCTAGTAACCAGAAAAGAAGAGAAGGTGATACGAATGTTGTGTTTAGAGGACGAGGCAGAGGGCGTTCTCAAGCTTATTATCAGGTAGATGCTGTAATAATCCCCACACCGTCTGTTCAGAAACAACAATCCCAACAACAAGTTCAACAGCAACAACCTTTTTTCCAGCAAAGGTCTAGACAGAGGGATCGTAAGATGGATCCTCTCCCTATGACTTATGCCGCGCTGTTGCCCCGGCTACTCGAGTTAAAGTTGGTAGAACTCCGTACTATGAAAGCTCCGGTTGCTGGAAACCTGCCACCTAACTTCGATGCTAATGCTCGTTGTGAGTTCCACTCAGGTGCTCAGAGGCACTCCATTGAAAAATGCTGGGCTTTCCATCATAAAGTACAAGATTTGATTGATGCTAAAGCCATCAATTTCTCTCCCGCTCCTAATATTACTCAGCATCCCATGCCTGATCATAGTGCAGCAAATGTGTACGCTATTGAAGATGGGAGGAGATTGAATTTGGTGTTAGACGTTCATCAAGTGAAAACTTCTTTGTTGGTTGTAAAAGATCGTTTATTGAAGGGACAGGTGTTCCCGGGCTGTAATCAAGATTGCTCTGAGTGTATGAATCAGGAGAACGGCTGTGATAAGTTGAAGATGGGTTTACAGAATCTGATCGATGAAGGATGTCTACAGTTCGACAGAGTCGTGAAAGACACTGATGAGATATCAACCGTGACCATCTATTACACTCCCGCTGAGATTCAAATGCCGGTCAATGCAGTTCCCGTGGCGAGTGTTGCGCCAGAAAGGCCCAGTCCTGTCACTATCACGGTGCCAGGACCAATTCCGTTCACGTCTACGAAGGCTATCCCATGGCACTATGGGGCAGATGTATATTACGAAGGTAAAAAGCAGGAGGTTGAGTCGTCAGTTAGCCCAAATATTGATAATGTAGGGGGTGTAGGGGGCTTTACAAGGAGTGGAAGGTTGTTCGCTCCTCAAACCTTGAGAAGTGATAAGGAGGTAGAAGCTGCAGCAAAGGCTAAGGGTAAACAGGTGGTTGAAAGTGCGCCTACACCTGAAGCAGAGACAAAGATTACTTTTGATAAGGAAATGGAAGAATTTATGAAGATAATCAAGAAAAGCGATTATAAGATTGTGGACCAACTGAATCAGACCCCTTCAAAGATTTCAATCTTGTCACTATTGATGTGCTCTGATGCGCACCGGCAGGCGTTGTTGAAAGTGTTGAAGAGTGCATACGTGCCACAAGAAATTACTGTTAATCAGCTCGAGGGCGTAATCTCCAATGTTAATGTTAGCCATGGCTTGGGCTTTACAAGTAGAGATTTGACTGTTGAAGGAAGAAACCATAATAAGGCTTTGCATATCACGATGGAGTGTAAGGGCGCAGTGTTATCTCATGTACTGGTAGACACTGGTTCATCACTCAATGTCTTGCCCAAGAAGGCATTAATGAAGCTGGAAGTTGACGGTTTGATCTTAAGGCCTAGTGAATTGGTGGTCAGAGCATTCGATGGAACTAGACGATCTGTGTTTGGTGAGGTGGAATTGCCCGTACAAATTGGACCACAGGTATTCAAATCCACGTTCCATGTAATGGACATACAACCTGCATATAGCTGCCTATTGGGACGCCCTTGGATTCACGGAGCCGGGGCTGTCACTTCTACTTTACATCAAAAGCTGAAGTATGAGTTTGAAGGGCAGGTTGTGACAGTGTGTGGGGAAGAAGACATCTTTGTGAGTCACTTGTCCACGTTCAAGTACATTGAAATGGATGGGGAAATTCATGAGATGCTGTGCCAATCATTTGAAGCAGTCAATATTGACGATGCACCTGAGTCTTCTTCTGTACCAGTTGGGGCTGGTACCTCCATTTCATCTTACAAACAAGTTGTCGAAGTCGTCAGGGCAGGCAACGCCCAAGGTTGGGGCAGGTTGATAGAGACCCCAATGAAGGAAGACAAATTTGGTATTGGTTATCATCCCTCTACAACTTCAGATGCGGGGAGCAGGGGACCCATTACTTTCAATAGTGGGGGAATTATCTACACGGACCAGTCTTGTGCAGCCACAGAGGATAGTGTTGACAGTGATTGTGACCTGGACAACTGGGTACGCCCTCATGTTCCGGGACAACAAGTGCAGAACTGGTTCGTTGAAGAAGTCATCCGGGTTACTCTTCAGACAGAGTAATTTTTCTTTGTTTTTTCTAACCATAATGCATGTCAAAATCTTGCGCTCTGCCCAAGGCGTATAGATTCATTTGTAGGGCCACCATGGTTGCATTTGCAATGTTTAATCATTAATAAAGGACGTTTTGCAATCAAATTTTGTTCTCTGTCTTTCAGTTTTTATTTTTGCACAAAAAAAAAAATAAAATGGCAATGTTTCATTTTCTTTCGTTTTGCTTAAAAATAAATTCTAAAATAAGGCATGAACCCGTTCATGCAGACTTGATCCTCCGGATACCACTGATAACGGTTTTGATATGGCCATGTATGACTTTGACAATCCGATTTATCAAGCCGAAGAAGGGGATGAGAAAGATTGTGAACTTTCTGAAGAACTGGCCAGATTGTTGAAACAAGAGGAAAGGGTCATCCAGCCTCATCAGGAGACTGTAGAAATCATCAATATTGGTACCAAGGACGCCAAGAAAGAGATCAGGATTGGTGCCAGCTTGCAAGCAGATGTGAAGCAAACTTTGACGGAAATGTTGCGCGAGTATGTTGACATCTTCGCCTGGTCGTATCAAGACATGCCGGGGTTGGATACGGATATTGTCGTGCACAGGCTACCATTGAGAGAAGAATGTCCGCCAGTCAAGCAGAAACTTCGTCGGACTCACCCCGACATGGCTTTAAAGATTAAGGAGGAAGTCCAGAAGCAGTGGGATGCTGGTTTTCTTGCTGTGACAAAGTATCCTCCATGGGTAGCCAACATCGTGCCAGTACCGAAGAAAGATGGAAAAGTGAGAATGTGTGTGGATTATCGAGATCTTAATAAAGCTAGCCCGAAAGATGATTTTCCACTACCTCATATTGATGTGCTGGTCGATAATACAGCTCAGTTTTCAGTGTTCTCATTTATGGACGGTTTCTCCGGGTCAACCAGATCAAGATGGCACCTGAAGATATGGAGAAGACCACGTTCATTACTCCGTGGGGTACATATTGTTATAAAGTAATGCCTTTTGGATTGAAAAACGCAGGGGCAACGTACCAGCGGGCGATGGTGACATTGTTTCATGACTTGATTCATAAGGAGATCGAATGTTATGTAGATGATATGATTGCCAAGTCGAGAACAGAAGAGGAACATCTGATTAACCTGAAAAAGCTGTTTGAAAGGTTGAGAAAGTTCCGTCTGAGATTAAATCCAAACAAGTGCACATTTGGGGTGCGTTCTGGAAAGTTACTGGGTTTCATTGTGAGCGAAAGAGGAATCGAGGTTGATCCTGCCAAGGTGAAAGCAATACAAGAAATGCCTGAACCGAGAACAGAAAAAGAGGTTCGTGGTTTCTTGGGTAGATTGAACTACATTGCAAGGTTCATATCTCACCTAACAGCCACGTGTGAGCCAATATTTAAATTGTTAAGGAAAGATCAAACGGTCAGGTGGAATGACGATTGCCAATTGGCATTCGATAAGATAAAAGAATACTTACAGGAACCTCCAATTCTAATGCCTCCAGTTGAAGGGAGACCGCTGATAATGTATCTGACGGTGCTTGAAGGTTCCATGGGTTGTGTTCTCGGTCAACATGACGAGACAGGTAGGAAGGAGCATGCTATTTACTACCTGAGCAAAAAGTTCAATGATTGTGAGTCCCGATACTCAATGCTTGAAAAGACATGCTGTGCGCTTGCATGGGCCGCTAAGCGATTGAGGCAATATATGGTTAGGCACACGACCTTGTTGATTTCAAAAATGGATCCTATCAAGTACTTTTTCGAGAAACCAGCATTGACAGGCAGAGTTGCACGGTGGCAAATGGTCTTGACAGAGTATGACATTCAGTACACTTCACAAAAGGCCATCAAAGGAAGTATCTTGTCCGACTATCTTGCGCAACAGCCGATTGATGATTACCAACCCATGAAATTTGACTTCCCTGATGAGGACATCATGTTTCTCAAAGCTAAAGACTGCGAGGAACCACTTCCGGAGGAGGGGCCAGACCCTGAATCCAAATGGAGTCTGATGTTCGATGGGGCTGTCAATATGAATGGGTGCGGAGTTGGAGCGGTTCTTATCACGCCGGAAGGTGTTCATATGCCTTTCACTGCCCGAATAACTTTCGGATGCACCAACAATGAAGCAGAGTACGAAGCTTGTATAATGGGGATCGAGGAGGCGATTAATCTACGTATTAAGACCCTTGATATATTTGGTGATTCAGCTTTGGTAATCAATCAAGTGAAAGGGAGTTGGTACACGCACCAAGCAAATCTAGTGCCGTATAGAGATTATACAAGGAGATTGCTGACGTTTTTCACAACAGTGAAACTGTACCACATTCCTCGAGATGAGAATAGGTTCGCTGATGCCTTGGCCACTTTGTCTTCCATGATCAAAGTGCAAGGATGGAACCATGTACCTAAGATTGAGGTATCCCGCCTTGACAGACCAGCATTTGTGTTTGCGGTCGATGCAGCGTCTGATGACAAGCCATGGTTTTATGACATTAAGTGTTTCTTGAAAAGTCAAGAGTACCCGCCCGGGGCATCGTCCAAAGACAGGAAGACGTTGAGAAGGTTAGCCGGTAGTTTCTTCCTGAACAAAGATGGCGTGCTGTATAAAAGAAATTTTGACACGGTCCTGCTTAGATGTGTGGATAGACATGAAGCAGACTTGTTGATGATTGAAGTGCACGAAGGCTCTTTCGGTACCCATGCCGGAGGGCATGCAATGGCTAAAAAGTTGTTAAGATCGGGATATTATTGGTTGACTATGGAGTCAGATTGTTGCAAATATGCCCGCAAATGCCATAAATGCCAGATCTATGCAGACAAGGTGCATGTGCCTCCAAATCCGTTGAGTATCATGTCGTCGCCTTGGCCGTTTGCCATGTGGGGCATTGATATGATCGGAAAGATTGAGCCTACAGCTTCCAATGGTCATCGTTTCATCTTGGTGGCAATTGATTACTTCACCAAATGGGTTGAAGCCGCATCCTATGCCAATGTTACAAAACAAGTGGTCGCTCGTTTCTTAAAACGGGATATCATTTGCCGATATGGAGTTCCCGAAAGAATCATTACTGATAATGGTTCTAATTTGAACAATAAGATGATGGCTGAGTTATGCCGGGACTTCAAAATCGAACATCACAATTCTTCTCCGTACCGCCCAAAGATGAATGGCGCGGTCGAAGCGGCCAACAAAAATATCAAGAAGATTGTGCAGAAGATGGTTGTCACGTACAAAGATTGGCATGAGATGTTACCATTTGCTTTGCATGGGTATCGAACGTCGGTACGCACGTCCACTGGGGCAACCCCATTCTCACTTGTGTATGGTATGGAGGCAGTACTACCAGTTGAAGTGGAGATTCCGTCCCTCAGAGTCATGATGGACGTTAAGCTAGATGAGGCTGAATGGGTACGAGCCAGATTTGATCAGTTGAGCCTTATTGAGGAAAAGCGATTGGCGGCTGTATGCCATGGGCAACTATATCAGCGCAGAATGAAGCAGGCATTTGACCAGAAGGTGCGTCCTCGGGTTTACAAAGTCGGAGATGTGGTACTCAAAAGGATTCTTCCTCCCAATACAGATCACAGGGGCAAGTGGACTCCTAACTATGAAGGTCCATTCGTGGTTAAAAAGGTCTTTTCGGGCGGAGCTTTATTGCTTACAACCATGGATGGCGAAGACTTTTCATCCCCTGTCAACTCGGACGTAGTCAAAAAATACTTCGCATGAATAGACCCGCTGGATAATAAAAATAAAAAAAATCCAGGCAAAAAAGGGCATCCCGGCGAACCAAAAACAGAATAAGGTTCGGGCAAAAATTAGGGATATAATTGAAAAAAAGATTTGTACACCCGGTAAGTTGAAAACCCGAAAGGGCAACTTAGGCAAAAAAGGGTATCCTGGTGGATCGAAAACCTGAAAGGGCGGTCCACACAAAAGAGGGATTTAAGCGAATGACTATGGTCTGAGTTATCTATCCCCCATTACCGTTTGAACAACTGACGTTCTGAAGGATAGGAATCGGTCTGATCATTCCTCAGAAGGCAAGGTCGGGGAGTTTTGAAGACATACTGGTCATAACAGAATGGAAACTCAGTGGAATTCCGTTTTCACATTGCCATTAGGATAGTTTCTTTTCTCAATTTTCAGCGATCACCTCTTTCCAGGGATTGCTTCCAGATGTAATTGCCTATTCTGGGCTCTCAGTCAATAAATTGAATTTCAATAAAAAGCTTTCTATTTTTGTTTTATTGCTTTGTTTGCAAAAACGTCCTAATTTTTGATAAAACATTGCATTTGAAAACATGGCAGCCTTGCAATAACATGCGCAGAAAAAACATTTGAAATTACTTCGAATGTTGAATACTCCCGGATGGTGGATTCTAGCCACGCAATATTCGGGGCATGTGGGCATATTCTTTTGTTGCAGGTAGCAGGTGCAGATGATTTTAAGCACAAGACCAGCAATAAATCACCCCACGCAAAAGACTAGGGCAATTATGGGTAAGGAGATCGGCGTTCATCGTTCGGTCGACGATTGTTCATAACGGGTCGATATCAGTGAATTAAGTTCAACTGGGTACCGTTGCATCTTATTAAGTCGATTCTCTTATTCAGTCCTTCCAACAGCTACAAGCTTTTCTATGTCGATAACGGTCACAGGTTCCCCAAAAGAGTGGTCTCGTCAACACCGAAACTGATGGTCATTATCCCCAGCGAAGTCACAAGAGTTTGAAGACGCTAAATCTTCTGTAAAATCCTCTTATGACATCCTCTTCGGGGACGAATTGTTGTTTTGTCCAAGCATGGGGCATGATTGTTTCCCCAGCATGAAGTGTTGATCATCCCCAGTAGAGTTTGAGGACAGTTGGTCTTCTGTAAAATCCTCTCAAAAGGCATTCCCCAGCACGAGACGTTTTAAAGCAGTTTCCTCCAGCGGAGTTTGCTATAAACTCGTCATCCCTAACGGAATTGTCTAAAGGGAAGCTCGCCTAACATGGGGCATTGTGGTACTTATCCTAAGCTTGACAGTCATATTCTTCAGCAGAATACTGTGGATTTGCTTTGGGTTTCCCCAACAGATCTCTAAGGACTCTTTCCTAGCAAGTTGCAGTGGAATGTTCTAACCAGGATTTGCATATCCCTGGCAGAGTAGCCCTGATACCCAGCAAGATCGTATCTCTGGTCATGGTATCCCCACAGAGGTCAGCATCGAATCTTGTCAGCAACTCCCAGCTGAGTTGTTGTTCTTCCCGCAGAGGTTTATCAGATCGACAGAATCTATTCCTCAACGAGGATGGTACAGCCTTTCCCCAGCCGGGTCAGAAGGTGGATAACCCCTACAAAGGGTCTTGGTTTGGACAGATCCCCAAGCAGAGTTTTTATGACTTCTCTCCCCTAGAAAGACGCCATACAAAGAAATTCTCATCCCCAGCGGAATCGCTGTGACCAGAATTCATTCCCCCAACAGATGAAGTGATTCCTGGCAGATTTATTATTCTTCAAGTCCAATTTATTTTTGGCAAGCTTGACAATTCGAAGCAGACGGATTATTCATTCATTCTCCAGTGGAGAGGTTATCCTTTCAGGAGTCTCCAAAGTCAAATCATTGGTCTTTGTTCCTCAGCAAAGTCGGCAGAGATGTCTGACACGGATGCAGAGTGTAATCCAGTATTGGAATTTTGCGAAAGTCCACCCGTAGTGTGGCAAGCCAGTAGTCGTCTGGCATTGTTAAAAGACGTTAGCAAAGTCCAACAGTGGATTGGCGAAAGGTCCATCTAAGGGTGGCATATTCCAAAAGTCCAACAGTGGATTGGCAAAAGTCCATCTTCGGGTGGCAAAGCAGCTAAAAGTCCAACAGTGGATTGGCAAAAGTCCGTCTTCGGGTGGCAAAAGTCCAACAGTGGATTGGCGAAAGGTCCATCTAAGGGTGGCATATTCCAAAAGTCCAACAGTGGATTGGCAAAAGTCCGTCTTCGGGTGGCAAAAGTCCAACAGTGGATTGGCAAAAGTCCATCTTCGGGTGGCAAAGCAGCTAAAAGTCCAACAGTGGATTGGCAAAAGTCCGTCTTCGGGGGGCAAAAGTCCAACAGTGGATTGGCGAAAGGTCCATCTAAGGGTGGCATATTCTAAAAGTCCAACAGTGGATTGGCAAAAGTCCGTCTTCGGGTGGCAAAAGTCCAACAGTGGATTGGCAAAAGTCCATCTTCGGGTGGCACGAAGCTGCAAAGTCCACCAGTAGTGTGGCAGGCCAGTAGTCGTCTGGAGTTGCATAAAAGACATTATTAAAGTCCACCAGTAGTGTGGCAAGCCAGTAGTCGTCTGGCGTCGTTCAAAAAGACATTTCTAAAGTCCACCAGCAGTGTGGCAGGCCAGTAGTCGTCTGGAGTTGCATAAAAGACATTATTAAAGTCCACCAGTAGTGTGGCAAGCCAGTAGTCGTCTGGCGTCGTTCAAAAAGACATTTCTAAAGTCCACCAGCAGTGTGGCAGGCCAGTAGTCGTCTGGAATTGCATAAAAGACATTGTTAAAGTTTACCAGTAATGCGGCGAGCCAGTAGACGTCTGGTGTCGTTCAAAAGATAGATCTCTCCGACGTTTCATTGAAGATTCAAGCCAGCAATGTCGTGGAAGTTTCTTCCTCATCATCCAGAGCAAATTTTTGGTTATATTTGGTATTCAATCACTATATACCGTGAAAGTCCGAAAGCAATTGCTTTCAGGCATTCAGGTCTACAGCGCTTGAATAGGGGCAGCTGTAATACCCCAAAATTTGCTCTCCCCTTTTGGCATCATAGCATGGCATTATCATTTATCATATCATATCCATCTCATTAACATTACATTGCATTTAACATAGAAAAATGAAGCATGGCATCCTTCTTACCATCAGGGCATGTGATCAGGTGGAAGGTGGACAATCAAGGAATCATTCAAAGCACAAAAGGTCAATCAAGTGCCCTCAAGGCAAGCCAAGAGGTCTTTCATGTCTCATACCATCTCAATTGATCATCCACAACCTCAAGGATAAGAGATACAATGGGAGATTGAAGCATTACATCTTTCACTATGCAAGAGGTTCAAAAACTGAAGGAAAACCCTCAAAAGAGATAGCTCATTGATCCAAAATCATCCTCAAAAGGCATATATCATCATCCTTTAAGAAGGTACACAACATACTCTGAGGAATTTGAAATTGAAGACTGCACATTTTTCTCCTAGGAGGTGGGCACCAAAACTAGGGTTTCCCATTAAATCAGGGAATCTTTGATTTTTTGAACAAAACTTGATGTCATGGTATTCCATATGTCCTTAAGTGTATGTATGTGGAAAATTGCATCTCAATTGGTTTTAGAAGTGGTTCAATTGGAAGAAAGATCAAGAATCAGAGAAATTGGGGCAAAGTCAAATAATCAGAGGAAAAAGTCAACTCTTGACTTTTTGAGCCCAAAATCATGAAATTCATGTTACATATGTCCAATGTACAAAATTTGGTCAAGAAATTCCAAAGGAATCATGAAAAAATCAAGATGTGGAAAGTTGCCATTTTTGGGTGAAGTAGGGTTACTAAAAAGAGCAAGTTTTGGCCATTTTGCATCAGAGTTTGAACCAAGGCCATTTAAAATTGAAGCACCAAATGAAAATTCCACCAGGCCACAACAAAAGGTCTTGCTTTAAGCTTCAAATCCATGTGTAGAACATCTCCATTGGATAAAAATTGAGGGAGATATGATTGATCAAAGTTTAGGCAAAGTAGGTTCAAAACTAGGTCATGACCAAGATTTTCAGGTCACGCGCGCAGTCATTTTAACAAACATGTGGTGGGCCAAATGACCACTCATTTTTCTCATGGTTAAAGGCCTCAAATGAAAAACTTTTCAACATCAAAGTTGTTCCTTGTAGTGTCATCTTCAATACTCATGTTGGACAAAATTCCATTTGATCAAGTTATAGTGGAGATATATTGGTTCAAAGTCATGTTGATTGTGCTGAAATTTTGTGTGCCAAGTCGCCATGCCATGACTTGCTTGCCACGCCCCATAACCAGTTCCCAAACTTGTGTATTCCAAGTCATTTTTCAACCTCTTCCAAGCCTTATTTCAATTCATTTTTCATACCAAGCATGTCCTCTTACATCCCCTCTTTCAAATGAATCCAAAAACTCACCAAACCAATCATTGAGTAGAGAGGAAAACATCATCAAATCACCATATCTCCATTATTCTCAACTGTCATAAAAAATCAGAAACAGAACCAATGTTGTTGATGTTGTGGTTACAAGATTGCACGTGCATTATTCATACCAGCTATCCATTGCCTTTTTAAACCAAACACATTTCATACACACCATAGCACGTGCCTCATTATGCATGAAAGTAGAAATAACAAGCTTGCTGAACAAGTTTTGTGATACAACAGCCTTTCCATTCAATTCATTTCACCTCCACCATAGTTTGTTATGAACCAGCCACACCATATCATGGCTCTCCCTAACTAACTTGACTCAGTTAGTTAGGGATGACTCACTTAAACCACTTCAACTCAGTTAATTCACCCAGTTAACCATGGTTAAACTCACACTATAAATAGAAAACTCACACTCTAATTTCATTTCCAACTTCATTTTTCACACATTCACTTCAGAAACTTTCTCTTCTTCTCTCTCAATCTCACCATTTCAACTAATTCTCGAGCTTCATTTTGTCCTTTTCAATTCAACACTCTCTCTGATTCTATCTCAATTTCATCACATTGCAACTGGTTTTGAAGTTTGGTTCCATTTTCTTTCCACTGAATCATCATCAACCACTGCATCTAAGCCTTTATTTGGCCAAAAGTAGCTCAAAGAGGAAGCAGGATCTCTGGTTTTCTGAAGAATATCTCAAGGTCTCAAATCTTCAGGTACGAATTTCCACCATTATAGAGTTGATGTGAAGATGTTTTCAGGTTCTTGAAGCTTCTTATAAGCTCAAGAACTTGTCTGGCTAGTTGATAGGCCTTTAGAGGCATAGTTGAAAAGTTAGGGCAAATTTTCCTCTGTTCGATTCTCTCATTTCATGAACTTTTTGTGTGTTTTATCACTGGATCCGTGTTCTCCTTTACTTCCTCTTCATTTTGGTATATCATTTGTGGAATTCTGGAAAATTTGAGGTTGCGGACGGTGGTGGTTAGCCGGAGAAGATGACCGGAAGTCATCTCCGGCCGGTGGTTTCAGATGCTAGGGTTTGCGTTCGTTTTAATCGTGGCCATTGGTTTTTCATCATCGTGTGGTTAAGAGTGTGCCAGCACATTAAAATGCACATGCACCTCACGTGTCTTATTTCTGAATTCAATTAATCAATGTGTGGTGCAGTGCATGGTAGTGTGCGTGGACGTTCATGTGTGTGCGTTAGATTCAACTACTTTGACTATTATGCTGACTTGACTTGATCCAACAGTGATCCTTGATTGACTTTTGTTGACTGAGAGTGCATGCTAGTTGTTGTGTACTGCGCGCTTAGTGGACCTAATCAGATTGCTACCCACACCCCCATGTTTTCAGGCCCAAATGATTTGAACTGCATAATTGCTATGTTCACACCTCCCCTTCCCTTTGCATTCCATTTTTATTTTCATTTTTTTTCTACACATTTGATTTTTAATTTTTAAAAATACCAAATATCATCATAAAATTCCACAAAAATTCATGAGTATCACTAAAACATTTAGGAAATTTTCCATGATTTTATTTCTTGATTTTATGACCTTTTTACCCCTGGTCCATAATTTTCTTTGAATTTCCATTTAGATGCATTCTAAGCATGATACATGAATTTGTTTAATTTTGTTCTTGCTCATTACCAACTGTTTTGACATGATTCTTTTTGCATTGATTCACTAATACATTGAAGCATGTTAGATGATTTTTGTTTGATTTTTTAGGTCACTTTATTACATGTTTTGATGCCTATATTTGCACCACTTTGCATGATGTTTCAATTTGACCTAATTGCTTTGTTTGAAGTCATTTTGCTCTGAATTTTTACATGCTATCTTGATGTATGATGAATTTCTGACCTAGGCATTCCAATAATATGCTGGCATAATTTTCATGAATCCATTTGGTCTTTGTTTGATGCATTACATTGGAAGTATAATCCATGGCATGTCATTACAACTTTAGTGCATGTTTACATGAATTCTTTTGTGCACATTTGTATGAGCATTTGCATATGTTATGAGCCATTCATATGATATTATAGGTCTTTGATACACATTATAGGTCATCTTTACATGTTCATTTCAATTTGAACTTTGTGCATCATTAACATGTATTGTTTGCACTTTCTTTTTGAACTTTCATTTCAATTCTTCTTATATTACTTCTTGAATGTCTTGAAGTTGATTCATAAATACTTTTGAGATGTTTATAAACCATTTTCCATTTAGTTTCAATTCTGGTTGTTGATTTACATGTTCCATTTATGCATGTCCTCTTCATTTCTTTCCATCTTTCATCTACCCCTTCTTCTTGTAACATGTTTAAATGCTAATGGGTGATGATTATTGCTTATTCACTTGCACTTGTATGATGATATTCACTTGTTGTCCATATGATGCCCATTCTGGTTGTGGTTCTAGGGTTTGTTTTCTCATTTAATTCTTTTGAGTTTTATGATGCATTACATGTTCTTTTACTTCTTATACTTCTTATACATGTTTACTAACCATGTAGGGGCTTTGGTAAGTTTCAATTGAGTGTGGATAAGGAATCCACATTCAACTTCTATCCTTTCTCTTTTACAATTCCATTCTATGTTTTGTTAAGCACTTATGTGCTTTCTTTTAATAACTCATCACTTTCCCTTTGTGAATTACAATTCATCTTCTACTTTAGAAGTGAATTGTTTAATTCATTCTTTCTTTAGACTTTAGGTTGAAACCTCACAAACTTTAGGATCACTCCCTTAACTAATCAATTAGGATTGAGTCTTAGTCCATATAGATTTTTACCTTTACCCTCTCTTGAGTCTTTCATCTTCTCATCTCAAAGAAAATTCAAAACATATAATAAAGGTAGGCATTTATTGCATTTAGGCCTTTCATATAAAGAAAAGATTATAAGGGGTCTTCTCTTGTAATCTTAGAATGTGTAGCATATAGCCCATCTTGGGTCAATGTGTTAAACATTTGATCTTGTATGAGGGACTTAAATGCAATACTTGTTGAAGGTGCAGATAATAAAAAAAACTTCTTCATTTCATAATCAACAAAAACACTTAATAAACACAAGTACGCTAGTGTGTTTGAACCTTGACAATTGGAACTAAGTGTGGGGGTCTTCTTCACTCTTAGTGTGCTTTCTTACCCATTCCATCTTGGAATGTGAGAATGTACACATTCCAATGACTAAGATTCAGATACACTGTCATATGCAAATAAATGGAAAAAACTTCTAAAAGACAAAAACAAACAATAACGTCTTTCCTTCGGGAATTCTTGTCTCACCTCATTCACTCTCAAAGCACGAACGCGCTCCTTCTCGTTCTCTTGCAAGATGGTAACGCACTCGGACCAGCGAGCCTGCAACACCTGAGCTAGAACGTAAGCCGTTCTCTAAAAAACACAAACAATCCATCCCTAGTGAGGGGAACTACGTCGCTCTGATTCTCATGCTCCCGATGAGATACGTAGGCAGTGGGGTAGGGCCCATGCGAGCACTTCTTTTATTTTCCCTACATTTGTTTCCCGTTCCTTTTCTTTTCTTTCTCCTTTCTTTCTTTCAGTTCCTTTTCCAGTATCCTTTCTTTACACCCTTTGATCGAAACAGCAAGCGTGGATCCCATCGGGTACGATGGACGCGTGGGGGTGCTAATACCTTCCCCGTGCGTAACCGACTCCCGAACCCAGTTCTCTTGGTCGTAAGACCATGCTTTTCCTTTCTCTCAGGTTTACGCGGTGTTTCCTTTCCCTCTCTTGGGATGAATACACATTGCTGGCGACTCTGTTTCGGTGCCACTTTCGCGTTTGTACTTGGATGAAAATCCCGGGAGCGACAGTCACAACATCGCATGTGACATCAGACTTCAAAACTTCAACAAGATAAACACTTAACATAAACCAATGTTAAGACTCAATGTTAAGACATCACCCATGTGACATCAGATTGAACATCTATGTTTTACTAAAATTCTAGCCAATCCAAGAACCAACAATCTCCCCCTTTGGCTAATTTTGGCTAAAACAATCTCTGCAACATCAGAGACTCCAGCAGCGGAAAATTTTGAAAATATTTCTTCATCACAGTTTCACAATGCTGCACACACTCCAATACTCTGCTAAATACTACAGCACTAACTTGTAGCAGCATTTCTTCAAATAGCTGCACCGACTTCAAACACTAATCAGCAGCATAGGGCAAGAATCAGCATACCAGCAACTGTTCAACACACACACTCCCCCTCAACATCTGCACCACACCAGATATAGGGTACACTCTACACACCTAGGCTAACTCTCCCCCTTTTTAGCCACAATTGGACAATTACCAAACACAATGTCCTAACATAAAGTCATAGTCAAACATCATGCTTCCCAAAAACACAAGTTCCAACACATTGACTGTCCAGTCGATACAAACGATGCTCCTTGTTTTTCATTATAAACACAAGCCTTCTTCCTTCTAGCAGCACCAAACAGCAACTAAGAATGAGCCAGTCAAACTCCAAAGATGCAGCAAAGAACCTCAAGTAGGAGGACAAGAACCCAGATCCACTGAAGAAGAAGAGCAAAACACAGACACCAGCTGGAACTTCTTCAGGAGCAACAAGAGTAGGCAGGACCTCAGAGACAAGAATGAAGACCAGCAAGAAACCTCCAGTGCAACTACATGCTTCTGATGATGAATGGGATGAAGACTGGAAAAATTTTCTAGATTCAGGGGGTTGGGACAATCTGTAGACTCTTTATTTGTAACTTTTAGATGTACTCCAATCTTGTATGCCTTCAGCATTTGCTTCATCCAAACAAGTTAAGAGCAACTACTCCCTGCTGCTATGTACTCAGCCTCAGCAGTAGAGAGAGACACACAGTTCTGCTTCTTACTAAACCATGATATCAGATTATTCCCTAAGAAGAAACATCCTCCTGAAGTGCTTTTCCTATCATCAGCACTCCCAGCCCAGTCAGCATCATAATATCCCCTTAACTCAGTCCCAGAACCATGACTATACAGTATCCCATAGTCACTAGTGCCATTAACATATTTCAAGATCCTCTTCACTTGATTCAAGTGACTAGCCTTAGGTTCAGATTGATATCTGGCACAAACTCCAACAGCAAAAGCAATGTCAGGTCTGCTAGCTGTGAGATACAATAGACTCCCAATCATGCTTCTATATAAACTTTGATCCACACTGACACCATGTTCATCCTTGGATAATTTTAGATGAGTAGGAGCAGGAGTTCTCTTGTGATTAGCATTCCCTAGCCCAAACTTCTTCACAATGTTCTTTGCATACTTGCTCTGAGAAATGAATATGGAGTCCTCCATTTGTCTAACTTGTAGACCAAGAAAATAGTTCAGCTCACCAACAAGACTCATTTCAAATTCAGGCTGCATCTGTTCCACAAAATGTTTCACCATTGCATCTGACATCCCACCAAATACTATGTCATCAACATAGATTTGAGCTATCATCAGTTTTCCTCCTTCCTCTTTAACAAACAAAGTCTTGTCAATCCCTCCTTTTCTGTAGCCATTCACAACCAGGAATTCAGTAAGTCTTTCATACCAAGCTCTTGGTGCTTGCTTCAAACCATATAGAGCTTTCCTTAGTTTGTACACATGGTCAGGAAATGTTGGATCAATAAATCCTTTTGGTTGATCAACATACACCTCTTCATTTAAGTAACCATTCAAGAAGTCACTTTTAACATCCATCTGAAAAAGCTTGAATTTGAAATTACAAGCCACACCTAAGAGCAATCTGATAGATTCCAGTCTTGCCACAGGAGCAAAGGTTTCATCATAATCAATTCCTTCAACCTGAGTGTATCCTTGAGCAACTAATCTGGCCTTGTTTTGGGTGACCACTCCTTGTTCATCAGATTTATTCTTGTAGATCCACTTGGTGCCAATCACATTAACTCCACCAGGCCTAGGTACAAGCTCCCATACTTCATTCCTCTTGAATTGCTCCAGCTCTTCATGCATTGCATTGATCCAAAACTCATCAGTCAATGCTTTCTTGACATTCTTTGGCTCAATTTTGGAGACAAAGCATGAGCTTGCTATAACATCTCTTGACCTAGTCCTCACTCCAGAGTTTAGATCACCTATAATGAGCTCCTTTGGGTGGTCCTTCTGCACTCTGATGGAGGGATCCTTATGAGGTTGCTCAGTTTCAGGCTCAGCAGCAACACTAGGAGTTGGACTTCTGTCTTCAGCTTCTGGAGCAACTTCACCAACTGATGTTCCAACATCATCTAGGACATCATCATCTTCCTGCTTGTCCTTGTCATCAATCACCACATTGATTGACTCCATCATCACCTTGGTTCTAGAGTTGAAAATCCTATATGCTCTGCTGTTAGTAGAGTATCCCAAAAATATTTCTTCATCACTTTTGGAATCCAATTTTCTTCTCTATTCTCTATCAGCCAGAATATAACATCTACTTCCAAAAACATGAAAGTATTTAACATTAGGTTTTCTTCTTTTCCATAGTTCATACAGAGTGGATGAAGTACCTCTTCTCAGGGTAACCCTGTTGTGAATGTAGCAGGTAGTATTCATGGCTTCAGCCCAGAAATGATATGGAAGTTTCTTGGCATGGATCATAGCTCTAGCAGACTCTTGGATAGTTATGTTCTTCCTCTCAACTACTCCATTTTGCTGAGGAGTAATAGGAGACGAAAACTCATGACTTATACCTTCAGCAGAGCAGAACTCTTCAAACTTGTTATTCTCAAACTCTCTTCCATGGTCACTCCTTATCCTGACAACATTACTCTCCTTTTCCCTTTGGAGTCTTTGACAAAGATCTTTAAAGACATCGAACACCTCTGATTTGTCTTTGATGAAGCTCACCCAGGTATACCTCGAATAGTCATCCACAACTACATATGCATATTTCTTTCCACCCAGACTTTCCACCTGCATATGTCCCATCAAGTCCATATGAAGTAGCTCCAAGACCTTAGAGGTGGTGTCATGTCGAAGCTTCGGATGAGACATCTTTGTCTGCTTCCCTTTTTTACAGTCTCCACACACTTTTCCTTCCTCAATATTAAGCTTGGGAATTCCTCTGACTGCTTCTGAGGAGATGATTCTCTTCATTCCCTTCAGGTGAAGATGTCCCAACTTCTGATGCCAGATTTTGACATCATCTTCTTTAGCAAAAACACAAGTGGAAGAATTTGATTCTTGTGGCACCCAAAGATAACAATTGTCCTTAGACCTGGCTCCCTTCATAATGACCTCTCCTTTATCATCTTTGACAATGCATTCAGACTGGGTAAAGTCTACTTTGAATCCTTGATCACAAAGTTGACTAATGCTAATAAAGTTTGCAGTCAGTCCTTTAACAAGAAGAACATCTTCCAGTCTGGGAGCACCAGCATAGTTTAGTTTACCAATCCCCTTGATCTCTCCTTTGACCCCATCACCAAATGTAACATATCCTGAAGAATGAAGCTTCACATCTACCAACAGATTCTTTACTCCAGTCATGTGCCTTGAACACCCACTGTCAAAGTACCAATCATCTTTGGTAGAAACCCTTAACGAAGTGTGAGCTATCAAGCTGGTAACCTTAACTTTAGGGACCCATTGCTTCTTAGGCTTGGAAACCTGCCTTCCTTTATAATAGTTCTGTTTGGGAACAACCTGATGAGCCTTCTGTGGATACCCATGTAGCTTATAACAATAAGCCTTAATGTGTCCAAAACATCCACAATGGTGACATCTCCAGTGCCTGTATTTCCTCTTGGATGGAGTTCTGTCATGATGTTCTAACATCTGTTTTAACATAACTGGTTTGGAGGTGATAGCATCAATAGAACCTGCATTATTGGTGAATCCCAAACCACATTTGTCTGCAGCCATCTTCCCAATACTAAGAATGTTGTCTAAAGCATCAGTACCATTGTTCAACATTCTGATAGTTTTGGTCATAGAGTCTAGTTTATAGTTAAGCATACTGACTTCAGCTTCGAGTTCAGTCTTTTCAGCTTTTAACTGTACTATGGTTTTCTTCAGCTCTTCTCCTTTAAGACACACTTGTTCACTTCTTATGAAAAGATCTTTATAAGTGACAGCAAGTTCATCATAAGTAACCTCATCATTCCAAGGCTCATCATCTGACTCATAAACCCCAACCATAGCTCTAACAAGTTTAGCTGAATTTTCTTCAGATTCACTCTCACTGTTAGACCAAGAAGCTGATAACCCTTTCTGCTTCTTTAGAAAAGTAGGACATTCCTTCTTGACATGTCCATACCCTTCACACTCAAAGCATTGTATCCCTTTGTCATTACTGGATTTTTCTTCATCTTTAGACTTCTTCCCTTGTTCTCCTGATCTGTTGATGTCAAAGGTAATGTTCTTGACATTGGGATTATAACTCCTATATATCCTCTTCATAACTTTGTTGAACTATTTACCCGGCAAAGCAATAGCCTGAGACAGCTCCTCTTGAGAGTCATCTACTTTCTCTTTCTTGGCTTCTTCAGAACTGGAAACTAAAGCTATACTCTTGGACTTCTTCTCAGGTTCTTCTTCACTTAACCCTAGCTCAAATGTTTGAAGAGATCCAATAAGCTCATCAACCCTCATTTTGCTGATGTCTTGAGCTTCTTCAATTGCAGTCACCTTCATCTTGTACCTCTTAGGAAGGGACCTAAGGATTTTCCTTACAAGCTTTTCTTCTGACATCTTTTCTCCAAGAGCATTGGATGCATTGGACAACTCAAGAATACTCATGTGGAAGTCATGGATAGTCTCATCTTCCTTCATCTTCAGACTTTCAAACTTCGATGTTAGAAGCTGAAGTCTTGACATCTTCACTCTAGATGTTCCTTCATGTGTAGCTTTCAAAATATCCCAAGCTTCCTTAGCAACTTCACAGGTATTGATCAACCTGAATATGTTCTTATCCACTCCATTGAAAATTGCATTTAAAGCTTTGGAATTACCAAGGGCAAGCTCATCTTCTTCCTTGGTCCATTCTTCTTCAGGCTTCGGCTTTGAGGTGCCCTCTTTATCTTTCCCAGCATCATCTTTATCAAACACAACAGGTGCTTTCCATTCTTTAATGATAGCCTTCCAAGCCCTGCTGTCCAAGGATTTCAAAAAGGTGATCATCCTTGGCTTCCAATAATCATAGTTCGAGCCATCCAAAATAGGGGGTCTGTTGACAAATCCTCCAACTTCTTTGTCCATCTTTACACCAGAAAGTAACTTCCCTAGATCTCACCCAGAGACAGACAGGATGCCTACTCTGATACCAATTGAAATTCTGGTACCAGATATGTGATGTCACACTTAATGTCACAACAACACACTCTGCAATGGACAATAACAAACAGCAACAGAAACACACACAGAGTTGTTCACCCAGTTCGGTTTAACTACCTACGTCTGGGGGCTACCAAGCCAGGGATGAATTTCACTATCAGTAGTATTAATTTACAAACTCAATAACCCAGTTGACATCTCCTAAACTTAATCACTACTTAATGAACCTTCTACCTAAGAGACCATTTAGATATGAGAATACTACTCAATCCCTAAATCACTTCAGTGATATAATTCAAAGATCACACACTTTGAATAACACTACTTGATTCTGCTTCACAACTTTGATCAAGAACAACTCAAAACAACAATACCAATTCACACTCGAATGGTTACAAACACGAAGACTCAATCGACTCTCAGTCTTTAGCTCTTTTTCTTCGTTACTTTTCCTTCAGGAATGATGCGCATTATAAAGCTATTTGAATTGGGCTTGGACCTGCTACAATATCTGACCTAATTTGTTATTTAAAACTGAATCTTCAAAACAGATTTTCTCTCTCAAAATCTTCTTAAATATTCAGCCTTTAAACCTCCCTACAAATCTACATCAAATCTCTATGTAACAGAGAATATCTATCCCAAGATATCTGCAACCAATGAGACTAACAGCTCTCCCAATATCCAGCTAAAACGCAAACCCTAACAACATCACTAAACCTGATGTTATTAATCTTCTGCAGACCTGATGTCACAACATCGCATGTGACATCAGACTTTAAAACTTCAACAAGATAAACACTTAACATAAACCAATGTTAAGACATCACCCATGTGACATCAGATTGAACATCTATGTTTTACCAAAATTCTAGCCAATCCAAGAACCAACAATCTCATTCCAATTCTTCGTGGATTTTTAGTTATGGAATGATCAAAATGGCTAAAAACATGAAAATGACATTTTTCCAACACTTAGTGAAATTTTCACTAAGTCAGAATCTGCCTTACTTTTTCCAAAATGTGGGGACATTTTTCACCTTGATCCAAGTCAAACTAGGTCTAGGGGTAAACATCAAAGTTAAAGCATGCCATAAGGGCTTTCCAACAAGTATCAGATCATCTCCAAATTCAATTTGAGCAAAGAGATACAGCCCTTGAAACATGGCATCATGAACTGGTTTTACAAGGCAGAATTTGTGCATTTTGCTCGATTTGTCCAAATCTGATAAATCCTAGCCTTGTCATCAATTTGGACACATCTGAGGATCAAATCCAAGGGGGGTGATCTGATCTCCAAGCCTCACAAGTTCAAGAATCTACAATAGCCATGCCAAACCTAAAAAGGCTAAAAAGATGCCAAGACTTCAATTTTGTTTCCAAGCCTTTAATGAATGCATCAAGGTGGCATGAACTGAGCCTATTCCAACTGAATTCAGTCCAAACTTATCTCTGAACCAAAGCTACAAAGCATGTGTCATAATCTTAAGTCAATGGCTAGAGGAGACTTGAGATTCCTTTTGTATAACATTGGTCAATGGCCTGCTGCAGTTGCCATTCACTATTGCTTGCAAAACAAACTTGCTCTACTATAAATAGAGCTCATTTGTGCTCAATTTGAGTACATCAAAGCACCCAAACTGATGCTTTCCTCAAAATCCCTTTCTCTAGGCCAAAATGCCTTCTTTTGCAAGGTACCTATGAGTTTTTGAGTTAGAGAGAAATTCCATCATAGCTCATGATACAAACACCTCTAATATGTTGTATCTAAGCTGTTCAAACTCTCACATGTGACCTGTAACACCAAAATCAGAAAGTACACTTCCAAAACCTCAAATTTTGACTTTTAGCATTTTTTAAGCCATGTCTTGATTCAGTCACTTTCAAAATCAGATAAAACCTCAAACACACTCCAAATATCATCCTTGAATTGTCCCAAATGGTTCCCCATATCTGGAACACCATTTGAGAGAGCTGCCCTATTGGCCACTTTTGCCCCTTTTGCAAGAAAGTGCTCAAACTTGTTCCTGAAGATTCCAGCTGGTTCCAACCATTCTAAAATCTTCTAAGGGATTAATTGAGAGTGTCTAAAGCATCAAATTACTTCTGGCACAAGAAACTTGGCAGATAGCACAAAAAGCTCCCAAAGAGGTAAGCATCACAACTTGAACTCTTTGAATTATGCATTGCTTTGAAGTCCACTGATCATAAACATCTCATACATGTTATATATGTTGTGTTTGAACCAATTCATCATGTAATTCTTGCTTGTACCATGAGGTAGCATAGAAAATGCAAATATAGGCCTATTTCAAAACCACTATCGGACTTTTAAATAGGGACCTCATCTCAAAAAACCATGACCACTATTGGATTCCTTGGGAAATTCTAGGCCAGATGCATATAAATTTTGTCCCAATCCATAGAGAAATGAGAAAGTTAGAGGCTTCAGTAAATGGCCCAAAAGCTGGCCTTGTCTTGCCTTGCCTTGCCCAGGCCTAAAACAAGGCATCCCTTATGTATTTATGGGCTGGTTTTGTTACACGGATGTATCACCACCCCAGTGGTAGAAGACGCGCGCTGTAACTTGGAGGTCTGGGGTTCGAATCCCCCTCGCCCCAGACTCTTTTTTACCACTTTTTCCATTTTACAATATTTGTCATATTATTTTAAATAATTTGGAAAATTAATTTCTCTCTCAATTTTAATTATTTTTTATTAGTTCTTTTTGCAAAATATCACAAAAATGTTAAAATATTTTATTTCACAAAAAAATAAAATTTATATAATTTATTTAATATAGTTGGTATTTTTGCAAATAAATTCATTTTTTATTGTTTTAAACATTTCAAAAAATGAATTTTCATCTTGAAAATCAAAACCAAATGAATTTTAATTCATCTTGTGATTAAATCATTTTTCAAACCTTAACCAAAAATCACAAGTTGTTTATTCAAACTTATTTGGTGTTTTTATCATTTTAATTAATTTTCTTTGAATAATTACTTTAAAAAATGATGAAATTAGGGTTTCGTTGATTTTCACCTTAACAAACTTTTTTTTCAAACACTTTTGGGCCCCTAATAGAGTGTAAGACCCAATCCCCTTTAACCAAAACCATTTTGGGCCTCAGATATTGTATAAGTCCCGACACGATAAAAAATCTCGGCGCGACCGCCATTTTTTCAAACAAAAAACCTCCTTGGGCCTCTCCTTGAGTTGTAAGCCCCATCACTTGTAAAAAACACTTTTGGGCCTCTGATAGAGTGTAAGACCCAATCCCTTTGTAAATAAACCTTTTTGGGCCTCACACATTGTATAAGTCCCTCGGTATATTTTCAAAAGTTCAGCGCGATCGTCGCCTTTGTAACAAAATCAACCGGGCTTCTACTTGAGCTATAAGACCCATCTTTATTCATTTTCAAACTCTTTGGGCCTCTCCTTGAGTTGTAAGACTCATCCCTTTGTACAGAAAACCGCTTTGGGCCTCAGTCGTTGTATAAGTCCCGATACGATATTCAAAACAAACCTTGGGCCTCTCCTTGAGTATAAGCCCCAACAATCTTTTCAAAAACAACTTCTCTTTTGATTTAGATTCAAATATATATGTTGTTATCAAAACTTTCTTTAATTTCTTTGAACAACTAACAATACAGCATGGAAGCTTGCTCACCTGTAAGTTTTAACCGCGTTCATTTACTCGCTTTCATATATATAATTGTATTGTGGGATGCTGTGCACTGTAAGTCTTCTTTCATATCCTTTTAAATACTTGTCATATATCAACTGTATATATACTAGTATAGCTATTTAGAGTTTTCCCCGGAAACTAGGTCTAGAACTAGGTAAAGCCAGTTTGGTCACTCTTTAAATACAGTCAAAACTAGATCCCTATAGGATTTCCAGATACAGTCTTGCCTTCTCTTGGGCTTAAACAATATGGAACAAAGATAAAGGCAGTATTCTTCGTGAACCTTTTCTCAGGCTGTCACTATTAGAAATTGTCAAAGAAATTCTACTCACCAGAGTTGATCTATTCTCGATGAATAGCATCTCTTGAGTTTCTTCAAACCTCAGAACTTTCACTAAATGATCTATTCTCGGTGAATAGAATTTCTTGAACTTTTCTCAGTTTGGGACCCACAGGCTTCCTAAAAGCATCCCCGCCTCCTCTTGGGCTTTGCACAAGGACCCTCCGGCTTCTTAGAAGTTCTCATGCCTTCTCTTGGGCTTAATACAAGGACCCTAAAGACCTCCTAAAGGTATAAGATAGAACTTAGTCATCCTTTGCTAGAGCGGTCTTTCCAGTGTCAAATCTCAGACCAATTTAGGGTTGATTCTTATCCATTAAAACACCTGCCTCCTCTTGCGCATCATACAAAAGATAAAACTCTTCCACACCAGTAGACTTGGACAGTCTAATCCCCTTGAGTCTCAAAGACATTCTCAAGTTCCTTACAAACATAGGAAGAAACCCCGGTCACTCTGGATAAATCTCCTGTAGAGTTAAAACCCATGGGTCCTAAAACCCATTCTCTCTCCTAAGAATCCCCAGCCAGGGTCAAAAGGTTGTTAATAACACTATCTCAAATCAGAACCTCAAGGTATCTGATACCCCAACTCTTCTGTAACCATCAGTAAGATTTGATTTCCCACTTAGACCTGCCTCGGGATCTCAATAATTCCCAGCAGAAGCTAGCCTCCTCTTAGGCTTTGTATAATGACCTTTCCTCAGCGCAGTTAGCCTCCTATTGGGCTTTGTACAATGATTCTTCCCAGTGAAGCTAACCTTTTCAAATTCTCTTGTTGAGTCAATCACTTTCAGACTCTCTTGTTGAGTCAATCACCTTCAGACTCTCTTGTTGAGTCAATCACTTTCAGACTCTCTTGTTGGGTCAATCACCTTTGTAGACTCTCTTGTTGAGTCAATCATTTTTAGACTCTCTTGTTGAGTCAATCACTTTCAGACTCTCTTGTTGGGTCAATCACCTTTGTAGACTCTCTTGTTGAGTCAATCATTTTCAGACTCTCTTGTTAAGTCAATCACATTTCAGTACTCTCTTGTTGAGTCAATCTTTCTTCAGCCTCCTCTTAGGTTTGATATAAAGATTTCCCCTAACAGAAGTCAGCCTCCTCTTAGGAAGAATGATTTCTCCATCTTGTTTAGCCACAATCCTGGGCTTCATACAGGACAAATAAAAGCACTCTCTTGTTGAGTCAAACCCTTTTAGCCTCAATCTTGGGCTTTGTACAAGACATAAATCTTCATAACCTTCTCTCAAGCTTGGGACAAGTATCTTCCCTAGCGGAGTCAATTCCTCCTAGCCTTCTTTAGGCTTCGAGAAATAATTCCCTAAGCTGAGTCAAACTTATATCAGCCTCAATCTTGGGCTTTGTACAAGACACATAAAAATATCCTCATCCGAGTCAGTTAAATTTCTCATTTCAGCCTCAATCTTGGGCTTCGTACCAAACATATACAAATCTCCCCTCCGGAGTCAAAATCCCTTTTAGCCTCCTCTTAGGCTTTATATAATGATATCCCCAAAGAGTCAATCTCTTTTTCGCCTCAATCTTGGGCTTTGTATAAGACATATAAACACTCTCTTGTTGAGTCGGTCATCTTCAGCCTCCTCTTAGGCTTTGTATAAGGACTTCCCTAGTGGAGTCAATCAACCTCTTAGCTTCAACCTTGGGCTTTGATCAAGGTACACAAAAATCAACAATCCCCTCAGAGGAAGTCCAATCCCTCTTTAGAGATGACAAGTTCTCTCTTAGTCACCCTTTTTAGCTTCAATCTTGGGCTTTGAACAAGACACAAATAAATAACCTTTAGCTTCAATCTTGGGCTTTGAACAAGACACCAAAACATCTTTTTCCTCCCTTAGAATAGGAGGAACTACAATTGCTTTGATTTCCCTATTTCGTTTAAACGGGAATACGTAGGCATAAGATTCCGAAATCTTAGCGAGCATACTAATCAAAAACTCTAGGTCCAGTACCTTCATACCAATCAAAACTTAGGTCCAGTACATTACCAAAAACACCCGAACATCAACAAAAACTCACTCACTCACTCATACTTCCCAAGAAACTTTCCCAACCCATTAACGGATAAACACCATCAAGTATAAAGCAAAACCTAAAGCTAATATCATGTGGATAACCACATATAGAATGGGTAATTGACAACTCCCCATTGTATAACCTGACCCTGAACTCCCCGATTTCTTTAAGCGTTTGTTCAGTTAAGCATTTGTGTGCAAGGTTAGTTTTAAATAGCTTCCCTTTCCCTTCCAGCTTCATGGGATAAATAAGAAATCAGAAAGTAGCACCCCCTCCTCATTGTGGGGAGAAACCCAAAAACCAGCGATAAGGTGGTCGCGTCACCGACAAAAATCGCTCGCTACAGGATGAAATCCCGAAAACTTCCACCTACAACATCTGGAACAACCACTGGAGGATGAAGACCCCCATTCAATTGTTGTACCATCTGCTGCATGAACTGGTTCTGCTGCTACTGCATTTGTTGTAAAAACTAAGGACATGGGACATACTTGTCGCCGCCCGGCGGATTCGTCCCAATAGGAGTAGGTCTGGGTCTACCATGATTGCTTCTGCGTCTGTTAGCCATGTTCCTAAATGTCATACATATAGGATTGAGTTGATCAGACTCAATGTCATAAATATAACACTTAAGACCAAAGGGGACACAACGCATATGAAACGGAAAGAAATACTTATACTATTTCATGGCTAGGTCGAGGATACGACCTGCTCTGATACCAACTGTAACACCCACATATAATAACATACATTAAAGCATATATATTATACATGAATCCAAGTATTTGGTACTGAAATACCACAAGTTCCTAGTTAACACATTGTACATATTTAAGCTCAAATTGCAACATACAAAAAACTATGTCATAATGTATACAAGATGTTCCAAGGCACTAAGAACTAGATCAATACAATGATCTCAAAAATAAACCCCAACAATGGAAGTCTCGCCATCCCAAAAGTCAAGGTAAGTAAGGATGATCAAACGGCCTTATCCTTACCCTTCGCGGAACCTGAAGCACCTGTAATATAATCAACAACATGGGGTGAGATATTAAATCTCAGTGAGTTCCCTATCTTATTGATTCTCTCGGCTTTACAAGGTTCTATCAATCCTAACTCAAGTCAAAGGGGAAGGGAAGTGACCTTGAGTTCACAGTCTCACACTATATGGAAACATGTTCATGAGTTCACCAACTCAAAATATCAATAATCGATAACCTTACCAAGGCATCCTCTCTTCCCATCCGCTTCTACGTCTAGAAGGCGACCCGAGTCATGGATCCTTGTAACTTACTTGACATACGAAATTAATTCGGGTTCTACGGGACATTAACCGTTATGAACCGTCACTTCACACGGGCCATTAACCGTCACAAGTATCTTTGCCCTTAGGCTCCATTCGTACTAAACGCGGGAATCAAACCTCCAAGTAATTGTGCATACATTCCAGAGGAGCTCGAGACTCATGAAACTGCAACTCAATGGAAATGGTTACGATTACGTGATCTCACACACAAACATGATTGTATTCAACAATCACAAGGCCACATTCGCCTTAAGGCCTCTTTTGCCTTTTCTCATAATCATAATGGGTCACACATGTTCCATACTAGTGTTTCACTCTCTCCTAGACCATTACTCGTCACGGATGCACCTTCCTACATCACATGCACGAGCATCGCCATCTAGATTATCTACCAGTTCCTAGTCACCTACTAGGTTCTAATATAATTTCATGGTAAAGTTCCTCACTCTTCCTATTCCATATTTTAACATGTTATGTCTCAACATACTTCACAACAATAGAAAAGGTAAGCATAATACAATTTTGTGATAAAATAGCACATAATAATTAAATCACAAAGTTACACAATTCTTGGGTTCTCTCCGATTTATTTAATCGGGTAACAAAACTAATATTTTTCACTTTCATCATGTAGAATATTTCCACAGCTTTCCATCGGTACCAAGAACACCTCGATCGGAAGCACAGTTCAAAAGATATTAATTTTCTAAAATATTTTTCAAAACACAACAGTGGTAACCGGTCACCTCAAAATGAGTAACCGGTTACGCATTCTTCCTACGCAGACAGTAGCCAAAATTCAATAGGGTAACCGGTTACTTCAAAATGAGTAACCGGTTACTCAGTTCATTTTTGCTTAAAAACAACTATTTTTCCTACAAGTAACCGGTTACTTCAAAGTGAGTAACCGGTTACCACTGAACCAGAGGCCAAAAAACCTGCTATTTTCAGCATAAACTCAATGGAAACTCATCCAAAATTCTTGGGAACATCAAGTAAGCATATGAGGTTCAAGGTAAACATAACCCGACTATATTACCCGACTATTTCCACATTTTAACCATTAGAAACATCGATTCCATAATATTATTCATAATCCAACATTTCTAACCTAAACTTCTAACATTCCTATAATTCTAAAACTCAAGTTCTAACTAGAACCCACCTCTAGACAAGATGATGATGAAGATTGAGAGATGATTTGAAGAAGAGATTATGATCCAAGCTTTCTTCTTCTTTTAGGTTTCCTTTCTCTTTCTCCTTTTTGCTCTCCCTTCTCTCTACTCTTACTAACTTCTCTTTCTATCGTTGTTCCAAATGAAGAGGAAAGGAAAAAGAAAAAGATATAGAGAAATATCTTTAAGTTAGTAACACTAACTAAATTGTCCAAAATAGCTCTATAGCACCAAAAGCTAAAACCTCAGAGTCAGATAATTATTAATTTGACCTGCTCTGAGCTCGTCAGATACTCTAATTATCTTTGCAGATAATTTCACAGAGTACACCGGAACCCAGTTGATCAGAAACAATATTATCCAGAGCAAAATAAAAATGCGGGGTATTACAGGCAGCCAACCGAAACCCTTCAGGCTCTCTGAGTTATTTAACCATAGTCCTCCATAGGAGGCAGTCAACCAGAATCCAATGAGCTCCCCAAATTATATAACATGAGACCTTCAAAAGAGACAGCCAACCAGAACCCATTGGGTCCTCCGAGTTATTTAACCCAAGTCCTCCACAAGGAGTGGCCAACCGGGACCCACTGAGCTCTCTGAGTTATTTAATCCAAATTCATTGGACTAAAGCGCTAGAAGGATGTTCGAATTATATAAAGAAAGGAAAGGACAAAAATAATATAAAGATATTTAAATATTCATTCAGAAATACTAGTACAAGAATTACAACACTTCAAGGGCTTCAAAAATATTCTTTAGCAAAAGAAAGGAAAAAAAATAAAGTACTAAAAGCTTCAAGCAATAGGATAAGAGGTCACAAAATTCTCTCCCCCATTTCCCTCGGCAACTCATTGATCAGGACCTAATCATCACCCGTGGTAGAGGACACTGGCTCCTATTGACAACTTAAGGTATATTTCATAGACCATGGGACCATCTTTCACCTCCTTGAAAAAGTTCAACTCAAACAAATCCAAGTCGGGGTACAAGAACAAAACATGGGCCTTTGCTTTGTCAAAACCCAGCCTGGGAAAGCTTAGCCTTGTAGTTATTTTCCATCGATTCCTTTGCCTCAAGTAGTGAGTCATGTTCCTTCTTGAGGGCCTTTAACTCTTTCTAAAGCTGATAAATCCTTTCATTGGTAGAAGTCAGAAGGCTAAGATCAGTTTTCTTAGCCTATTTGACTCTATTGAGGGCGAGTCTTAATCCATCCATGTGCTAGTCAGATGAGTCGGCTACTTCAAATAAAGCCCACCCCATGACACAACTCCTCATAAGATAAGTGCCTAGATATTGAAGTAGTTTTGGGGCGCCCGGGGCCCTGGCTTTGTCGACATCCTCAGTGGTGTGGAGGTGATCATACAAATGATTAAGACCATTAAAATTTTTATCCCAAAACTTGAACTCCACGCCAGCCAAAGACGAATTCGCACCTCTCATATCCCTTTCTCTTGGAATAAGCCATCATACTCCATATCAATATAAGACAGGTGATCATCACATGGAGCATACTTGCCAACATCCCCTTTGATTTTCTATACACAGGAGGCAGCCCAAAATTTCTTTGAACTGCTTGACTAGAAATGGGAACCAACTTCACCAACAACCCTTTTGCGTTCCTCTTTTTCTTAGAAACCCGGGTTTGAATCTCGTCAGGGTGAGTACGAGGCACTCATTAGAGTTCTGTTGTTGCGGTATAGCGGCAAGCAAAAATTATTGAGTACCTGATTTTGTCGTCTCCATAGGATCGGTGCAAGGGAAAGAACGTCATTCAACAGTCTCTAGGTTTCTAAGCTTGTTGTGAAAATTATGGTTGAAAGATTCAAGGTACCATAGATAAAAGCGAAAAATATAAAGACAGATAATATAAAGAAAAGACTTAAAATAAACAAAGCCTTGTTGGGATTGGAATTTCATCAATCGATAAAACATGCATTCTTCGAACCAATTAAACACAAATCAATCATTCATCTAATATCCTCACGTATCACCCACAACTGAGGTTATGTCTAACGCAAAGTCGAGATAACAACTGTATTGTCTCATTGGTGATGTCTCAGGCAGCTCACAACACATGGCATTACAAACTGATACTCACGTGAATGTTAAATCTAAATCTATTTCTAGAGTTTAGAACCTAACAGGTATTCATCCTAGATCCAGATTTGAAGAGTATATGTCTATAGAGGTTCAAATCAATGTGTAAACAAGTAAACAAGGATAACATAGATAGCAAATAAATTATTGATTCATATAAAATTCCTTGATCAGAATAAGTACATACTCTTAACCCTTTGTAAAAAGTATTCAACTAATTTATGCATGTGAACATAGTTCTTCATCTCTATTATCACAAACTTGATACTAGTGAATATCAACTCATAAAATTATGTCAAGAGTTTGCTCATTTATAGATGAATATCTCAAACCCATTATACGAAATCAAAGACAACATCAATATTGAATCAAAACTAGTTCACAAATACCTAGATTAGAAGAAATACATAAGATATCAAAAGATTACATCCAACCCTAACAAGAGATCGAAGCACTTACTCGAAGATAAAGCTCCGATTTGCTTGTAGTTGGACTTCTCCCTCTTAGGGTTTTGTGTTTCTCTCTCTAAAAACCTGAGTTTTCTAAGTTATCTCTAAGTTCTCCCCAAAAGTATTTTTTTCTAAAAAGCAAGAAATGTACATAAATAGTATTACAAAATTTGTCTCGTTTGCACTGCGAACTTCCTTTTCGCACTGCGAATGTCACTTATGGGCACATGAAATGCCTCTAAACAGTTAAACCGCCCCTGAGAAAATATCTAAGCTCGCACTGAGAGCTCATGTTCACACTGCGAACCTCTTTGCCTAAGCCTTCACACTGTGTTTTGCTATTGCCATCCAAATTTTCTAGCTCACTGGCCTTCGCCTTGAGCTCGCACTGCGAGCTCGCCATGGCTTCGCTTCTGGTTCGCACTGCGAACTTGCTGAATCTTCTTCTTTTCTTTGCCTTTCTTGTCCATTCATTTGTGCCTTGCTCTTTGATAATCAATCCTAAATCCTACACAATAACACACAAATCAAGGCATCAAAAGGTACATGCAATTGTATTGAAAATTCACACAAGAACATGGAATAAATCAATGAAAACAGAAGAAAAGAGTTGAAAAATGCCAAGAATAATGGTTCATTTTAAGTCATATTTGGCATTCAACAAACTCTCCCCAACTATATTTTTGCTTGTCCTCAAGCAAAGTATGCCCTTCATTAAAATAAGAGGATTTGCTCAAGCTTAGATTCAACCAAGAAAATATTTATAATTCAAATCCAACATAAGAATGCATACAAGCAATGATCACAACTTCCTAGAATCAACAATGAAAAATAATTTGGTTCCTAAAGAAATATCATGCAATGTTTCACAGAACAACTAAACTCTCATACTTGAATCACTCTAACACTCCTCTTCAATTAATGGATGAAGGAAATTGCTCGTTTGCAACTGCGGGACAACTACACTCAACTGATCAACAATGCTAACACAATTCAATTCATACATTCAGCAATTAATCAAATCAGAAATTATGGAAGCAAAAGATCACTAAGGGCTTTTAAGGTTATAGTTTGGCCAGGTTCACAACAAAGGTTCATTTCTAAAGGCCATAGAATCGAAATTGTCAATGCAAAAGATAAAGTCACTATACAAGTTAATTACACATTACAACTTCATTCACCAATCCCTTTTCTCAATTGCTCACCTTCTCAAACTTCCTTTTGAACAATTATTTGCATTCTCTATTTTTTTCTTTCAAACAAGCTTCTCTTTTTCTTTTCTTTTTCACATTCATATTCACTTTTTTTTTTCTTTGTGCTTGCTTGAAATTTTTCAAAATTTTGAGCAACCTACCACTTCTCTTTCATTCTCCCCAACTTGAATACAATCAAACCTCAAGTGAATGCTCTTTGCTTTTTATGGCAAAGAAAACAATTTAGAACAAAGTTCAATGGTTTCAAGAAATTTTTTTATAATCCCAAAAATTCAATGGTGAACTAAGCTTTCAAATTATGTACATAAACCAAGTTTGTCACTAAAATGGGATCTAATCTATTAGGCTCAAAAGGGGTTAACGAATTCTCACTATTCACGGGTAAGTTACTTTTGGATATGGTTGTGCTCAATATAAACAAATGTCTTGATGCTTTCTAATGCTTCCATAAAATCACAATAATCAAAAGATTAAGCATGAATCGAACGAATTAAACAAAGTTATCAGTTATCTAAGCAGTTAGTAAACAATGGAGGTTTCTCACAATTTGTGGCTTTTGGACCTAAGTGACTAAGGCATTCAAATAAGTTGTAAAATGAAACAAGAATACAAATTTGTAAAGCAAAAAATTCTTAATCATTCTACAATTATAGAAAGCGGTAACCATGTACCTTGCATGCATTCATCACATTAAAAATCCTATCATCACCGTCCAATCTTGGAAGAATCTCCATTGGATACTTTTTAGCAAAAGAGCAACCAATCTAGAAGTTCTCATCAACATCTATCCCTAAACAACACTTGAGCAAATGTGAAAGGAAATAAGTATATATACAATATAAACAAATGAACAAAGCTCAAAAATATATAAACTATTGCAATGTGATTCAATATCTAAACACCAATCTCCGGCAACGACGCCCTTGTGTTGCTGCGGTATAGCGGCAAGCAAAAATTATTGAGTATCCTGTTTTGTTGTCTCCACAGGGATCGGTGCGAGGGAAAGAACATGTTCAACGGTCTCTACGTTTCTAAGCTTGTTGTGAAAATTATGGTTGAAAGATTCAAGGTACCATAGATAAAAGCATAAAATATAAAGTAAAGACTTAAAATAAACAAAGCCTTTTTGGGATTGGAATTTCATCAATTGATAACACATGCATTCTTCTGACCAGTTAAACATAAATCAATCATTCGTCTAATACCCTCATGTATCACCCACAACCAAGGTTATGTCTAATGCAAAATCGAGAGAACAACTGTATTGTCTCATTGGTGATGTATCACGCAACTCACAACACATGGCATTACGAACTGATACTCACACGAATGTTAAATCTAAATCGATGTCTAGAGTTTAGAACTTAACGGGTATTCATCCTAGAACCAGATCTGAAGAATATATGTCTATAGCGGTTCAAATCATTGTGTAAACAAGTAAATAAGGATAACATCCATGTCAGATAAATGATTGATTCATATAAAACGCCACGATCAGAATACGTACATACGCTTAACCCGTTTTAACATATATTCAACTAATTTATGTATTTGAACATAGTTCTTCATCTCTATTATCACAAACTTGATACTAGTGAATATCAACTCACAAAACTATGTTAATTGTTTGCTCATTGATAGATGAATATCTCAAACCCATTATACGAAATCAAAGACAACATCAATATTGAATCAAAACTAGTTCATAAATACCTAGATTAGAAGAAATACATAAGGTATCAAAAGATTACATCCAACCCTAACAAGAGATTGAAGCACTTACTCGAAGATCAAGCTCTGATTTGCTTGTATTTGGGCTTCTCCCTCTTAGGGTTTTGTGTTTCTCTCTCTAAAAACCTGAGTTTTCTAAGTTATCTCTAAGTACTCCGCAAAAGTCTTTTTTTCCAAAAAGTAGGAAAAGTACATAAATAGTATTACAAAATCTGTCTCGTTCGCACTGCGAACTCCCTTTTCGCACTGCGGAGTTTGCTTATAGGCACGTGAAGTGCCTCTAAACGGTTAAACCGCCCTTGAGAAAATATATAAGCTTGCACTGCGAGCTCATGTTCACACTGCGAACCTCTTCGCCCAAGCCTTCGCACTGTGTTTTGCTACTGCCATCCAAAATTTCCAGCTTGCTGGCCTTCGCCTTGAGCTCGCACTGCGAGCTCGCCTTGGCTTCGCTTCTTGTTCGCACTGCGAACTTGCTGAATCTTTTTCTTTTCTTTGGCTTCCTTGTCCATTCATTTGTGCCTTGTTTGTTGATAATTAATCATAAATCCTACACAATAACACACAAATCAATGCATTAAAAGGTACATTCAGTTTTATTGAAGATTCACACAAGAACATGGAATAAATCAATGAAAACATAAGAAAAGAGTTGAAAAATTCCAAGAATAATGGTTCATTTTAAGTCATATTTGGCATTCAACAAACTCTCCCCAACTAGATTTTTACTTTTCCTCAAGCAAAGTATCCCCCTCGTGAATATAAGAGGATTTTCTCAAGCTTAGATTCAACCAAGAAAATATTTATAGTTCAAATTCAACATAAGAATGCATACAAGCAATGATCATACTTCCTAGAATCAACAATAAAAAAGAATTTAGTTCTTAAAGAAATATCATGCAATGTTTTACAAAACAACTAAACTCTCATACTTGAATCACTCTAACACTCCTCTTCAATTAATGGATGAAGGAAATTGCGAGTTTGCCACCGCGGGACAACTACACTCAACTGAACAACAATGCTAACACAATTCAATTCATACATTTATTAATTAATCAAATCAGAAATTATGGAAGCAAAAGATCACTAAGGGCTTTTAAGGTTGTAGTTTGGTCAGGTTCATAACAAATGGTCATTTATAAAGGCCATTGTATCAAAATTACCAATGCAAAAGATACATTCACTATACAAGTTAATTACACATTACAACTTCATTCACCTATCCATTTTCTCAATAGCTCACCTTCTCAAACTTCGTTTTGCACAATTATTTGCATTCTCTATTTTTTTCTTTCAAACAAGCATTCTCTTTTTCTTTTCTTTTTCACATTCATATTCACTTTTTTTTTTCTTTTTGCTTGCTTAAAATTTTTCAAAATTTTGAGCAACCTACCACTTCTCTTTCATTCTCCTCAACTTGAATACAATCAAACCTCAAGTGGATGATCCTCGCTTTTTATGGCAAGGAAAGCAATTTAGAACAAAGTTCAAAGGTTTCAAGAAATTTTTTTAGAATACCACAAAATTCAATGATGAACTAAGCTTTCTAATTATGTACATAAACCAAGTTCATCACTAAAATGGGATCTAATCTATTAGGCTCAAAAGGGGTTAATAAATTCTCACTACTCACGGGTAAGTTACTTTTGGATATGATTGTGCTCAATATAAATAAATGGCTTGATCCTTTATAATGCTTCCACAAAATCACAATAATCAAAATATTAAGCATGAATCGAATGAATTAAACAAAGTTATCAGTTATCCAAGCAGTTAGTAAACAATGGAGGTTTCTCATAATTTGTGGCTTTTGGACCTAAGTGACTCAGGCATTCAAATAAGTTGTAAAATGAAACAAGAATACAAATTAGTACAAAGAACAAAATTCTTAATCATTCTACAATTATAGAAAGTGGTAACCATGTACCTTACATGCATTCATCACATTAAAAATCCTATCATCACCGTCCAATCTTGGAATAATCTTTATTGGATACTTTTTAGCAAAAGAGCATTCAATCTAGAAGTTCTCATCAACTTCTATCCCTAAGCAACACTTGAGCAAACGTGAAAGGAAACAAGTATATATACAATATAAACAAATGTACAAAGCTCAAATATATATAAACTATTGCAATGCAATTCAAAATCTAAACATCAATCCCCGACAACGGCGCCCTTTTGTTGTTGCGGTATAGCGGAAAGCAAAAATTATTGAGTACCATGTTTTGTTGTCTCCACGGGGATCAGTACGAGGGAAAGAACGTCGTCCAACGGTCTCTATGTAACGCCCCAAAATAATTATAATGTTTATTTATTAAATTATTATGATTATTTGGTGTTTTGGTGTACTTGGTGACGTTGATGAATTATGTGATTTGTGGGGTATCCTTGGGTTAAGGGAACTTTAAAACCTTAGAGTTAGTAAATTAATTAGATTATTTATTTAATAATAATATTGGAATAATTTGAATAATTAGGATATTATTTAGATTATTATTATTGTTAATTAAAATAATTAGGAAACCATTAAGGGTAAGACGGTAATGTTGAGGGATTAGTGGAGGATAATACGGTAAATTGTGATTAAGGCCCAAAACATAGGTTTAACAAAAGAGAAATAAGGATTATGAGAATCAGTATTTTGCAACCCTAAGAAGTGATTGGAGAGCTGAGGAAAGGAGGCTAGAACAAGGAATCAATCGTAGAACTCAAACAAACTATAAAAATGCGTTACTACTAATGTTTGTTGATTGATTGATCCGAGGAACTCTAAACAAGTTCACTAGGCATTCTAAAGACAGGAACAGGCTAAGAAGAAGAACTCCGATCATATAATAGAAGCTGTCTAAGAATCAGAATCAGTAAGAAAACTCTAAAAGCAGTCAAGACAAAGTACACATTCTCAAGATGCTTACTCAGAGGAACCGTGCAAATCAGAAGCCAAGAGTTGTCTGAAGATTTGGATTGAAGATCCGAGAAAGAAGCCGTTCTGATGTTTACCAAGAACCATTTGAAATGAAAATGATTTGGTATCAGACTAAATCAATAATTGGTAATCAGACTCTGTACACAAAGACAAGTATCAGACTCATGAATCAGAACAAAGTTGTGGATTATTATCAAATACCTTCATTGGTATCCATTCCCTGCACATCAAAGAACTATTCGTCAAGTCAAAAGAACTTCTTCAGTCAGCACATCACGTTATATCAGCACAAAACAAGGTGTACCAGATTCAAAATCAAGCGTTGATCGATCACATAAATTAACCGGAAATTGGTATCTGGTCAGAAATCAAGCCTTGATAAGCCACTTAGCTGTGACATTAACAAGATATGAACCTATGGTCAAATGTCAAACTCTAAAAAGTCATGCTCCACATTGGTGATTAAAATCTTACAACTCTGAATCTCGATTCTGAAGATCCCAATATATGACTTATGGTAATTAAGGGGAGACTACCCAGAAGATGAAATTATAAAATAAAAAATCTTCATATAGTCTGAAACTCAGGGGGAGTTTCCTTTAAAGACAGTGTTTGACTCTGATAGATAGCAAGGCTATGACTATCAGTCAAGAACTGTTCTGATCTTAGGCTTAATGGAATCTGCCGAAAAGTAGAAATGCTTCAGATGTCTCTGAAGATAATATGCTCTGATACGACAACAAAGAAAACTGAGTTCTGAAGATCTGAAGATGGAAGTTCTGATGAACTAGTCTAGATGTTAAAGACTCTTCGTTTTCCTAAAGACAAGATAGAGAAGTAATTCTTTTCTATTCCTATTCTGACAACTCAAGTTATTACTCTGTATATCTTTGGATTATATAAAATCCTAGATGATCTCAGATAAAGCTTTGAGGATAACTCATTCAGGGGGAGTTGTTGTTCCAAACTCTGAATTTATTTGCTTTGGTGATTACCTTGTATAAAATGTTCAATCAAAATACTTGGTTTTGTCATCATCAAAAAGGGGGAGATTGTGAGAGCAAGAATTGTCTCTACAAGTCAATCTATGTTTTGATGATAACAATAAGTATTTATGAAAGAACCATTTTATGGTCTAACGTGTGTTGTCTGCAGATCATAAGAACTAAAGACATCAGAACCAACATGCACCAGCTAGATGTACTATGATTGAATATATACATATGTGAAGTTACTATGTGTGACTAAAGTTGCGATAAGCAAGGACGCTTCTTTATCTAGTCATGATCAGCCAGATCCAAGGATGCCAAGATTGTTGTTACAATGCTCTTGTGGATGCTCTCTGAAAGTGATTGAGATTCTGAAGATAGTGAAGCTTCTGAAGAAGTACACTCTGAAAGAACCAAAGTGCGGAAGACTCCTATGACTTGAAGTTCTGATGGCTGAAGGCGCTGAAGACCAAGTGCAGAAAGAATCTGAAGACTTATGGGTTCCGAAGATCAAGGTTTCAAATATCAAGTTCTGAAGATTCTGAAGACAGGTTCTGAAGATTCAGAAGACTTGAAGCAGAAAAGAATAACGTTCTTAAAGACCAAGTGCTGAAGTTCTGAAGACTGATTCCTAATGGACTTCTTCAATCGACTGAAGACTTGAAGCATCAAATATTCTCCTAAGAAGACTCTACTCATGCTTCATCAAATTAACATCAGAAGCCACTGAAGTTTTGAAATCTAGATATTACCGTTGTGAGTTAAATGTACACACTGTCCAAGAAAAGATGTCTGATCACTTCTCCCTCTGTAAAAAGGAGATGTGTCAATACAACTCATTATATCAGAACGTCTCTTTTCCAAATAGCCAACAGTATTCTCAAATGGGTATATTCCTACTGGCTATTTAAAGGAAAGAGTTCTCGCATCTGAAGATATCGATTCATTCCATCAAAGGTGAATTGATCAAAGTCATTGTGTGAAGATAGCGACAACGATGAGTTCTCGTTGTAACACTTAGAATATCCAAAGCTATCACTATTTACACATGGCCATTGTTGTTGAAGCTCAAAGATCATCATTCAACACAACAACAATGAATTGGTATAGAAGCTGTTGATGAAGAAGACAATATTGAAGATCTGTCAAGTCATCAACCTACCTTCTCGTCAGCGCTACATTGAAGATCTGAAGCAAGGAGTTGCTGCTCAAAGCTTGCTCAACCAAGAAGACGAAGAAGAAGAAGATCTACAAGATGTTAACAATTGTAATATCCAAATACATCTTTGTAGTATCTTAGGAAAGCAAGGAGTTGTTGCTCAAATCTTGCTTGAACACATGTGTGTGTTCTTTGTACTTAAACTTAGGAGAAACTTGTTTATTAAGAAGCAAAATTTGTAATCTCCAGTTTGCGAATTCAACTAAAGGAATTGAGACTCCTCCAGTGAACGTTATATCCTGAATGGATCCCTGAACGGTTCAGCTGTGAGTTGAGGCCCTTGAGTAGATCACGTGGTGATCAGTTACTTGAGATGACAATGGCTGAGGGTCATTGTGGAAAATCCTGAAATATGGTCAGTAGCGTTATATTCATTGTGATGAATCCCTGAATGGCTAGCTGTGAAATCCCAGTAGCGGGTCTGCTCGATCAATGAACGTTATATCCTGTTGGATCCCTAAACAGTTCATTGGGTTGTTAGTCACAGTGCGGCTGTGCAAGTAGTTAGTCACAGTGCGGCTGTGCAAATGGTTAGTCATCGGCGTTGCCCGTGCAAGTGTAATCATGATTTGGTTATAGTAGATTAAGTCCTTGTGTTCAAGGCGAAATCACCTGAGGAGGGTGGAATGGATTAGCCCACGTGGTGAACCAGGATATATCATGTGTCCTTTACTCTCTTGCTTAGTATCTTTATTTATGTTTCTGCATTGAATATCAGAACCTCATATTAAGCAAAGTCATAACCTTGCAGCCTATCTCTGATAAGCTTCCGCACTGCAAGTTCTGAGTATCGTATCTTATGATCAGAACCTATATGGTTCTCATGCTCCATAGTTAAGAGATCAGAATCTCTCAACGAACATTGAAAGTTCTTGAGCGTCTCTTTAACAAAATACGAAAAGTTTTTAGAAGAGTAAATTCACAATTCAAACCCCCTTTCTTGTGTCTTTCTCGCACCTTCAGTAGTGCCATTAACACGTGCAAGGCCAAAAAATCTCTCTTGTATAAAACCATCTTTATCAACAAATCTCAAAACAAGAGACGTTTTCTCTTTTTTAGATTCATCATGAGCTTCATCTACAACTATATAAAATTTGGAATCGCCAATTTCTTCTCAGATATGCTTTTTCACCCTACTTGAAAGAATGTGTAAGATCTCTTTTTGAATTTTATGTGAAGTATACTTGCTATTAGATGGAGCATTTTCCAACAAAACTTTTGCAACTTCATCATTGTAACATGCCAAGAGTTTTATCAATTCAAGAAAATTACCTTGGTTTAATGATTCTATACTTTCATCATGACCTCTAAAAGCACAAGCTTGAAAAGTTAACCAACGAAGTGTGTCAATTGAAGTCTTGAGACGTAGTCGATTCTTCATAATTTCAATCGAGCTTTGAGCATGAATAATGTTCCTAATGTGCTCATCTTGATTTAATAGATCTTGACAAGCTTTCATAGCATTGTTGTGTGGTGAACAAGGATCCTTCCCTATGTGTTCAAGAAATGCACAATTCTTTCCATTTCTAACTTTCTTCCAACCTCTAAAACCCGTAGAAATGAATACATCTGAACCAGAACGTCCACTTGGTCTTTTGCTAAAAAGATAACACGGTAAGCAATAAGCAGCATCTTCTGAAGGTGAATATTCTAACCACAGAGGAAAAAGGCTAAACCAAGCGTGTTGAAATCTTCTTTGATGGTCTTCTTTACTGGAAAATGGATATTACTCTAAATGCATTTGATATAGACCCCATTTCAAATAAGCTCTTCGTATTTCATCCATTTGATTTAATGGATATTCCCACATCGGAGGACAATTTCCAAGACCGCGTTCTAAAGAATTCTCAATGTCATCTGGGCAAACTCTATTAACATTTTCTTCATTTCTTGGATTCTCACGAACTCTTTGAGGTTCAGACATAGAAGTTAAATTTTCATCATCTCTTTCTTTCCTCTTGAAAAAAGAATCCATTTTTCTACTCTTCATTAGCACTGTTGTGGTGCAAACCCAATTGAAGAAATTAACCAAAAAAAAATACACCTTAGTTGAGTATTGTTCAACTTCAACTAAAATTTAAGCACAACACAACAAATTCCCAAAGTTCTTTAAATTCACAATAAAACTTATAAAAGAGAAAAAATCCCAAAAATCTCTAAATTCACAATTCAATCTTACATAGTAGTCTTTAAATTAACACAATATTATCAATTTGTGAAATTGAAGAAAAAACCTAATATTCTATTGTCTAAATAAATAAACAAATAGAAGAAAAATCATTTACCCGAAAAGTACACAGCTTAGAAAGCGACAAGCGGAGACCGACGGTGCCGTAGAGAAGAGAAAGGGTGTGGAGCTGCTACTGTTTTTTTTTTCTTTTCTATAAACATATACAGTGCATACTGTAAAACAGGGTAAAATAGGATTGATGGCAATTGTGTAATTTTAATTTTTAATAAAGGGTAATCATGTATTTTCCCAATATGAAAAAAAAAATTTTAAAAAAATATTGGGGTGGTCGTGCCCCCCTGTCCCCACGGTGGTCCTCCCCTGCCGGCCACCCTAGGAAGTCGAAACATGCATAATATTTCACCCGGGACACAAGGTTCCAAGATGGTGTCGACTTCATCACTAGTACTCGACAGATCCTAGTGCTCCGAGAAAATTGTCACCCAGGACTCATGGAGACACACTGATTCATATCGTAAGACTTTGTCAGTAAAAGAGTAAAAAAAAAGCTCCATAACGATCTCGACTGAACTTGAGGAAGAATACATTGAATTAATGTCATAATTCATAGAATCATTATTAAAAAATATGAGGTATACCTCTCTCTCCATAAAAGTCCAATATACCATCCAATGGTGCATCTAACACTTTCAAGCATTGTTTCCACAACACATTCCTCTTAGTCGCATTCATGGGCATAATGATCGTCTCACTCTTGCCACACTCGCGAATCAAAACCATTACAAAGAAATAAAGATTGGCTGGTAAACTAAAAAGGATAAAAGTTCATCGTACTTGGTCAAAAACTTATGAATTTTCGAGATTTAACTGCTGAAAGAATTAGGAACAGATGAAAGACTGAGTAAATGGAATGAGGTATGGAGAAGATAGGAAATGAAGTAGTAGAAGGTCATTATTTAAATGCACGAAAAAAAAACCTAAAAGCCTCTTAGGGGTGCTGCAAACCTACAACTAAAGTATCAATCATGACTCATTAACAAACGCAAAATGGAACAAGTTCCCATAAAGAGCAATCAAGAAACGCTACATCCTTTCCTAAGGCAAGGAATCCAAAAAGTGAAAATAGTATATCAATCCGCCATTCAAGTATCTAATCCCAAGGAATGGAGATTAGTAACTCATGAGCTTTAAGCATTTCACCCTTTTGGGCCACAAGCCTTAGGGAATATGTATATCCCGAATATCTCATCCTGGGGAATGGCGATCAGTAACTCATGAGCCTTAAGCGCTTCTCCCCTTTGGGCCTCATGCTTGGGAGATTGTGTACACCCTAAATATCTTATCCCAGGGAATGGCGATTACTAACACATTAGCCTTAAGTGCTTTGCTCATCTTGGCCCCACGCTTTGGGGGCTATGTACATCCCGGGTATCGCATCCCGGGGAATAGCGATCAGTAACTCATGAGCCTTAAGTACTTCGCTCCTTTAGGTCTCACGCTTGTGGGATTGTGTAATCTGAGATATCTCATCTTAAGGAATGGAGATTAGTAACTCATTAACCTTAAGTGTTTCACCCCGTTGGGCCTTACGCTTGGGGGATTATGTACATCCCATGTATCCTATCCATGTGTAAATTCCAGGCATCCCATCCCGAAGAACTGGTGGGATACGCTAGGAGCGAAATACCGAGTCTAGGAGGAAAACCGACTATATACATTCAGGTACCCTACCCTGGTTACTTGGCGGAAATACCGAGATTAGATAGGGGCCGATAAAATCCAAACATACTTTTATGAGCATTCATTGTTGTGACGTCATTATGTTCTAACAAGACTCTTGAATCCCATAATGAACAGACAATCATGTTTATGACTATTCATTGACGTTGAAGTTTCATTGCCTCCCTTACCTTCTTTCTAGGTATGAGAGTCAATATTTAAGGGAATGGACTTCAAACAAGAAGGAAACTCTTAAGAGCTACATCTCAAAAGACAGAAAACTCATTATGACTCTCTAGTGACCTTATATAACTAGCATTATATGGGTTATCAACTTGGTGTTCTTTACGGAAACACTTTTTATAATACTTTTAGTGTTAAAAAATACATTATAAAGAACTGTTCCCGTAAAAAAAGATAATGATAACGAGTGTCTCAGGAACACTCGTTAAGAGTTTAAAATGATATGTTTTGTTTGAAAATACTTGAATTCAATGTATTGAAAATTAAAATAGTTAACTTTTAAAAAAAATAAAAATATGTTTTTTTTAAAAGAGTTGGATTCAATGCAATATTTTCTTTATTACAATCCTTAAAGATACTCATTAGTATGAAAGAAAAAAAAAACTGAGAATCTACAACTCAGACCATCAATAATATTAGGCTTAATTGTAATTTTGATCCTCTATTTTTAGTTTTTTTTTTTAGTTTTAAACCCTTATTTTAAAATTCTGAATTTTTGTCCTTCTGTTTTTATTTTTCTTTTAGTTTTGGTCCCTCAATTTTAAAATTCAGAATTTTGATCCCACTATTTTTATTTTTTTTAATTTTGATCCCCTATTTTAAGTTTTGTTTTGAATTTTAGTCCCCTTTCTAATTTAGAACTAATTTAATTGGGGATCATATGTTTAAAAAAATAAAAATAAAGGGACCTAAACTAAAAAAAAATAGAAATGGAGGTACAAAAAATTCGGATTTTAAAATAGGGGTACCACAACTCAAAAACACTAAAAATAGTGGGACAAAAATTCCAAATTTTAAAATAGAAAAACAAAACTATAACAAAATATAAAAATGAGAGGACCAAAAATGCAATTAAACCATAATATTATTCATTTTATAATAAACACATGCGCCTCAACAATCATAGTATATTTTTACTATGGAAATCTTTCTAAATTGAAATTGAACGCACAATTCATCCCAGCTACTTATTTAATTTTTAAAAATTTAAATAATATAAAAATAAATATTAAATACATTTTAAAAATTGATTAATTTTGTAATAAATTTATTCATGTTAAAATTAAGGCTTAAATAGTCTTTTGATCCCTGTAAGTTAGCAAATTTTTAATTTTGGTTCCTGTATGTTTTTTTGTCTGGATCTCTATATCTTAATTTTTGTATGCGTTTTAGTCTTTAAAACCAAAATTTTATGTGAATTTTGATTTTATGGACTAAAACGTATGCAAACAGTAAAATATAAGGACTAACACAAAAAAAAAAAAAAATTTATAAATATCAAAATCAAAAACTCGTTAATTTAAGGGACTACAAGACTATTTAAGTCTAAAATTAATAAATAAAAAATATTTAAACAAACAAACAAAAATGTGAGAAAAAAAAAACACAAACAAACATAAAATTTTCGCAATTATCGAAATTGTACTTTCTACCTCACATTTTGGGCCAAATTATTTATGTCCAGCCCACTAAACTATTATCAGCCCATTACCACCGGTTTTCAAAATACGGGCCGGACTGCCAATTACTAGTCTCAGGCCCAATAGGCGGGTAAAGCCGCTCCCTCGGAGGACGCGGTGGAGGGTACGGATACATCGATGGCGGCGGCGGCGGTGGCGGTGGCGGATAATAATAATTACATTCTCCGGCAAACGGATATGAAACAGGAGGCGCCGCCGCTTCCATCGCCGCAACGGGTGGGTAAAACGGTCTCTCCTGAACAGAATAACCTGTAGAATAACAACACGGTCTCTCGATTTCTGATATTGGATACTGTACCGGAGCAGGAGCACAATCCTCCGGAGTCAGAACAGGGTAACCTGAGATTCTCCCATCGAGAATCTGCGACGATTGTTTCCCAACCCCTTCCATCTTATACGAAAAATTGAAGATCCCATTCGGCTTCCCGTCAGCGGAACGAATCTCGTAGCTAACGAACCGCGTGATACCGTCGACGTCACTGATCAGATCCGTTATCGGGACGCGGCTCTCTCCGATGAATTTGTCGCCGAGGATGACGCCGTCGTGTCGAAACTCGAAACATAGGAAAAACTCGGCGGGATCTGAATGTTGAGAGAGAAAAGCCAAATCGAAAAGCATATTATAGTTCCATTCGGGGTTGGTTCCGTCTTCGTCGGCTTCTCTGTGCGTCGGTGTTCTCTGTTGCTGTGTGTTTCGTTCGTTGAGTTGAATTCTGGGGTTGTTGGAGGAGATTGAGACTTGTGCGTAGAGGGTTAGTTTTTGGAAGAAGTTGAAGGCGTGAATGTCTTTGCATGAAATGAGTTTTAGGTTTATGAAACTGGAATCCATTTTGACGTTGGAAACGTGATGGTGGGTGTTATTTATTTTTTTATTTATTTTATGTGTTTTGTGTTTGTTTTGATTGATAGGTAGGTTTTATATTAGTTTGATTGGTAGGTTTTATATTTATGAAAAGCAAACAAAGAAGAAAGTAGATGAATGAATTGGTAATGAATTAATGAGTTCTTCTTTGTTGCTTCTGCCTATACTTCTTCGTTAAGGAAATTAAATGCGAAGGTTGGTTTACGGTATATTGGCGTCGTATGCACGGTCGTTTTAGGCGTGAGAGAAATTCATGGTGAAGGTTGTATCAGGACCGGTACGTGGCTCATGTTATTATCACCGGTGTGCAGATTTACACTCACTTCGTTTTTCAATCTCTGTCTTTATCCATCTTTATTATCTCATGCCACACGTATTGATGCATGTACTGATTTTTTAAAACTCACGCGACACGTAGTAATACATGTATTTTTTGTACCTAAAAAATATATTTTATTTATTTATTTACTTTTGGTATCTATATTTTTTTTTAAAATATGTACGTTTTTGCCTTTGGCCGATTCAAAACCATTGTATCTTAAATTTACATTTGTCATGAAGTATCAAGCGAGGAGTCTTTTGAATTTGTGCCAACTTCTAATAATCGTGGAGAGCTCCGAATTCGGTCGCAAAGAGCGTAGGAGACAGATGCATTAAATGTTGGTCTTGTTTTCGCGTTGCTTCGTACGATTCAGTACATGTGGCTTCCCATTTCATAGACTAGGGTATTTGAGTGCACTTAAGTGTCATTGTATTTTTAATACGCAGATTTGGCTGTTGTTTTCCATCTACCTATCATCCTGCAACTTGGATCGTTGATTGGTCTGGCTTACTCTTCTATATTAGGACGATTTGGTTTTCAAAAGAAGTTTTTGTTTTCATTACCCTTTGGAACTTGCTGCTATCTTGTAACCTCGTATCTCTTGCGAACGTTGGCAACCTTCGGTCTTTTCATCCCCTTATTAATTTAGGGCTTGTAGCTTTGAGCTACTACGTCTTTTCGAGTTTTCTTCGTTATTTATGCACTTTCGACTTCTTCCTCTTTTTCTTCAGGTAACTTTTTATTTCTTTACCTGTATATTTTACCTTTCTTCTTGTAATGGTCAATTTGAGGGAATGTTTATGCAAATGTGTTGAACGACTCCGATTGTGAAAATTCTTTGTCATTGTTTGAGATTGACCACCCAGACCTTTTAGAAATTTTTTATGGCAACCCTTTAAGAGTTGACTCTCCTGTTCACGACAATCATATCTCTGATTGGACAAAAGAGGAAACAAATCTCAAAAGCGCGAGATATATTTCATTCAATCTTTCACAACAAGCAAACAACTCGAGATAGAATGCATGTCATTTTGCTTGACATGTTGTCTTCCATTAATGTATCATAACCACTTCGAGACAGGATGTCCCTCAAATTTACATAACATCTTCCTTTACATGTTGCCTACAAAATATTATTAATCATATATAATAATAAACTCTTCATTTGGCAAATTTTTAGGCAAATAAAAATGTGCAAAATATTATACACATTCTTATTGGCATTCTTCAAACTAAGTCTCATCTTTTAAATAGGCTAACACAAGTTACCTAATTTCTTACAGTCATAACATGTTGACCAACATACATCGAAATACAACGAAGCTAGTAAAGAACATGTTAAGAATATAGACTACATCTCATAAGAAGATCACTTACATAAAAGGCAATGTGTTTTACTTTATTTTCCATAAATGGACAAAGGATGGAGATAATTTTATCTAGACCTTAAGGATATACATATTAGAAAACAATTATTCAGCCCAACCGAGGGCAAAACACAAAAGATAATAGAAACACAGCCCACCCATGAGCAATAACGGCACCAAGAACACCAACTAACACAGGGGTATGATTAAAAAAATCATTATTTTCCCATGCATATGGCTTACAAGAACACATTATCAAAAGAATAAAAACTAAAATTCTTCATTGCCAAACTGCAAATCACTAAAAGGCTTCAGTATTGGAATCAATTCGATATTCCACCTCTTATTCACCTTCACTAATTGTATGATTTTCATTCTTACTTAATGTTCCAACATCTTTCTTAGCATTTTAACCTGCAGCCTGAGAAGTATATGCACTAGCAGCCTTCAGGTCATCGTTTGGATAAGACCATCAACCCCACTTTTTATGGTGGTCGATGTGCCATCATTTCTTGTAAGCCTTTTGAATTGTGTATAAGAAAATTAAAAAGGTGGTCTATAACATCCCTAAACATGGGTGGGACTTCATAAATATTATCACTAGTATGCAGAACAGCTTCACCAAAATTCGAAAGGTTGGGGAGAATAATGTATGGGACATGTTTTCCAGCAAAAAGCATGTAACTAAAATTCAGAGGACTCGGTGGAACGTCAATAACATGATCGTCACTCACAATATTAGGTTTTTGCTTGATTAAAGTACCACGAATTAAAGACAGAAAACCAATGGGAAACTTAATGGAAAAAGACTCAACATGTTTTAGCATTTGATCAAACATATAATATCTTAAGTCAAAAGAAACTCTAGTTCCTATTTGGTAAAGTAAACTCGCAAGACTTGGAGTTATACTTTATTCATGATTTGAAAGTGCCTAATTGTGCCCTTTATCTTGTATAGGATAACATATTTTACACTCAAGTTAGAGGCGGTGAGCAAACCCTTGGACGCCTAATCATCATGGATGTTACGAGTAATTTCTTTAGTGATTATCTTCATTGAGGGGACACAATTAGCAGTGATAAGTTTTTCTATCCCCATGTACTCATTAATAATGGTTGGAGAAAAACTGAAACAATGTCCTTGAACATGGACTTTACTATACTCAGAAATCTCTGCATGGTTGAAACCTTCATGAGTCTTGGGTAAAATGGACCAACATCAACCACAATCTTCCGGACTTGTGCGTCATTCAACAATTCCATAATTTCTAAACACATTTAGGCTTCTTTGGGCAACTCTATCTTTGGTGTTATACGCATATGGAATACATACTTCCACTTTAAGAGACCCCTCTCTAAATAGAGTAAGACATTTTCTAAAGGCACAACAGGTACATTAACATGCAACTTCTTCCCACCTACAACCCTCTTTCTCGTTTTACTAGCAGGGATCTACATGTCATAAGGAATGTTTGTGACATCCTCTTCAACAACTTTCCTTTCAAGAACCTTCTTCAGTTTTAAAACAAATTATCCTTTGTGGGAGTCTTCTTTTCTACAATTTTATTTCCCTTTTCAACAAATTTATTTTTCTTCAACACATCTTCCTTTTTCTTCGAAATTCTTTTCTTTTTACTTAGAGTTACAAACTTCTTGGTGGTAGATTTCTTGGGCTTCAACATATACTTTTTTCTTTTCAGTTGTCCTCTCAGGCCTTTTAGGAGTTCCTTTAGAGGTTTTGACTTCAACAACAATGGGAACACCATCTTCAAGATTGTCAATGACATTTTCATTGGCATATGGTATTTCACTATTCTGATCTTCATCAGACACATATTCTTCAGATTCAATAAGTATTTCATGGATGTCAGGGACATCTTTCTCTACATCATTCTGATTTCTCTCATCCTCTAACATGTTTTCTAAATTATGGTTAACATTTGTCGAAACATTCATACTATTAGTTACATCACCTTCCACAATGACACTACAATGTCACTGAAATATGTCTTCATATTTTCATCAGTGTTATTTCTTGCTACCTTCAATTTCATAAACCACTTGAATGTCTTCTTAATTACCTTCATCATTTTTTCACCATCCTTAGTCTCTTCTCCAAAGATGTCTTCTTAATTCTCATTAACATTGTCCTCATATACATTTTCTTTAGTTTGAGGAAGGTCATCTGCATTCTTCCTGACAAGCTTTAGGACATCATGGCCATCATCCTAACTGGCTTCAATTTACTCCTTACGAAACTCCTTTTATTCCATCATAATTTCATATATGATGTTTTCAAAATCACTAATAACATTCTTACAAATGAAATTTGGGTATATATCAACAGTAGTTTCATTCACAAGTTTTTTAGGAACAATTCCTTCACTAAGGAGATTGTCAATGTTGTTTTCACGGGGTAGATTATCACATGTATTAAGGGTTTCAATAGTTTGAGTAATATTGTCAGATTCAGCATCCACAACATCCTTAGTTTCTGTACTAGGTTGAGTGACTACAAAAACTTCCTTAAAGGGTTAAGTGGATTTAGAATACTTACATTTCTCTTCGTCAGAGAAAACCACTTTAAGAGGAACGACGTTTAAAACATCATATAACGGTTGGCTTATTTCCTTTGCTTAAGGGAGAGTGAATTCTTTAGTGCTTTTGGGTGCCTTTGTTGTAATAGCGGTTTCAGAGACTTTACTTAGGTCATCCATTATGAGAGAGACATGATCACTTAACTTTTTGAGTTTCTTCTTCTTGAACTCCTTTGGACGTTTTATGGGGGAAGAACCTTCGGTCTGACCATAGGTCGTTACTCCGATCATAATGCATTTTATCTTGACAACATGAACATTGAAGAAAGTATCACCATCTTTGGACACTTTCTTCACCTTTTTCACAAATTTATTTTCCATGTCGCATGTATTTGTTCCTCGACGAGTGCCAACCATATTTGCAGAAAATTGGGAGTGAAGATGAACAATTTTAGAGATATATACTAGAGTCTGGAAATATGAATGAAGATTAGTATGGAAGAAGTGCGAAAATAAAACGTAACTAGTAAAAATATAACAATACGAAACTTAAAATCCACTTCCTTAGTTTTATAAAACTCTTGCCACTTAGACAAACAAAAATTGACGAGCTTTCACACTTTATATGAGGCTTCATGATTCTTTGTTGGATGCATCAATTATATAAACACTTCAATCTTGAGTATCTTTTCTTGGTAAGGTTTTGAAATGTTTTATTAATTTGTTCACCATCATCAGAGTGTTGAGAGCTATTGACATCATCAATTATTTACGTTGTCATCATCAAAACTTCACGGAGGATCTTTTTTTCTGAGTTATAAAATTTATACATGCAAGCACATAGATCCACACATAAGAGTGGTTTGAATATTCATCTTGGATTTACAAAGATCTATCAAGACCATACATGAAAAAGGATGGTGCTGAGTTTATGTATTCTTGCTTAGTTTGTCAGAAGTTGAAAATAAAACATCAGAAGCCATCCCCAAGTGGAAGTGGGATAATATCTCTATGGATTTCATGGTAGATTTTTCTAGAACCGCTAAAAGGTATGATTTGATATGGGTTATAGTGGATAAGTTGACCAAATCAACTCACTTTATCCCGATTAATATCACTTACCTATTGAAGAAGTTAGTTGAGATTTATATAAGTGAAATATTGATATTGCATGGGATTTCATCTAGCATAGTTTTGGATAGAGATCCTAGATTCACATCGAGGTTTCAGGAAATTTTGCATAAAGAAATGGGAACCAAGTTAAGATTAAGTTCTTCCTATCATCTGCATATCGATGATCACACGGAAAGAACTATCCAATTCTTGGAAGATATTTTAAGAGCATGTACTTTTGAGTAAAAAGGGAGTTACACGATAGTTATTTACCACTGATTAATTTACCTATAATAATATTTTTTATTCTAGTATTGAAATGGCATCTTTTGAAGCGTTATATGGTAGAAGACGTAGGACGCCCTTTGTGCTTGTATGAATCTGGTGAAAGCGTCACGTTAGGACTCGAAGTAGCTCAGTAGACTATTGAGAAGGTTAAGATGATTCAGGAAAATATAAAGACGTCGCAAAGTAGGCAGAAAAGCTATCATGATAAGCAAAAAAAAGCCCTCAAATTTTAGGAATGAGACTATGTGTGCTTTAGAGTCACTATAGTGACTGGGGTTGGTCGGACATTGAAGTCACAAAAGCTTAATCCTAATTTTATTTGTCAGTATCAAATTCATAAAAGAGTCGGCGAAGTTGCCTACCAGATCACATTACCCTAATATCTTTTAAATCTCCATAGTGTTTTTCATGTCTCTCAACTTCGCAAATACATTCGTGATTTGTCGCATGGGATTCAACCGAATGATGTGAAGATAAGAGATAACTTAACTTATGAAACATCACCCTTGCAAATTGAAGATCGAAAAGTAAAACACTTGAGAGAAAATAAATTTCGTTGGTTAAGGTCGTTTGGGGCGAAATTTGACAGTATTGTTACTTGGGAACCAGAAAGTCAAATGAAGGGGTCTTATCTAGACTTGTTGGTTTCAAGTAAATTTTCAAAGATGAAAATTCAATAAGTGGAGGATAATTGTAACAATGCAAAATTTATTCGAATAATATTTTGATTGATATTTTAATTTTAGTGTGATTAAGAATCTTGTTAGTATTTTATTATTATTTAGGAAGAAAATATGTGTTGGTTTTTTTAGTGGAAAATATAATATATTAATAAGATAAAAAGTCAAGATACATCAATAACACATGACAAAGTATAACAAGTGCTAGAAAAAAGAAAAGAAACAACAATAAGACAGATAAAGCACGGAGGCAACGAAAGAAAGAATCACACAAAAGCACAACCACAACTATTAAAGAACCACCTCGATACTTTTTTGCTACATCAATACTCATGTGTTTATTATTATTGTTATTATCTATAACAATATATAAAGGAAAAATATAAATCTGGTGTAGCCTTTTTGTCCTTCCAAGTATACCTTTTTCAGTTTTTATCTTAACTTCTCTTTTTGACATGGTGCTTTATGCATTTTTTTTATTTTTATTATTTTAAAAATAATTTGTAATAAAGTTAAAATTCAATCAAATTAATATTACGATTTATTTTTCACATGTGAACACTAAAAAAAGTGCCCTTCAAGACGCTAGTTTTGAATTAGTGGGAATTAATTATGAAAATAGAAAATTGTGGAATTAGTGAGAAAAAAAAAAGAAGTGGCAAAGGTAGATGTTCTGGACCGGGCAAGGCTACTTGCCCTTAAGGACCAGGCCCAATCCATTATATTTGGCGAACAGGTCCAATAGGCACAATATAGTCGTTGGGCACAATATAGCCGTTGGGCACAATATAGTCGTTGGGCACGTCCTCTCCACGCGCAGGGTGGTCCACACGACCAACTACCTCCCCGGATATAACGGAAACGGTTATAAAGGCCACGCGCTTGACCTTCCATCTAGCAACACCTCATTGGTCGATCAGGCCCCTTTGTTCGCCATCAATCTCCCTATAAAAACCCCTCACTTGAGAGGGGCAGGTATCTAAACTCATATACTTGACTTCTCTTACTTACTCTCCCCTTTTTCTCTTGCCCAAACTTACTTTGGCATCGGAGTACCTTGCAGGTACATCCACCCCTTTTTCTCCTCTCCTACGAGCATCAACATTTGCCCTACACGAAGGCCGCGACGATCTCCTTCTGGTCCTCTCCGATCAGTGGCGCCGTCTGTGGGAAACTCGCTTCCCCGTCTTTTCTAATCAAGATCCCTCATCTTTTCACCCAAAAGACCAAAGCTTTCATCTCTCTTCAAAATCCCAGATCATCATGGCTTTCGTTAAGAGTGATACCCACCAAGAACCTGTGGCCACCGCCGCCAATGTCGACAAGAATGCTTTCGTTGGGAGCATCTCATCCGAAAACGCCCAGCGCAATGATGGACCGGCTTCCCCGAAGCCCGACGAACAAAGGCCACGAGCACAAGCCGTGGAACTTTCCTTCGAACCCATTTTGGTTCCTCAAGGCGCTGATCCGACCACCGCGGCACTCATCGCCTCTTTGAACAATTCCAACCGTTTCATCATCCAGCAGGGAGAAAAGATCAGCGCCCTCGAGCACGCTCTCCAAGAGCATCACACTTTGGAGACGCTGAACCTCTCCCCACCTCCGCGAGTTCACTCAAAGCGGAGACGCGATACTCCCTCACCGGTCAAGGAACGCTCAAGGTCAGGGAGTCCAACACCCGACCGCACTCGCCGGCATCGTCGTTCTCCTAGGATAACTAGGCACTCCCTTGTTTCCAAAAGACATCGACACTCCGACAAGTACGAGCGCAGGCATACCCGCGGACACTCTCCTCGCCGCAGTCAAAGCCACGATCACAGTCTTTCTCCATCATTCTCTCACAGCTCTAGCAGTGACGACGAAGCTCACGGCCCGTTCACAAGGAGTATCGTGGACACCCGGATTCCCCGTGGGTTGGAGAAACCTCCCACACTAGCGACGTACGATGGCACGTCGGACCCTCACGAGTACCTGGAGAACATCGAAGCCATGCTCCAGTACCACGGTGTCTCCGGAGCCATTCGGTGCAAAATATTCCCCATCACACTGAGGAAAGGTGCGATGACATGGTTCAAAAGGCTCCCCCGAGGATCCATCTCCTCCTGGCGCGACCTCAAAGACCAATTCACCCGCCATTTCACAGCCTCCCGACGACATCTGAAGACAGAGGCAACCTTAGAAGCCATCATACAGGGCAGGGAAGAACCCCTGCGAGAGTACATCGAGAGATTTAATAAGGAGCCAGTGGAAGTCAGAACTTCCGATCACATGAAGAAATACCTCCTCGAGAAAGGGCTCCGACCAAAAAGCGACTTCCGTAAGGCTGTCGGGATCAAACCTCCTCGAACGCTGACAGAGCTTCTTCACATGGCCAAAGATTACATTCGCTACGAGGAGAAAGAAGCTGCGTATCACGCCCGGGACGCAAGAGATCGGGAAGCACCCCGAGCATCCAAAAAGGAGGAGCCAGAGCCATCTCGTAAAGGCAATGAGAAGCGGCGGGAGGAACGCCCACGTGAAGGCAAAGGGCCAGCTGGCCGATTCAGTGAATACACTGTGCTCACTACCTCACGTGAACGTATTCTCACCGACTGCATCAATACCGAATTCAAATAGGGAGGTGTCCGGTTCCCTAAACCAACCGCGTCTAAAGGAAACGTAGTAAAAAGTAAATACTGTCGTTTCCACCGTAGACACGGGCACGTCACGGAAGACTGCGTGCACCTCAAGGACGCCATAGAAATCCTCATCAAAGAGGGCCATCTGAAGCAATACGTTAAGAAGGGAGAGTCCTCCCGACGAGACACGTCTGATCCTAAGAAGGAAGCTGAATCAACCCCCGCCAGTCCTCCCCCACAGGTCGCAATGTCCATCAGCCGACCAGAGGACTTCCTCGTACCTGATCACTTCTGCCCGACCTCTCAGGCATCCATACACAACGCCTGGGAGGCCTTTCCTACGGCCATGGTTATCTCATGTGGGGGGTACCATGAACTCACGATAGGATCCATCAAACGTAAGTTTGAACAGCTAATTGACAGCAGCCCCGACCAGTTGTACACGGTCGGCAAGGGTAAAGGACGGTCACAGCCGATCGCGTTCTACAGAGAAGAACTCCCTGGAGGATCGCCGAATTCCCACATTCCTCTGCTGATCCTGGCCAAACTGTCATCAACTGACGTGCGGAGAATCCTGATCGACCAGGGCAGCTCCGTAGACATCATGTACTCCAGTCTGTTCTGCGCGCTGAAGCTGAACAAGTCTAATCTCTCCCCATATGTAGGATCTGATCTCCAAGGATTCAATGGAGCAACGACCAGACCATGGGGTTACTTGGAGATCCCTGTCACATTCGGCGAAGAAGAGGCGTCACGGATAATCAAAACATAATTCTTAGTCATTGATTGTCCATCACTCTATCAGTGCATCCTCGGCAGACCAGCCCTTGCCGAACTCGTCGCTGTCCCCTCAACAGTCCACCTCAAACTCAAGTACCACACTGAGAAGGGACACGTCGCCACTCTGCACGGGGACATCGAGGCTGCTCGCAGATGCTTCGAGGCCGCGACGAAGGGGCAAAGCCAGATCGCGACAACAGCAAAATCGGCAAAGCGCACCAGAGAAGACGAGGGTCCGACCGAAGACGGCCAGCCAGGGAAAAAACCCACGCTACCCGTGCACACCATTGATCTCGACAGCAGGATCATGGAAGATGTAAATGAAGAGCGGGACGGGGACAAAAAATCAGGAGCAACAAGCCCCCAGTCTCCCACACTTCTGCGACCAATCCCGGGCGGAGAGTTTGAGATCATCACCTTCGGCAACAATCCCAACAGGGGGGGTGAGGATAGGTGCTGGTCTCCCCGACGAGGTAAAGAAGGAATTGAAGACGTGCCTCGACGACAACGCGTACCTCTTCGCCTGGAGTGTAGCAGACATGCCCGACCTCGATCCAGAAACTGCCTGCCACCACTTGACCATCAATCCAGCTGCCCGCGCCATTGCCCAACGACGAAGGAAACAGTCCGAGGAAAAGGCACAGGCTGCCGAAAAACTTGTACAAGACCTCTTAGAGGTGAAGTTTATTTCTGAGGCCAGATATACGACCTGGCTCTCAAATATTGTACTTGTAAAGAAAAATAATGGAAAGTGGCGCATGTGCATTGCCTACACTGATCTCAATCGGGCTTGCCCGAAAGATGCTTATCCACTACCGAGCATAGATAAACTCGTATACAATTCCGCAGGATTCAAGCTCTTGTCCTTTATGGACGCCTATTCGGGATACAACCAAATCCCGATGGCCGACGAGGACAAGAGATACACGGCGTTCATGACTTCCTCGGGGAATTACTACTATAACGTAATGCCCTTTGGACTGAAGAATGTCGGGGCCACATACCAACGCATGATGAACAAAGTATTCCGATCAGAAATCGGCGATATGCTCGAAGTGTACATGGACAATATGATCGTAAAATCCCAAGAGGAATCCAATCATACCACCCACTTGCGCAAAGTGTTTGACTAAGCTCAAAAATGTAAAATGCGTTTTAATCCAGAAAAATGTACCTTCGGCGTGCGAGCAGGGAAGTTCCTCGGGTTTTATCTCACCGAAAGAGGAATAGAGGCAAACCTGGACAAATGTCGGGCACTCGTCGAATTCCCCACGCCTCAGTCAAAGAAGGCAATACAATCCCTCAACGGGATGCTCGCGTCCCTTGCTCGCTTCGTAAGCAAGTCCGCCCAGTACGCTCTGCCCTTTTTCAAACTACTCAGGAAGGAAGCGAATTTCGAATGGACGGACGAGTGTGAGCAGGCCCTCGCCCATTTCAAGCAAGCTCTTTCCGAACCACCTGTATTATCCCGACTAGACCGCGGGGAAACAATATATCTATATCTCTCCGTGGCCAACGAAGCAGTAAGTGCAGCACTTATTCGAGAGACTACTAACGGGCAGAAACCCATCTATTTTACCAGTAAAGCCCTACAAGGACCCGAAGTCAGGTACACGCAAATAGAACGAGTGGCCCTTGCTCTCATAATTGCCGCGAGGAGACTCAGATACTACTTCCTGGCACACACTATCGTCGTCAGGACCGACCAGCCAATCAGGCAGCTGTTAAGCCGACCAGATATGGCGGGTAGGATGCTAAGGTAGTCCCTTGAACTGGCTGAATTCGACATTCACTATGAAGGGAGAAAAGCCCTTAAGGCACAAGTTCTGGCCGACTTTGTGGCGGAAATGACTCCGGATTCGCCCTCTCCGGGACAGACACGGGAATGGATCATTTACGTGGACGGCGCGTCAAGTCCCTCGGGCAGCGGAGCAGGAATTATCCTCGAAAACGAGGAGGGGACCTTGATCGAAGTATCCTTGATCCTTTCTTTCAAAACATCCAACAATCAAGCCGAGTATGAGGCCTTCCTCACAGGACTACGACTAGCCAAAGACGTCGGCGCGAGGAAAATAAAAATCCGCACTGATTCCCAACTCGTGGCATCTCAAGTACGAGGAGAGTTCCAAGCAAAAAACGACCAACTCGCCGAATACTTGGCCATGGTGAAAGACAAAATGACGGAGTTCGAAGCATGGGAGGTTCAGCACGTCCCCCGCGAACAAAACACCCGGGCAGACATCCTCTATAAACTAGCCAGCACCAAGAAAAAAGGCGGAAACAAATCCATCATTCAAGAGATACTGGCTAGCCCGAGCATCACAAAGCTCGACCTACCTGATGTTAACGTCATCGGAGAACCCCATTGTTGGATGACCCCAGTATACAATTATCTCGCCAAAGGGGAACTTCCCGAAGATAGTAAGGAGGCCAGTGTGACTAAGCAACGATCCTGCTCGTACGTGCTGGTCGAGAACAAGTTATATCGACGAGGGTTCTCTATTCCCCTGTTGAAATATGTCGACGAAGCTCAGGTCCCCAAAGTCTTACAAGAAATCCATAAGGGCATCAACGCACAACACCTAGAGGGAAGATCACTAGCTCGAAAAGCTCTGCGCGCGGGATACTACTGGCCGACCATGCAGCAGGACGCCAAAGAACATGTACAGAAGTGTGATCGTTGCCAGCGCCACGGGGACATGCATTTGGCACCACCCAACGAGTTGAAGACCCTCTCCTCGCCGTGGCCCTTCGCCTGGTGGGGGATGGACATCCTCGGCCCCTTCACAATGGGATCATATCAAAATAAGTTCCTAATCGTGGTCGTCGACTATTTCACAAAATGGATTGAAGCCGAAGCGCTCGCCAAGATCACAACCTTCAACATACTGCGTTTCTACAAAAGAAACGTCCTCGCCAGATTCGGAGTTCCCCAGGCCCTCGTGACCGACAACGGAACCCAATTCACTGACAGAAAATTCCAAGACTTCATCGCCAAACTGGGAACAAAACAACACTTTACTTCGGTCGAGCATCCCCAAACCAACGGGCAAGCGGAGGCCGCGAACAGAGTAATCCTGCGCGGATTGAAACGAAGGTTGGGCGAGGCCAAGGGAAGGTGGGTCGAGGAACTCCACAACGTCCTTTGGGCATACAGGACAACACCTCACTCCACCACCGGGGAAACCCCTTTCCGACTAGTATACGGAACAGAGGCGGTAATACCGGTGGAGATAAGGGAGCCCTCCAGACGGACTGAAGCTCCCCTCGACGAAGAAATTAACGATGAGGTTCTACGCGAGGAACTCGATCTGGTCGAAGAAATAAGATCAGGGGCTGCCCTCCGCGAAGCCACGTTGAAGCAACAAATAACAATGCGACATAACGCAAGGGTCATAAAACGCGACTTCCCCGTAGGCAGTCTGGTCCTACGCAGAAACCAGAAAGATTCTCGCGAAGGGAAACTGGCGGCGAACTGGGAAGGACCCTATAAGGTCAAGTCCAAAACGGGCACGGGAGCATATTACTTGGAAACACTGGACGAAAAACAACTTGCTCGACCATGGAATGCTGAAAAGCTCAAGCAATACTATAGCTAAGTCCTTAACCACGAGGACATACAAGTCGCCAACACAGTCATCCCAAAACGGGGAGATCTGCGCGACCATCGTATCGTGCCCTAGTGAAGCGCGACACGCACTACAACGCTGGCCAGTTTCTGCTCATTGGACGAGCAGATCCTGTGCACAACGGGGATACCTCAACCGAGCTCCGCCGTTGCCACGCCATTCAGGCAGGACACCCAGCTCGCGATGGGAATAGTCCAAGCCTATGAGATTAGTACCTCAAACGAAGTCCTAACCTCATCGTGGGCGGAACTACTTCGCCCTCCTCGTTAGGCCTTGCGCCTAGCCGGGGACACACACACACACATAAAACGAGCAAAGTCCATGACAAAACATTCACAATCCAAGTATATTAAAAGTACCGACCATGTTCTGACAATATCACAAATACAAGAATAAGGGGCAGTGCCCATACACTGAAATACAAATTAATAAGGGCACGCAGACCCACAAAACATGATAAAAACAAGTCCTATCCTACGACTTCGCTTTCCTCTTCGGCAGGGACCACGTGGTCATCCACCACTCTGTTAAACAAACTCATTCCGTCCATCTGGAGCTGCACGTCAGGATTAAGGGCCACCATCTGTTCCTTAGCCGCATTGAAACCAAACTCAGCCGCCTTCAGGTTGTCTTCGCCAAGAATCCTGATCCTTCCGATCAAGTCAGTCCGAGATTTTAGAGATTACTCGTCATCATTTTCATCCGGGGCGGCTGAAGTCAAGCCGTCCAACTCAACAATCCTCTCCTCGTCAGCCTTGAGCGCAGCTAACTTCAGCTGAGTCACCTCCGTTTGGAGCAGCACCTTGGCCTCCTCGTGACCTTCGAACTGTTTTAAGTCGTTGAACAGCTTGTTGTTTTCTGCCTCCAGCTCGGCTATTCTACTCTGGTAAGTCACGAGACTCGCCCGGGTAGTGGCTTCATCGTCGGCGAGGACAAAGGCAGCTTCAAGGACCCTGAACATGCCCGCCGCGTCCTGGCACAACTGTTTCCTCCTCACTTGGGACTTGGCATTCAAGATAGTCGTGGCTTCAGAATCAGAGACCTCTATCGAATTTCCTTCAAGGAACAAGTCTCGGCGCTTGTAGCAGGCGGGCAGGACGAAAGGACCAGCCCCGGACCCCCAGGACCAGCGGCCACAGAAGTCCCCGCAGCATCTCTCTTCCTCTTTAGAGAACCCTCCGGGGTCAATGGGGTCGAAGCTCTCTCCGGGGCGGGGGTAGACCCAGCAGCGAAACTCTCCATCACTGTCTGTTTGGGCGCCCCGACCTTGGTACCGGTGGTCGCCTTCTTATGAGCCTTCGCGGCCTGCGACTTTATCAGACGCTCTCGCATGTCAGCCATCATACCTGCGAACATACGCATCAAGTCAGAATCAAAAGAATTTAAAGAAAGAAAACCAAATAGTGAAGCATACCAAGCAAAGTCATAGCGTCATCATCGGTATCACACTCAAGGAGAGCTTTGACATTAATGTATCTAGCTGCTCGGACAACCTCATCCTCCCCGATCAGCTGATTTCCGTCCCGGTCGACGACGTAGGCTGGAGAAAAACTCTCTACGTAAGCGTGGAGGATCCTGTACGACTCCTTATCCGCCGGGCAAAGCTGCTCATGCTTCACCAGGAACTGATCTGTTCGATGTCTAAAATGGGTGTAGACCCATTCTAAAGGAAAAATGGAGACCACGCTATCCCTCTCCCGACCATCGACCATAACCCTCTCAATAGTCGAAATGCTCCTCTTCGCCTCTTCGGTCATAGGCCTCACGACCAGAAACCTGTCCTTAAAATTGCGTATCGAATCAGAATACGGCCAGAACAGCCTGTTCTGTTGCTTAAACGATACCCAACTCTGTTTCGACCCCGCCGTGCTCCGCTGAATCTGAAAGAGGCAGAAGAAGAGATCCGTGGTCGCCCCGATGTTAAGGTAACGACACACCAACTCAAAAGCTCTTATAAAGGCCAAGGCGTTCGGGTGAAGCTGGGACGGGCACAGCGTCAGGTGGGTGAACAGGGAGGATTGGAAGTCAGTGAAGGGGAGACGCATGTTGGCCTCCGTAAACGCAAATTCGTACATAGGAAAGCGAAGTCCCGGGTACGAGGAACAGATCCTATCATTCTCCTCGGGATGGAAAGCTTTCCATGCCCGTGGAGCACCCTCATCGCGTCTCTCCAGTAAGTCGAAGTCCTGTATCTCCTCCTCGGAGAAGGTTGATTGAAAGTACAAAGGCTCATGTCCAAGCCAGTCAAGGTCCCCTCCTGCGACCTTGATGTTCAAATAATCGGCGGACACGCCGGCCCCCTCGGGTACTTCCTGTACGTCGGGCATAACGTCATCGTGGGGTTCAGCCATTTTCACCTGAAAAGCAGAGGAAGAGAAGTGAATTCGACGGCCATGATCAAATCCACCCTTCCACCACTAATCAAGTGAAAGGGCGTCAACGAATCCGAGAACAACCACGTGCTCGCAGCAATTGTCTACTAATAGCTAAGAAAGGTCCCCACGACCAGGACTCATAGAAGCGCATACGAGGACGCTTGTCCGTCCCGCACTCACACCAAGATCCCGAACAGGCCTAGTACCCGACTACAAACTAAATTCTACACCTAACCAGATTCTACAAAGATCTACGCTAACAATTTCTACAAAATTCTAGAAATTCATAAAGTTCATCATGTTCTTCATAAAATTTCATGGAGTTCATGTGTTCATCAAAAAACACATGAAGTTCAACCGAAAAACATGAACATCTACCGAAAAACTTATAAAAATATACAGAAAGGAGGAGGGAACTTACAAGTAGAAGAAGAAGTTGACGGTGGCGAAGAGAAGCTCCGGCGAAGACTAATTGCATAGCAAACGAGAGCAAAGAGTGAAAAACTTGTGAAATTATGAAAATGAAACCTTCCCCCACCTTTTTATAACCGTTTGATCGTGGGGAATCGTGAAGGTCATCATAGCCTATACGCCCCTAGGACTGACAAAGGCCATAAATGCACACCACGTGTCACAAAGACTCTTCGCCTGGTTCAGCGCAGAAAATACACTAACACTTGGCACATACGAGCAAGCCTCTTCATCAAAGTGAACACATACGGGCAGAAATGCTCGCCAAAAAACTCTCGTTTCTCCGAGGATGCTGCAAATTCTGGTCGACGTTTCGCGCTAATGGTTGACGACCATGTCTGGTCGGGTACAAAAGGAACATTCCAAGCGAGAACCCACGTCCCCGACAGTATGATCGAACTCACAGCTGCCTAAGTCATTACTCTCCAACAGAGCAACGACTTGGGGGGGCTCCTGTTCTGGACTGGGCAAGGCTACTTGCCCTTAAGGACCAGGCCCAATCCATTATATTTGGCGAACAGGCCCAATAGGCACAATATAGCCGTTGGGCACAATATAGCCGTTGGGCACGTCCTCTCCACGCGCAGGGTGGTCCACACGACCAACTACCTCCCCGGATATAACGGAAACGGTTATAAAGGCCACGCGCTTGACCTTCCATCTGGCAACACCTCATTGGTCGATCAGGCCCCTTTGTTCACCATCAATCTCCCTATAAAAACCCCTCACTTGAGAGGGGCAGGTATCTAAACTCATATACTTGACTTCTCTTACTTACTCTCCCCTTTTTCTCTTGCCCAAACTTACTTTGGCATCGGAGTACCTTGCAGGTACATCCACCCCTTTTTCTCCTCTCCTACGAGCATCAGCATTTGCCCTACACGAAGGCCGCGACGATCTCCTTCTGGTCCTCTCCGATCAGTAGATTTAGTGGTTAAAAAGGAGATTCAAAAGAAATTAAAATAAAAATTTGATTTTCTTTTACTAAAGGGAGAGTAAGGGACACAAAGAGAAAGAGTGGAGTAAAAATAAGAGAAAAATAGAAAATAAAGGGAGAAAGAGAATCAGAAGAAAAAAAGAGAATACATATATTTGAGGAGAAAAACCCTAGTTCTCCAATTGGATTTTCTCCTTCTCCAAAATCTGAAATAAAAACCTCAATTCACCAAGCAAATCATAGTAGAGAGTATGCATAGGAAGAATTCCATCATTATTATAAGCTTCACGAAGAAATTTTGCACTAACAAGGTAAGGGGGATTGTTTTATAACTCTGTTATTTTAGAGTTTAGGGTAGTGAGGTTTCCATTGAACCCCAAATTATCTGAGTTCCATGTGAATTTCCCCAACAAGATGATGGTCCATAAACTTTAAATTAAGAATCTTTCTCTTATCATCAATTGTTTGATTTAAGTGCACAATTTGATGTGTTTTTCCATGAATCTTTTGTTTAAATGCCAATATCATGTGTTGATTTAATGAAAAAGTATTATGATGTATTAATCCTGTTAAATTGATGAATAATTGATGATGGAATATGTTTTAGACTGTGATTTCGTAATAGTATTGAAGTTGGGGCTTGGATGAAGTTTAAAAATGTCCACGGTTGCAAAAAAGTGAAAATTCATAGAGTGTAATTGATTGCACTAAATGTGCAATTGATTACCACACTTTTCTGTAGCATAAAATCAAGCAGAATGGTAGTGCAGTTGATTGCACTAAATGTGCAATCGATTACATGCCTAGGAATTTTCAAAATTTCATAACTTGCGTTTAGAAACTCAAATTGAGGTGCGGTCATATGCGTTAGAAAGCTAATACAATGACCTATATTCTTGTAAAGTTTTTATGATGTTTATATGCATGAATCACACTGTGAATAATGAATAATTATTAATTGAACCTTAGGACACGAGTTAAAGGTTTTAATAAAATTCTTGTTATGAGTCATGTTGTGAATGATGAATAACTATGAGAACAAACTTAGGAAATGAGTCTTGTTCTGGACTGGGCCCAAGGCTGGCCCACCGTCGGGCATGACCCAACCCAAGTCCTCGTCGAGGAGGGCCCAATCAAGATCCAGCCCATCTGCACGCATGGGGGGCTCTCACACGCCTTCCCCACGGACTCCATGTGCCCCTTACGCGGGGACATGTCATCAGACAACTATCCACATCTTGAAGAACTGGTCAACCCACCTTCCGAAGATCACGGGGCAGTTGCTCTAGGGCGAATACCCACGTGCTGGTTTTCCCTACGCCACATAAGTCTTGGCAGTTATCTGCATTGGGCCTAGTGATCCAACCCAGAGCAGATGACCATTGGCCCAACGTTAGGGGCACACTATAAATACCATCTTTCACTAGAGGGTCAGGTATTCTGAATTCCACTCTCTCTACACTTTTTCTATACTTGCGCTTTCTACTCTGTCTCTTACTTTGGCATTTGAGTACCTTGCATGTACACCCCACCTCTTCACCACCACCGCAGAATAACGGAGTTCACGACGTATTGCTGGATGCTGATCCCTTTCTGATCAAGTACGATCAGTGGCACCGTCTATGGAAAACCTTGTTTTCCCGTTCTTCTCCCCGTAGAAACTCAAGAACTAAAGCAGTTTTTCAACCTCCGAAGATCATGGCCAGCCCACGAACTGACGACAACGCGGTAGAAACCGCCTTCATTATGTTCCCCCACGCTGACGATCATGACCCTAATTTGACCGCTCACATCAGAGACGGTAATTCCCGGGACAGGCACACCTCATATCCCTCTTTGAACGATGCGGGCTACAACGCAGCCCAATGCTTTGATAGTTCGATTGTCTACCACCTGATCCCTGCGCCACCAAATGTTGACGCGACCATGGTGGCTCTGTTCGCGGCGATCAATCAGACAAATCTGATGATCTTCCAATAGAATGAGCGAATAAGGGTGATCGAGAGGGAGCGACAATCACGCTCTCCCCCGCGGAGACATCGTCACCCCATTTCTCGTAGTCCCTCTCCTCCCCCGTGGAGGACACGATACGATGACTCTCAGAGCCTTTCTCCCCAAAAGCCTGGGCGTCGCCCGCGTTTGGAACAGCCTCAGCCCATGGCCATCCAGAAGCGTGACTGATCCCCTCCCTGAAAGGAGCGACGCTCCCCTACTCACAAGAAGAATAAAGCGGACGGGTATGTCAAGAAGTCAAGAAACCGACCAAGAACCCTCCCCGACGGAGAAGGAGCGGCTGAGGAGACCTGTCCCATCGCAGTCACCGGTCCAGAGCGATGAGGACGGCCAGCGTACCCCACTGTGCATGGACATCATGGAGGCCCCCTCCCTTGCCCGTCGGGATGGAAAAAAACCCCGCCTTTGGCGACGTATGATGGTACGACCAACCCGAACGACCACATCGAAAGTATCAATGTGATGCTTGGCTACAGGAACGTCCGGGGAGCCATCAAGTGCAGGCTCTTTACCACTACCCTAAGGAAGGGAGCTATGGCGTGGTACAAGAGCCTCGCCCCCGAATCCATCACCTTCTGGAAGGAACTAAAGAGGCAACTCTCTAGGCACTTCACCGCTTCCCGGCGCCACCTGAAGACGGAAGCATCCCTGGAAGGCATCATCCAGGGAAAAGACGAATCTCTCCGGGATTACATAGAGAGATTCAATCGAGAAGCTGTCTAGGCATCCACCTTGGACGATATGAAGAGATTTTTTATTGAGCGAGGACTACGGCCTCGCGCCGAGTTCACCAAGGCAGTCGGCATTGAGAGGCCTGACACCTTAGACGTGCTCCTCCACAAGGTCCAAGCATATATCCAGTATAAGGAGATCGAGGCCGCCCACTGCATCCGTGACTCGCAGAATCAAGAGAGAGCCAAGAGTTCCAGGCACGAGGATTCCACCGCTTCCCAACGAGGTGGGGAAAGACGAAGAGAAGACCGGCCCCAAGACTCCTGTGAACCGAGGGGACCCGCAGGCCGCTTCACTGAGTACACGTTACTTAAAGCTTCCCGCGAGCGCATCCTGGCTGAGTGCATCAACTCGAAATTCCATAGGGGAGGTGTCCGCTTACCGAATCTAACACCCCCCTAAACCAAACGTCGACGAGTCTAAGTACTTTCGGTTCCACCGGAGTCACGGGCATGTCACGGAGGACTGCATCCACCTTAAGGATGCCATCGAGATCTTGATCAAAGAGGGGCACCTCAAACAGTACACAAAGAGGAATGAAGCCCCCCGACAAGAGACTCGGGAGACAAAAAGGATCGAGGAGGAGACCCCGGCCTCCGGTGACAACAAACTGCAAGTCGCCCTATGTGTCACCCGACCAGAGGAATTCTACTTCCCCTACGAGCCCGACACGCCTGTGACTGCTCGCAGCCCATGGGAAAGCTTCCCCACCGCCATGGTCATATCCGACGAAGGGTTCAACAAATTCTCGGTGGGGTCGATCAAGCGGAAGTTCGACCAGTTGATAGAGGCCAGCTCGATGTAGAACGCTACCTTTGAGAAGGTCCAGGGAAGGTCGAACCCCATCACCTTCTATCTCGAAGAATTGTCAGGCGGCGCCCCCAATTCCAATATCCCCCTCCTCATCAGGGCACAGATGGTGAACTTTGACATCCGCCGCATCCTGGTCGACCAAGGGAGCTCGGTGGACATAATGTATGCCCACCTGTTCACTACCCTCCAGCTCGACGAGACATATTTGACCCCGTACGTCGGCTCAGACCTGCAGGGTTTCAACGATACCGCCACCAGACCGTGGGGCTACGTTGAGCTAATGGTCACGTTCGGAAACAACGAGACTGCCCGACAGGTTAAAGTCCGCTTCCTGGTGGTAGAGTGCCCCTCTCTATACCAGTGCATTCTGGGAAGGCCGAACTTAGCTGAGCTCACAGTCGTACCATCTACAGTGCACCTGAAGATGAAGTACTACATGACTAAGGGTCGTGTCGTCACCCTCCACGGGGATATTAAAGCTGCCAGAAGATGTTTCGAGGCTGCAACCAAGGGTTTGAACTCGATCAACATCAAGTCCAAGGCCGAGGGCAAGTCATTCTTGGATGAAGAGAAGAAGCCACTCTCGCGCATCAACCCGGTCGACCTCAATAGTCGCTTCCCTAGCAAGTAGGAGCAAGGCGAGGCAGCAGATCATACCCATCTAACTGAAGGCAGCGGGCACCCTATGCGTCCCATTCAAGATGGAGATTCTGAGCTCATCTCGCTCGGGGAAGATTGAGACAGGAACGTGAAGATTGGCACGGGTCTCCCCGACTTGGCGAGGAAGCAGCTGAAGGCTTGCCTCAGGGAGAATGTTGACCTGTTCACGTGGAGCGCTGCGGAGATGCCCGACCTTGACCCAGATGTGGCCTGCCACCAGCTCACAATAGATGCGGCCGCTAGGGCTGTAGTATAACGTAGGCATATGTAGTCTCCCAAGAAAGCGGAGGCTGCAGAAAAGGCTGTAAAAGACATCTTATAGGCGAACTTTATTTCAGAAGCCCAGTATCCAAACTAGCTTTCTAATGTTGTACTTGTTAAAAAGAATAATGGAAAGTGAAGAATGTGCGTTGATTACGCTGATCTTAATCGGGCATGCCCGAAAGATGCATACCCATTGCCTAACATCGACAAACTGGTCGACAATTCTGTAGGTTTCAAGTTGCTTTCATTAATGGATGCATACTCGGGATACAATCAAATCCCCATGGCGAAGGCCAACAAGCAGTACACGGCCTTCATAACCGTGTCGGGCAACTACTACTACAACGTAATACCCTTCGGCCTAAAGAATGTCGATGCGACCCACCAGCGGATGATGAACAAAGTCTTCCGCGGCGAGATCGGCGACATGCTCGAGGTCGATATGGCCACCATGATCGTAAAATCGCGAGAAGAAGTCGACCACATTGCCCACCTCAAAAGGGTATTCTACACGGCAAGGAGATGTAAGATGAGGTTCAACTCGGAGAAATGCACCTTCAATGTCCGAGCAGGAAAGATCCTCGATTTCTACCTCACAGAACGAGGAATCAAGGTGAACCCCGACAAGTGCAGGGCATTTTCCGAGTTCCTGACACCGAACTCAAAGAAATCGATACAATCGCTAAATAGGATGCTCACCTCGTTGTCCCACTTCGTGGCCAAATCGGCGCAACACGCACTTCTATTTTTCAAACTCCTACTCAAGGAGGCCACGTTCGAGTGGACCGAGGAGTTCGAACAGGTGCTCCTCCACCTTAAACAAGTCCTCTCGCCACCAGAAGATGGGGAGACATTGTACCTGTACCTCGCCGTCACGAGCGAGGCAGTCAGTGCGACTCTAATCAGGGAAACCCCCGCGGGCAGAAGCCGAGTTACTTCACCAGTAAAGCCCTCCAAGGCCCCGAATCAGATACCAACAGATTGAAAAGGTCGCTCTGGCCCTCGTCAGCGCGGCCAGAAGACTGCGACACTACTTCTTGGCCCACATGATAGTGGTGAGGACGGACCAACCCGTGAGACAGCTCCTCGGCCGACCCGACATGGCGGGTAGGATGCTTAAATGGTCGCTCAAACTCTCTGAGTTTAACCTCAGGGTATGAAGGCCCTGAAGGCTCAAGTACTATCCGACTTCATCACGGAGATGACCATCCCGGAACCTTCGGCCGACGGATCCCAAAAATGGACGATCTACGTCGACGGGGTGTCCAGTTCGACGGGGAACAGAGCAGGCATCATCTTAGAGAACGAGGGAGGCATCTTGATCAAGGTCTCCCTCACGTTGTCCTTCCCGACATCAAACAACCAGGCCGAATACAGGGCTTTCTTCGCCGGGCTACGCCAAGCTGAGGACCTCGACGCCAAAGAAGTAAAAATATTCACCGACTCCCAGCTCGTGGCCTCTCAGGAGCGGGGAGAGTACCAAGCCAAGAATGACAACCTCATCGAATACCTGGCCTTGGTAAAAGGGGGGATGAAAAAATTAGTCTTGGCGGAAGTAAGTAACGTCTCGCGCGAACACAATACTCGGGCAGACGTCCTATCAAAGTTGGCGAGCACGATGAAAAAAGACGGGAACAAATTCGTCATTCAAGAGGTACTTTCGCGTCCGAGCATTGAGAAATCCACCTCGACCACCAATGTGAATGCCATTGGAGACAACTACTGCTAGATGACCCTAGTATACGAATACCTCAGCACGTGGAAACTACCCAACAACCCAAGGTTGTCGGCATAGTCAGGCGGCGTGCCTGCTCGTATACTATTGTCGAGGACAAGTTATACCGACGGGCCTCCTCGATCCCCCTCCTCAGGTGCGTCAAGGAGTTTAAGGTCTCTGGCATACTCCAGGAGATCCACAAAGGGATCAATACGCAACACCTTGGCGGACGGTCCCTAGCTCGTAAAGCATTGCGAGCAGGGTACTACTGGCCCACCATGCAGCAAGACGCCAAGGTGCACATCAAGAAATGTGACAAATGCCAACAACACGGGGACATGCACTTAGCCCCGCCCAGTGAGCTCAAAACACTCTCATCCCCGTGGCCATTTTCCTGGTGGGGATGGACATCCTCGGGCCCTTCACCATAGGATCGTACCAAAACAAGTATTTGATTGTTGGCGTCGACTACTTCACTAAGTGGATAGAGGCCGAAGCCTTGGCCAAAATCACGGCCCACAACATACTATATTTCTACAAGAGGAATATACTTTCCCGGTTCGGCGTACCCCAAGCAATCGTCACCGACAACGAGACACAGTTCACCGACAAGAACTTCCAGGACTTTGTTACCAAGCTGGGCATGAAGCAACACTTCACGTCGGTCGAGCACCCACAAACGAAAGGGTAGGCCGAAGCCGCGAATAGGGTAAATCCTGCGAGGGGATGAAACGAAGACTGGGCGAAGCCAAGAAAAGGTGTGTCGAGGAACTGTATAACGTGCTCTGGGGCTACAAAACGACCCCACACCCGACCATCAAGGAGACCTCATTCTGACTGACCTATGGAACCGTGGTAGTAATTTCGGTAGAAATAAGGGAACCCTCAAGGAGGACCGAGTCTCCCCTCGACGAGGAGGTGAACGATGAGGCCCTAAGGGAGGAGATCAACCTGGTTGAAGAGATACGGTCAGGGGCATCCCCCCGCGAAGCCTCGCTCAAGCAAAAGATAACTTTGCGGCATGACAGCAAAGTCATCAAACGCGAATTTCAGGTGGGCACCCTAGTCCTGCGAAGGAACCAGAAAGATTCGTGCGAAGGCAAGCTCGCCGCGAACTGGGAAGGCACCTATTGGGTCCGCGCGAAAACCGGGAGCCTACTACCTCAAAAACCTGCACAGGGAGGAACTTGCTCGACCATGGAACGCAAAAAAACTTAAATAGTACTACAGTTAAACACTGCCCGCGACCTATTCGTGTCACGACCACAGGAGCGCACTAAGGTACAAGCACGAATCCTAAACCCGGGACAAGTAGACAAGGGTCGCTCTTGTGTGTGCGCGCAGATTCTTGATTTGACAGAGACACCTCTACAGAGCTGCATCGTCGCCGTACCAACCAGGCAGAACGCCTAGCTCGCGATGGGAAGTTCACGCCTCAGAGCTAAGGCCTCGATCGAGCTCTTAGCATCGCCGAAGGTCGGAATCCGACTCCGACCACTCGACCAGTTCCTTACACTGTTGAGGTAAAATTAACGTCGAGTAAAGGCCCCAAATACTTAAATAAAAACATGCAAATATAAAGTACGACATACGAACATCACACACCAAAACATATCAAAACAGAAATGCATTAAAGCGGGCAAAGCCCATTGTCAAAATATTACAAACCCATGGCGCGCAGGCCGGGCGAAGTCAGTTTACAAAATTATGGCGCGTAGGCCGAACAAAACAACTAAACTAAAATCAAACTTCGGTCTCCTCCTCAAGCCTAGGTCCCCCATCACCAACAACCTCGACGGATTCCTCAGGGCCGACCACCCTCTCATCAACCACTTGGTAGAAGGGACCAATCCCCTCGAGGACAAACTGAGCCCCTGGATTCACGATTTGGACCTGAGTCAAAGCGTTGTTGAAACCCACTTTGATGACTTCCAGAAAATATTGCTCAAGCTCCTTGACCCAGGCAACCAGGGCACCACGGTCCGCGAGGGCCATCTTCTCCTCTGTCTCATCCTCGGTAGGCCTAGAGGCAGCTTCCAACTCAGCGACCTTTTTCTGAAAGTGATCCCGCTCCTCCTTGGTTTTCTTCAGCTCTTCAGTCGTCTCATTCAAATCATGGAGGACGCGCACGTGATTTTCGCACCTCATTTAAGCCTCTTGCAGGTCACTCTCAACTTTGTTTTTCTCCGCCTCGAGGATGACGTTCTCGTCCCGCAGCTTCTTCAGCTCTGAGGTCGGGCTGGTTTCGTCGTTAAGGACCAAGGTCGTCTCAAATATCCTCATTACGACGACCATGTCTTCTGTCAACGCCTTCCTTCTCAATGCCCTCTCGACCCCCATGATCACCTTGGCCTCATCCTCAGCCACAATCGGGGAGTTGGCCCCAGAAAATAAATCCTGTTAGAGGTGACAGAGGGCCTGCACGAATTTCTCCACAGGCACATTCTCCTCGAGGTCGACGAGTATGGGCGCCTCGGTATGTGGCCTCTTAGAAGGAGTCTCATGCGAATGAGGAGACTGACTACATTGAGGGGAGGGGGAGTCGTTGGCCCTATCACCAGGCTTCGGCATCTGTTGGACCTGAGCGACTCTGCCCTTGCTGGCTTTCTTCGCGCCCTTGGTGGCCACCAACTTTATGATGTGCTCGTGCACGTTCGACATATGGCCTGCGACAGTAAACAGAAAATAAGTCAGTACAAAAAAGGGAAAAGGGGCAGACACACGAGCAAATCAAAGGATTACTACCAATGAACCTCAAGGCTTCTTCGCGGGACTCACGCTCGAGGAGAGCCTTAGTGTTAATAAATCGTTTCTCTTGACGAACTTCCCCGCGAGCGTCGACGACGAAACTCTCATCCATGCTAACACACTTAGCAGGGGTAAAGGCGGAGACAGTGTCGACCATCTTTTTGTATGACTTCTGGTCTTCAGCGTTCAGGTCGCCATGCTTAATGATGTAGCTTTATGTGTTCCTCTTGAAGTATGCCTCCTCTCACTCGAGGGGACACTTAGACACTAACTTCTCCTCACCTGCCTCGTCGGTCACACGATTGTATAGGGAGTCTACGGCCATGTGCGTAATGGGCTTGACGACGTATAACCTATCTTTGAAGGTGCGGCAGAATCCAGATACCCCCGAAACAGCTTCCTCGGCTGCTTTAGAGACACCCAGTTGTGCCGACCATCAATAAAAAACCGTTGTAGATGGAATGTGCGGAAGAACAAGGGAAGGGTAGCCCCAATACCGAGATAGTCGCACACCAGCTCGAACGCCCGAACGAATGCTAGTGAGTTGGGGTGAAGCTGTGAGGGTGCCAGACACAACCAGTGAAACACCCCCCTTTGAAAGTCGCTGAAGGGGAGACAGATTCCCACATCCCGAAACGCGAACTCATACACGGGGAATCTCATCCCCCTGAATCTCGAGCAGATACAATGTTGTTCTTTGGGCTTGTACACCACCCAGTTCGGAGGGGAGCCCACGACAAGATTCTCGAATGTCGCAAAGGCATCTGAATCGTCGATGACGAAGTGCGATCCAACACTAAGAGGCTCATCCTCGGGCCAGTCTTCAGGCATGCAGGGTCGCTCAGCTCTATCTTGCTGAATCAGAGGGTCGAGTTCGGGCTCGTCGTCGATGTAAATGACGCCCTTGAGTCTCACGACCATTTTACCTGAAAAGCAGAGGAAAATGGTGAATCTGACTTCCGAGATCAAATCCATCATTCCATCGCAAATCAAGTGAAAGGGCGAAAAGAGTGATGAGGAACCCCAGATAAATTCTCCCCGACACAGATCAACAAGCCTCTCCTCGACTGAGCCTCATCCACAGAGAGACTCTTGTCGACACAAGGCGGTAAGTCTCCTCGCGCGAGAAGACTCTGGTAAACACAGGATAATCCCTTGACAGAGACCTCCTCGTGATGGTTGCACGCCTGCAGGGAGCGAGGCACCCCGGGAGTTCCATCGCTGGTCCCCGAGCCCTTCTTCAGCTCCCCGGGACCTTCCTCACTTTTCCTCGAGACATTCATCAGAAACTTCATAAAGTTTCATGTATTCTCATGAAATTTCCGACGACCTGGCCAGAAACTTCACGAGCTCTTCCAGAAAACTCATAGTTCCACCAGGAACTTCATGAAGGTCGTCGAAAAGTTCATGCGTCCACCCTAAAATCCTACGTACTACCCAGAAAATCAACAATGAATGCATAAGTTTGGAGGAAGGAAAAGAAAACTTACTTGGTGAAGGAAAATCTGGACGACGGAGAGCGACAGATGATGACGGCGACAGTGATGGTGGAAGCAATGTGAGAACTTGGATGGACTGAGAAAGAGCTCTGAGAAGAATGAAGGGGAAAACGCAAAAATGAAACAAGCTTCCCCCCATTTATATTCCTAGCACGGAAAACGAGACAGCTCTAGGCACTCAAGTGCCCCTACGCGTAGCCGCCCTAGGCATTAATCACGCATGACACATGGCACTAAAAGACACCACAGGCGTCCTCTCAGCTTCCCCTCGTGCCCGTAGATCGAGCATACTCGCACCTTTCCATCTCCCCCACAAAGTCGGGAAGGACACCAGATGGGGACACCTCCACGCGAGCATCTCCTATTACTGTCGGACATAATGACCTTGTCGAAGCAGCTTTTACTCTCGTCCACGCACCTTTCCCCCGCGGGCTCCTCGCCTCGAAAACGCGTGACACCCGCAGGCAACCTTTACTATTTTCCTCGACATCAGAATAGACTCTTAAGTCATCACTTCTCCACTTTAGAGCAACGACTTGAGGGGCTCCTGTTCTGGACTGGGTCCAAGGCTGGCCCATCGTCAAGCACGACCCAACCCAAGTCCTCGTCAAGGAGGGCCCAATCAAGGTTCAGCCCATCTGCACGCACGGGGAGCCCTCACACGCCTCCCCCACAGACTCCACGTGCCCCACACGCGGGGACACGTCCTCAGGCAACTACCCACTTCCTGAAGAACTGGTCAGCCCACCTTCCGAAGATCACAGGGCAGTTGTTCCAGGGAGAAGACCACGTTCTGGTCTTCCCTACGCCACGTAGGCCCTGGAAGTTATCTGCATTGGGCCTAGTGATCCAACCCAATGCAGATGACTGTTGTCCCAACGCTGGGGGCACATTATAAATACCTTCTTTCACTAGAGGGTCAGGTATTCTGAATTCCATTCTCTTTACACCTTTTCTGTACTTGCGCCTTCTACTCCGTCTCTTACTTTAGCATCAGAGTACTTTGCAGGTACACCCCCCACCTCTTCACCCCCACTGGAGAATAATGGAGTTCACGACGTGTTATTGGCAGCTGATCCCTTTCTGATCAGGTACGATCAAATATAATGTTTGATAAAATACATGTGAAGCCTAATGTGGCAAGTCAATGTAAATGTGTGGTAAATTGTGAAGCCTTAATTTGGAAAATCAAAGTGAATGTGTGGTAAACCTTGTGGAAACCCTAATGTAGTAATCAAGGTTAATGTGTTTCAAAAGGGTATGTCTATGATTATACCACCCTTTGTTGTTATTATCCCATGTATTTTGTAGAATGTATTCTCACCCCTCTATTTCAATGTTTCTCCAATGTGATTATATATGCAGAGTATTCTTAGATTAAGACTGGGGAGTAGTTTTATTGCAGTACTTTATAGGAGTTGGTGCAGATGACCACTTTAATTGTTTCCTTCATGTTTATGTTTATTGAGCTGTTAAGTCATATAGTTAATTTATTTTTTAATAAGGCTCTGATATTGTGACATTGGGGTCGAGATTTATATTATTCAAATCATTATGTTTGATGTTATGTTTTAATCAAGTACTCATTTATGAGAAGGTTTATGTTATTTATATTAATGTGATGCTCCATTTGATTACATGAAATATTTATTTCGTAATTCATGTTTTATATTTTTAAAAATAAAAGTAAAATTTTATGGGGATTTAGGGTGTCACAATCATAGCCCGGGAGGGGTTTTCGGGTTATCTCGTGCAGACTCTGGCTTTGGCAGAAATTGTTGTACTTGCCAGATGACCTGAGACCGTAGTTTATACAACATTATTGTTCTTCGAGTGACTATATTTCTTGATGTCCCGCCCCGGGATCATATGGAAGAGGTAGTTTACTAAAAGGTCGTCACCTAACTACTAATTGGCTAATAATTAACCTAAGAGATAAGAAAAAGATGTAGCGGGGAAGACTTACTCCATCACAACCTAATGGACATGGTCTGATGTCGGTTGGAGATCTTTTGGTACCGATAGTAGACGTTTTGGTACCGTATTTGCGTCAATCATTATCTATGAACCCGTCGTATCTTTGACGTTGCCCAGACAAGTAGAACATCAACGACGGGAGATAAAAGCGATGTTAGATTGAAAGATGGACCATGAACCATCAACATGATCTTCGAGGAAATTGTATTCACTTTCCAGTGCTTCCAGTATGGATATGGATTTGGATCTAGGATCCTTTCTTCTTCTTCGCGGAGTTTCCAAGGGAAATCAAATATCTTGAGATATGGTAGATTATCATTGAAACGATAATCGGCTGGATCGAATACAAAAGATTTATGCATTCGATTCTGAATGCTATCGACTCTGTGATTTAAGGAGGTTACAAACATGTAAATCAGATATTGGATTTGAAATTATGGAAATCAGAAGTCGATTCACATAGACGGTGCCACTGTTCCATTTAAAAACTAGAAATGGAGGCAATTGGTGAATTGGACATCTTGAATAGGTGGTGTTGATCTCCATGACGGTGGTGCGAGGTGAATCTGCATGGTGAACACTCCAACACCCAAGTTAGTTCAAGGTTCAAGGTGAATCTAGTGAAAAATAGATATTAGAAAGTGTACATTGTTTCTTGTGAGTACTTACTTTATACCTTGGGCCGAGTGAATCGAATTTGAAGCGAACTGGGTCTTGGCTATTTGGGTATTTGGCCGACCCAGAACAAATATGAAGCTAAATTTCATATACGCTCACATCTTAATAAAATTAATATTTCAAACATCTATTACAAACTTAATACAACAAGATCAATATTTCAACCTTCATTTAAGAACAATTTGAATAAATTAAAAAATTACAATAAATTAAGTTAAACCAATTCAAACCAAAATTAAAATAATAGAACATAATATCTAAAATAAAATTTAAAATAATTTAAAATATCTAAATTAAATAGGATAGAATTACCCAAAATAAACAAAATAATATATTTAATTGAACAACAACAACAACAAGCGAATGTGAGTTAAACAATGATCAATAAGTCATAATTGAACCATGGTAAATAATATTTAGTTGAAATACGATCAATATTGAGTTGGACGATGTGAGTATGTTTGAAAGGATCGGCGTGATGATAATGGACCGTGTCAGAAAGAAAAAATTATAACTAACTCATAAAACTTAGAAGTTTGTGTGGTTGTAGAAAAAATAATTTTTTTAATCTGTGAATGAGAAATGTTTTAAATTTTGATATTGACATGTAAACTTAAAAAAAATTAAAATGGTTAATTCGATGAATTTTTTAAATCAGACAATTTTACAAAATCGGCTTTGATTCTTTAGTTTGAACGGTTAAACATGATTTTTTCTATTTTACTCCGATTTTGACCTACTAGTGGTTTTGCAAGCCTGGCCAGACTGGATTGGCTCCGGTTCCCGATCCAACCGGTTGAATCAACCGATTTGGTTTGGTTTTTAAAACATTGGTCGATCCCTTTAAATAGGAGATGGAAGTTAAGGGTAATCAAGGATCTCCTAGGTTTTCCAATTCGGCATCCCAAAGTTGAGTTATGATTGCTAACATTAGATGCCTCATACACTTCTCTCTCTAACAGGCATTTTAAGATTTCCAACTAACGTATGACTCATAGTTTTGACACTTGGATATGTGTCAAGACTCACCTGTGTACGGAAAGCCCGCTCATCGCCTGAGGGACTCAATTGATGTCTTGCTTGAGGGACTTAACTAGTGTCTCGTTTGACGGATTCCACTAACGCTTTGCATAAAGAGTTCAACTTCAAAATGTATCACTTATGATTCCCCTAGAATATCTGAATAAGAATAGGAAACTAAACCACTTTTCCCTTTCCTAATCCCTCGTGCTTGAGCGACTTTGTATCAGTATATTTGTGTCAAGGTCTTTAGAGGTGACACAGGGGTACTCAATCACCAATTTATCAGATCAATAACATATTTATTAGATGTGTCATCCATTTATTGGATATCTCACATTCCTCTAGGATAAGTCGCCCAACATGAGAGTTGGTAAGTGACACGTCATCATTCTGTAACATAACAAAAGAAGTCATATCCTCTAAATATCAGAAAACATTGTTATTTCCAAGGAAGTCTTGGATCCAGACCCAATGCGACTATAAACATCCCAACATCATGGGTTCATAATGATCAATTGAACTCAAATACGAAAATACACACATATAGAGTTACTCATCCCCTACGTGAGCTATCTCTCAACTTTATAACAAACCTTAAAGCTTCTAAAACCCTTTAATCGTTTGGGGTTATCACACATTTGTACTTTCAGCAAGAACAAGACATATGCAAAAAATTATTGTGTTATTACATATTTACGCATCAAAATTTGAGAAAGAAAAAGGGAAATGTCATATCCTACATAATTGACATTGAAGATCGTTGAAAAACATATAATAAACACTTACCATCAATGACTTTAAGAAGTATATTTTAACCCATCTCATTTAATTTTAATAATGTTCTAATTCATGCATCTATAATCAAAGTTTATTATTCACAATATATAAATTAGGTTTCATGATGTAAGATAAATTTCTTACCTGTATTATCAGATCCTTAATTGTTTATTTAAATTAATCGGATAACACAATCATAATGTATGACAAAAAAAGACAATGAAATAAAAAATATATATTAGAATGTGAACACTTAATAAAAAGACAAAAATTACTTTTAAAATAAAATTAATATAGACGTTAATGTAAACACCCAATTAAAATATTAGATGAACGGATTATTTTAAATAAAAAAATTATTTATTCTATCTCAAACTAGCATTCTGATGGACACTCACGTGTCAGTTTATCCGTTTTCTTTAATAATGATTTGTATAAAATATAAAACAGAAATCTTATTATATTTTAGTTTAATTATAATTTTATTTTTAATTATTTATAAAATAGTTAAAGATAATGATATGAAAAATAATAAATCGTCGTATAACCATAGTTGTAGGAAAGAGAAATTAAGATTTAAAAAAAACTAAAAAAATATATTTGAAAAAAGAGATTAATTATTATGCACTGACAGTGTAAAAAGTTTTACACTGTCAATACATCACCATCATCCGTTTGGATTACTTTACAGATTATTAAATTAAAAGTCAAATTTCTCTTTACATCCAACGGTTATAATTAACTGACAGTGTAAAATCCTTTTACACTGTCAGTACATTTCAATTAAATCCTTGAAAAAAAAAGTACGTTTTACTTTTATATATTAGTATAAATTTAGTTTTAATTTTATTTAAATTTATAAAATAGTTAAAGATAATAATATAAAAAATAAGAAATTGAAATTAAGATTTAAAAAAAAACTATAAATGGTATATTTTGAAAAATAAAAGGTTATAGAAATATAGATATAGATTATAAAATAACAATAAAATCATATTTTATATAAAAAAATTGAAACATCATAATTTGAAATATAATTTTTAAATTTTTTATAAAATCAAATTAGCCTTACTAGTTACTACTTCACCTTCTTTTCTATTTTAAAAATAATTCAACGACTAATACTACAAAGGATTAAGAATAATTTAATCATTTTATTATATCTCACATACTAAAATCGGGAGAAAAATAATCATTAATCTTCCCGCTGGTTCATTTAAAAAACCAAATCCCCTTTTCACTTTGAATGCTTTTCGCGCCGGTATGAAAGAGCCGTCGTTTTCCACCGCCTCGCCTCCACCGGAGTTAGAAGGCGGATGCTTACGTCACGACGGCGATTGTTACGACATCCACGACGACGGCGCTTCGCTCGATGTCTTTTTACTGGATGACGAGGGCTTTCCGTCACAAGTCCCACCGGAAGACGCTTCGCCAAACGAATCTGAGAAAAGCAGTTTCGCCGCCGATTTCTATCGCTCCGGATCCGATTGCTCGTCGCTGTTGTCGCCAGATGTTTACCGACACAGGGACCTCACGCTCACGCCGGATTCGTTGTCTTCCGGGAAAAAACTGAAGCAGGCCAATCTGTTTCAGATTTGGGGATTCAAAAGAAATGTTGCAGTTGGTTCTGTTGAAGTTGAATCCAAACAACGTGGTTATTGTGGTGACTTGGGTGGGGGCAGTGTTTCATCTGAGAAGAAGATTGTTACACCTGGAAGTTGGGGTTCGATTTTGAGTGGCAAAGGGAAAGTGGTTGAGAAATCAAATTCTTCTAGTAAGAGAAAGAGTTTTCATGGAGAGAATAGGGTTACACGTTCGTGTCCCTTTTATAAGAAAATGCCAGGTGAAATGGAATTTCTTCTATTTTATTGATAGTTTGATACAATTTTGTTACTTTTTTAGGTTAAAAGCAGTTCCAAGTCATATCAATGTTTTTGAAAAGCCTTTCTTTATTATGTTATCATAATGTGTAATCTGATGCTCTACATACACTACAATGGGAAATCTGGTCCAAAATACAAACCTATAACCTATGAATAATGGTTAGACATCAGACACGATATTGATACTAACATGTAGACACCGATAAAATAATTAGAATATGAAAGTGATTTAATGTTGCTACATGTGTCAGTGTCGTAGAAATGGGCGCTCAGGCATGGCTTCATCCTGAAGTGTCAATGTTACATAACTTAAAGCTGAGTTAAATCTTGAGTGGCTGGTTTTAGACTAGACGACTGTGTGAGTGCAGAAAATCCAAAGAACAGATTGAGATGGAAAATCAGTTTGCCAATATTTACATGTTGATATGTTTTTTTGGTTTGTTATAAGAAAAAACTGTATAGTTTCTGAAGTTTAGTCTATTTGCCAATGCAGGAACAAACTTCACAGTTGATGCTTTTCGTTATGGATGCGTTGAGGAGTGCTCAGCGTACTTTCTTAGTCATTTCCATGCTGATCACTATGGCGGTCTTAGCAAGAAATGGTCACATGGTCCTATTTATTGCTCTCCTCTCACTGGACGGCTAGTTAAAATGTGTCTCTATGTAAATCCTTCGTAAAAACTCAGAAACTCTTCTATCTTTTATGCCTTCTGTTTAGATCACTCACTTACACGAACAGAAAAATCAAAGTGCACTTGATCATGACTTTGTCTTTTCCATTTCAATGAAGTGATTAGCTTTTATACTATTTGTTTATACAGGTACATATGCCCTTTGGAATTTGACACAGAATATGTGATTGATGGTATCAAAGTGACTTTGATAGATGCTAACCATTGCCCTGGTGCAGCTTTGATTCACTTTGAGCTCCCAAATGGACAATGTTATTTGCATACCGGGGACTTTAGAGCTTGTAAACTGATGCAGGACTACCATCTTTTTGTAAATAAACGTGTGAATGTACTATATTTAGATACTACGTATTGCAACCCAAAGTACAAGTAAGACACTGATCATGTTAAAAATTTGAATAGATTTGTCATCTGGTTATAATATATTTGGCTCTTTAAACATAAATTGATGGTTCTAGTAATAAATTTTTTCTTCAGGTTTCCTTTCAAAGAAGATGTACTAAACTATGTTGTCAAAATTACAAAGAACCACCTCAAAATGCATCCCAGAACTTTAGTGGTTGTTGGGGCATACAGTATTGGCAAAGAATGTGTATATCTTGCAATTTCTAAGGCACTTGGGGTAAGTGATTTTTTTTCTCTAGAAAAACTTCCGTGTTAAGAATTATCAAGGTACCTCTTCATGGAATGTACGTTGTTTTTGCACCCAAATTATACATGGCATTAGGTTGTGTTCTCCTAGACTGTTTGATTCATTAATACATATCTGTGGCTCTTACCCGATTCAGGTAAAAATATATGCAAATGCTTCAAGAAGAAGGATTTTGCTAGCTTATGATTGCCCTGACTATTCAGATAGGCTCTGTACAAATGGAAATAACACCCTTCTCCATGTTATTCCCATGTCGTCTCTGAGAATTGAGGTTAAAATTTGTGCCTTTGCATTTTTATCAAAAAGTTTGTTTTTCTTATAATACTATTCTGTTATCTCATAATTCACCATCCATATTTTTCTCATTACATTAGACTTTGAAGGAATATTTGAAAACCTACAAGGAACAATTCACATCAGTATTAGCATTTCGTCCAACAGGTATGTTACCAGTAATTTTAATGAAAATGATTTATTGATCATCTTTGTATATTTTAAAGTATTCTATAGAGAAGCTATTTGTGCTGATAGAGTAGTTCTAGTTTTGATGCTATATCTAATGTATTTTCAGGTTGGACTTTTAGTGAGAAGATAGGCAATGATTTGGAACTAATTAAACCTGTTTCCAAAGGAAATATAACGATATATGGTAAGATTAGCTGCAGTTCAACTGCCACACTTGATATAAAATTTGAACTTAGGTTTAGCGCTTAGTTATTTATCAATAATGAATATAACTGAAATGCTTAGTAGGTCATGTTTCTAACCGAAAAAAGCTTTTCTTCTGTTTATTTGCTGCTGGTCATTCAATACTTATTTATCGAGCTATCAGACTACTAGTATTTCTTCTAACACCCTTTTCTCCCTTCTTATAGGAGTTCCCTACAGTGAGCATTCCAGCTTCACAGAACTGCGAGATTTTGTTCAGGTCCGTAACTGAACATGATTATTACTTTTTTTTAATACACTTATGATAACTTTTTTTATGGTAGCTGTATAGTTGCATTATTTTCTGTCTTGTTGTATTTTAAGCGAATTTATCTATATCTTTCAACAGTTTTTGAAGCCTGACAAGATAATTCCTACTGTGAATGTTGGCAATGCTGCTAATCGAGAAAAGATGCAATCTTACTTTCGAGACTGGTTGAAGGGATAAAGTCCTCGTTCTTTAAAAAGATCGAGTTTATGATATGAGATTTTCTCTTATAAACCAATTTGTGGAGACTTCACCTTTAATGCTGCTTGAAGGGGATACTGTCAAGAAATCCTCTTCCCCTAACTGTTATGGTTGCATGCTTCATCTAATGGTGGTGGTTTTCCTAAACTTTTTTGGTTGAACTTCATCATTCTTCCCAATTGTCATCTCTGCTAAAAGTCTCCTTGGAAGATTCTACTCTGCAGGATATGCAACAACTTTTTTGGTTGAACTTCATCATTCTTCCTTAGAATTTCTTGGAATTTACAACATGATTCCAATTATTTAATCCTAAAGGAGGCTCAGATAGTAAATGTAGGAGTTGTATTATGTAGAATCTTGTTATATTTATGGCAGCTTTGGTTAAAGTTATTGAGAAATCTACCATTAACATGTATACTTTTTTTCTCTATATACAATACTAAGCCTTCAATTACTACAAAAAGAGAAAACGAATCAATATTCCTGCTTAGAAATTTTATGACTATTACAAGTGCAAAACATATAACTTGGATGTTAAGGAAGATTAACATTGAGAAATGTGGTTAGGTTTATTTCATCTCTAAAAAAATCGAATTATAAGATGAAGATTGCTCTTACTTATAAGAATATGTTCATGTTATATATTATGTGATGTGAGACTCTTAATATATCCCTTACGCCTAGGATTGGACATCTGAAGTGTAAAAATAAATGGCGGGTGGTTTGATATAGTAGGTAGCGCATTGAATCTTAAAAGAGACTGTAATGCCCTGTATAATATATACCTAGAATAATACAATACAAGCATTTTATTTGGTACTGACACCATCATAAGTGCCTAATGGCGTAATTCACATACTTGACCATTCTAAAACATAATACAACTATGGTACAAGCTATGGAAATTAGCCAAAAATAAAATAAAACTAAGATCGATATACAATATTCCTCATTGTACAAGAACAATAAAATACACAGCGGATAAGCTTAACTAAGCTTCTCTTGAAACATCCCAGCATCGCTCCACTTTTAAATCAAACCTGCAGACCACACCTGAAATATAGCAACTATAGTGGGGTGAGATACATCAAATCTCAGTGAGTTCCCTATCCTATAGATCCTCTCGGCTGTACAAGGTTCTATCAATCCTAACTCAAGTCAAGGGGAAGGGAAAATGACTTTGAGTACACAATCTCACACTATATGGAATCATGTCATGAGTTTATCAACTCAAAATATCACTAATCGATAACCATGCCAAGACACCCCCTTTTCCCGTCCTCTTCTACGTCTAGAAGTCGACACGGGTCATGGATCCTTGCAACCTACTTGACATACGAATGGATTCGGGTTCTACGGGCCTTTTACCGTTATGAACCGTCACTTTACACGGGCCTTATACCGTCAGAAGCATTCACCCAATGAGCGCCATTCGTACAGTACGGGGAATCAAACCTGCCAAGTAGTCATGCATATGTTTCAGAGGAGCCCGAGACCCATGAAACGCAACTCAAGATAACCGGTTACGATTACGTGATCTCACACACAAACGGGATTGTATTCGACAATCACAAGGCCATAATGCCTTATCACAACCACAAAGGGTTCACACACATGTTCCATACTAGTGTCTCACTCTCCTCTAGACCATTACTCGGCAAGGATGCACATCTATATCGAATGCACGAGCATCGCCATCTAGATTATTCATCAATTTCTAATTACAACCTAGAATCACATCAGTATGTTTCGGGGTAAGTTTTCTCACTCTTCCTAATTCATTTTAACATGCATAAACTCTCACAATCAGGCTAAACAATAGTAAGATAAGCAAGACATACCATAATTTCATAATAGAACAATATACAACAATTAAAACATAATATACCACTTTTGGAACTTCTCCGATTATTTAATCGGGCAGTAAAATTAACATTTTTCACCTCCATTGCATAGAATATTTTCTTAGCTTCACGTCGATATAAAGAACTCTTAAATCGGATAAACGATTAAAAAGTTATGGATTTTTGAAGAAAAGAAAATTATTGAGTTACAGCAAAATTCGCCTGGCCACTTCAGAATTCGCCTGGCCAAACACCATTCGCCAGCACTTCGCCTGGCCAATCACCATTCGCCAGCACTTCGCCTGGCCAATCACCATTCGCCAGCACTTCGCCTGGCGAATCTAGTGGCGAATCCCCAATTTCAGAAAAATCAAAAGTTCCAGTAACTAACACATTCTGTCTCTTCAAATCCGCCTGGCGAATCTGAAATCCGCCAGCACTTCGCCTGACGAGACAGTGGCGAGACCCAATTCGTCTGGCCACTTGAAAATTCGCCTGGTCACTTGCACCAGAACCAGAATTTTCCTCCTGCGGGTTTCATGGTTCCAAACCCCAAAATACCACTTTTCCAAACCAAAAACATTTCCAAACAATCAAAACCAATAACAACAATGTCCACAAGCATATTAAGATTATACTACGCAAATTATATCGATTTTTAACCGTTGGATTGTCGATTTTTGCATAAAACCCATTTTTCCCAAAAACCCAACCTAACTCTAAACTCAAGAAAAATCTACACTTAAAGCATCTATCTAGAACCCACCTGTTAAACGGAGAGGAGTTTGAAGAAGATGGTGATGATGATCCATGGGTTTTTCTTCTTTTCTCCATTTTCCTCTTCTTCTTCTCTTCCCACTTTTCCTCTTTCCTTTTCTTCTTCTTCCTCTTACTATCTTCTTTCTTTCTCTTTCTTAATATATATATATAAATCCAATAGAGTAAAAATATCTCCAATCGATATTTTGTCATTCCAACCCAATTGATCAATTATTAGAGTTAACTTAAAATACTCCCTTAAGCTAATAAATATCACTCTGTCCTTTTTAATAAAAATAATTGATCTCTTCTGATATTCAATGGAGCACTTAATTAATACGGGGTATTACACTCTCCCCCCCTTAAATTGAAATTCGCCCCCGAATTTCCTTCGTACAACAATAACCACTACTTGCATCATTGTCTTAGTTCCACACTTACTCCACTTCCGTTAACCTCTCGGTTCAATTCTGACGTATACCAATTCTAACTTGGTTTCATAGACCAAAATTCTTATTTTCACAACTTAACAACTTCACGTCCTTAACCCTATTCTTGTTCTAATATCGAGTTAACTTCCAACTTTGCTTCCCCCAATTCATCTGTTGTTTCTTACTAACACACTTGATCGCATTTTACCACGGAAAGAAGGTACCATTCTACATTCCTCTACTGAGTCACAACCCAAACCGTAATACCTTATCTTGATTCAGGATAACAAACACTCAACAAACCCTTATGAGGTAATTCGGTAATTCTTTTCCTTCACGTAATTACCGACATATATCCTTTCATAAATCCTTTAACATTAGAACCACTTCATATCTAGTCGAACAACTTCTTTACCAGTTCCAGTTGGTCTGATACTACACATTGAAATCATTAAATCCGATACTTCCTTTCTTTCGGATCACACCTGTTGTACCCCAAATTTTACCCCCTTAGATGTCATAACATTTTGCACTTGACATTTAGATTCAATCATCTAGGCATTGTTAACTAACTCACTTCTTGCAAGTGTGTTTCTCTTATTGAAAAAAATCAGGGTTTCTATCTGAGGGATCACTAAAGAATTTTTACCTGTAAAGTCAAGAATCGCTTGGTCCATCAACCATTGAGCTTACCTACATTCATGAGGTCTCACTCAACAAGAATCCAAGGGCTTTGGGCCCTCAACAAGGGAAGTTTAGGCCTCAGCCTCACTGTGCCTCCAAGTTAGGGTTTCTGTGACACTTATCAGTCAATGGCTTTGATCTTCATCAAGATGGACTCCCAAACCCTAGTTCTTGATCCTATTGGTTTATCAACATCCTCAAGAGTCTCCTAAGGCCTTTAGATGAGAAAGAAGAAGCAAGATTACAAGATACAATCTCAGTGCATTCACAAGCAAAATTAGGGTTTGACAGAAACCCTAATTTTTGGGGATTTTTGGTTCAGATGGAGAATTAATGTTTCTAATCATCAAAGAATGTCTCATGAAGTATTCCAAGCATCCACATCAAGTTTCATGAGGTTTCTTGCAAGAGAAGTAGGGTTTTGACCAAGAAAAGTATCATTTGTGAGATTTTTCCCTAATAGCATAATTTGGAAAGACCATAACTCCTAAACTACACATCCAATTGGAATGATTCAAAGCTCATTAGGAAGCTCTCTTCAAGGTCTTCAATTGTTTCAATATGACTTTTCTCCTAAAAATGCTTGGATTTTGAGTTATGGAGCTTATAAGCCAAATTGACCAAATGACTTAGTAAAATTCTTCATGTTTTCCCTTCATGAACAGCCAACTTCAACCCTATTTTTCACCAAGCTACATTAAGATTCAGAACTCGAGTCCCACATGAATATTGTAGAGGGCATCAAGGGCTTTCTAAAGAGTACAAAAACTTCCCCATCCATGGAGTAAGCTGGGAGTTTCGAATGGTTGAAGTTTAGGGTTCATTTCATGATTTTCAAGTTTCCAACTTGTGTGAAATGGTACATAACTCTTCTAATCCCCAATTAACTCATTTTTCTGAAGTTTAGTAGCAAGGTTAACATATTTTGAACCTCTCCCACGAAAATGCAAAGTTGCAAACATCAAATATATTAGTTTATGTCAAGTGTGCAAGTGGTTTTCAATGGAGAGAGAAACTTTTCCAACAAATCACTATTCTCCTTACAACTTGGACTTTGAACCACTCCAGTCACTTCTCACCAGTTTGCTCAGACCTAACCACATCAGCTAGCAGTGATTTTAGAAGACTTTTGCTTCAACCAACACAGCTCACACGATGGAAACTTTCCAAAAGGGCAAATGTGGCCATTTCTGATTTTTGCCCATACCTTGAACCCTCAATATCTCCTATAAATAGAACCTCAATCTACATTCAAAAGGACACCAGAATCACTCCAAAGAGAGACTGATTACTCCCTACTTTCTCCCACTCTCAAGTTCTTGCAAAATTGCAAAACACTTGCTACAGCTTGTTTTACTCGAGCATCCACCTCCAAACTCCACAAACCATTTATAAACATCACATAGAGAAGTTCCAAACATCTGAAACACTTCTGTAACAGCCACAACCCCCATTTTCATTTTAACACTCCAATTTGCAAAAGCATGGCTGCAGCACATTTTGCTCGCGCGTTTCCTCTACAAACTTCATAAACCTTCTCTAAACATCATATAGAGAAGATTAAAACACCTAAACACTCACTGAAACACCTCCATCTTCATCTGCCATTTCCAACCTCAACCTTGCACCAAGTATCGGGTTTGAAGTTCAAGGCCATTTCCAAAGGATCCAAGCATCTGAACGTGTTCTATTAGGATCATAAAGCTTCCAGGAGGTGTTATTTCTCATCTGCAAGTGATTTAAAGAAGCCTTGGACTCTCTCCAAGAAGTAAGCCTCTAAACTCTTGAAACTCTCGAGCATGTTGTGATATTGTTGTTTATTTGTTGCTGGCATATGCTTGTTATCATGTTTAAGTGAACCAAACCATTGCATCCTTAATGTGGCTCGTATGTTTGATTTACCAGTTTCTAAACTTTATTTTGTGCCCGCTGGTTCTTGGCCATTGCAAGAGTCGTATGTTTAACCTCATAGAAAACAAATGGCATGATTTTGTTCCTTGATCTTTTCTGATCAGTTTAGGATTTTGTTTTGATAAAAATGATGAAGAAGTGAGTTGGAACGAGGTTGGGAAAGATGAGGGTTTGCCATGCGTTTTTCACGATGGTTTTGCTTCAATTTTCGTTCACGTTGCATGAGAGAGAGAGGGCGTGGCGAGGTTTGATTGGCCGGGCGAGTTTTTGGCGTTTTGTGATTTAAGTTATTTGTGACCAATTGATACAGGGTGTTGTAACGTTTTCATGTATTTCATTTTTCCATTTTGATCCTAAAATATATATTATACTGGGGGGCGAATACAATGGATGTATCGCCACCCCAGTGGTTTCACGCCTTGCCTGTAAACGAAGGGACTGGGGTTCGAATCCCCCTCGCCCCAGTCCCCTTTGTTTTATTTTTTTTCTCCTTTTTCAGCTTGTGTTTAGTTTTGGGCCTCGCCCATTTGTGCTATTGCCACCCCCTGTTTTCTGGCCCAACTGCGCCCCTTCACCATTTCCTTTCCATTTCCAAATTACTAATGCACCCCTGTTTTTATTTCTTTTTCAATTGTTTTTTTTATTTCATTTCCTTTTCAATTGTGTTTATTAAAAATAGTTCTTATTACTCAAAAATACCAAAAATATTCATGTGAATACTTAAATGTTTGATTTAATTTCCTAATATTTTTATTTTCATTTTTATTTAATTCTAGTAATTATTTCTTATTTCCTAAGAATAGAAGTGATTAAACCTAGTTTCGTAAACCTCTTTTTGAAAAAAACCTTTGCTCTTCACTTGCTTGAGCCAATTTTTCCCAAGTGTCTTAGGACACCCTTAAGGGACATTTTAGGACCAACGATGACATTGAATGTGGTCCTTTTGCTTAGTTTTTTTATTCATTATGCAACCCTCGATTCTAAACCTAAAAACTTTTGGTACTCACCATGAAAATCCAATTTTTGAGAGGACTATCTTTGTCACACTTGTACGTCATTTCACACACATTCCTAATTGATATAACTTGAAAGTATGCCTTGCTTTTGGTTTTGTCTTGGTTTATTTACATATGATTTCTTTTGATGTTATTCATGCTTAACTGTTGTGCATCTCCTTGAGTTCTCACACTCATTATTCCTGTAAATTCAATCCCTTGTAATTTTCTTGTACATAAGAAATTGTTATCCTCCCCTTCCTTCCAAAGGAAAGTCTCTCTATTGACTTCATGTCATAGATAGCTCAAATACCATGTTAACCTCAAACCATTCCCAAAGAGATAGCCATTAATCTCTTCTCCCTCATAACCTAGCATTCCCAAAGAGATAGCCATTAATCTCTTACAACTCTTAACTCATTCAAAACCTTCCATAAGAGATAGCCATTAATCTCTTCTCCTAAACAATCCATCCTTACAAGCTTTGCTTTCAAGCTTTTCACCTCTTTTACCCCATTGAGGGGAACTACGATTGTTCTGATTTCTCAAATTCACCTTGAGAATACGTAGGCATAGGATTGCGAGATCCTAGCGAGCTACCTTTTTCTTTTTCCATCTTTTTCCTTTACATCCGATGCCTTCTCGGATTCCACATTTTCTTTTTACACCTTTAGACCGTACTTAGTGTATATACTTAGGTCTTTACCTTTACCCTTAGTACAGATTATCTTTAGCATGCAAACATTAGAATAACACAAACAAAACAAGAGGTTCCCGTAGAGTACTACGGATACTTAGGGTGCTAATACCTTCCCTTTGTATAACCAACCCCCGAACCTTAGATCTCCCCCCTTTAGGTTTTTTAACGATCTTGAACCTTTCCTTTGGATAAATCAAAGTCGGTTGTAAAAGAAATATGATGCAAGTTAATTAATAGCTTGGTATCCGATTTTCACCGCAACAACACCAAACGGTAACACACTTAGAACAAAACTTCCTTATATCCGTACTTACAAGTAACAATCTTCAAATCCTTAATATTCTGACCGACTCTCCCATTGCCACCTTCCACTATACGATTCAAAACCAAACAGTGGAACACCCCGAATTCTTAAACACTACTAATTAGTTAACAGTCTGCGGAGAAACACACTTATTCGCTGGGGTCCTTACTAACCAGCGGCATAAGAAACTTACTGACGTCTTTTGGTAGAACAATTTCCTCGCCAACACACAATATAATAACATCCGTCCAACACTCTCTAGATGATAAAGATGCATGAGTTATACTGTTACAACCATAACATATACAACTCCAATTCCATTCAATACTTGAAACCATATATCCAAAATAGCTTAACAACTTTCGGTTCTGGTTACCACCTCCCAAATCGATTCTTCTTACGGTTTCCGATTACTCAGGGTTTCTTGCTGATTCGAGATCTCAACCAATAACAGCGTAACACCAACATAGAACTTCAATCACACGCGAGGCACTACTTATCAAAACTTGAACCATTCAATTCGAAATTGTGAGTCTCCATATTACTCCCCAATTCACGTGTAATACTCCACATACACACACTTCTCAGTTGAATCAACCCTTTTTATTCGTTATGCTTCATGAACTATTCCCAGTTACATACTTAACTTCGGAACGTCCAATTCTTACTAGTACTTGGAAAGATAACCTACAAATTCCTCCTCTGGTTAGAACACAGCTGCACACAACTGGTATCACTTTCACGGGGTCTAAACCCAAAACCATGAACTCACGGAAGTTAACAGTTACCAACTTTGACCAACCATTCATACCTCACGATGGCCATAATTACACACCAAATATATTCCTTCCAGGATCAATACTTTGTGAGTATTTTCCAACTTCGTTCTTAAGATTCTCAACTGTATTGATAATAATACTCTTAAGACTTTCTCACAAGGTCACTTCTTTAAAGTTAACTCTCTTGCTGCCTGGACAAATGGCCAACTATGCCACATTCTTCCAGAAGTCACGATTCCAAAACGCAAATCCTTCCTTCACTTACTTGCAATCTCGTTCTCCATTCACACAATACTCTCCACTCAGAGCAACACAAGGAAACAAAACGCAGATGATGGTTCCTAAGGGATTTCACAATTTACACATACGTTAATCGATCAACCACCTGAGCTAATCGGTTAACTTCTCCAAAATTCTACGTAAAGCACCTTTCACGTACGCGTTAAACGGTTAACCCCGTTGTGTTAGTCGGTTAACACTGCTGCAGGACAAAACCCAGTTTCTTCTTAATTCAAATCATCCCTACTCAACCCATCGATCCGATTTGTTCTAACTCGAAATATCATTCTCCACTCACGGCTTCTTAACTTGTATTACATTCACCAACCGTGATCCACTCAAGGTAAAACCGACAAAGTTGACAACACACTCTAACCAAGTGACAGGCAAATTCCAAATTCTCTCGCGGTCACCTTACACATCTTCAGTGGGGTAGTTCGTTTTCCTAGTCAAACAACTATACCAGTGGAAAGTCAATAATGACGACATTCTAGGGTTTTAGCCACAACTCTTACTCGATTCGTCCCTAAGCAAAACCCAACACACAATCATTGTACGATACCACAAAAGCGATGGACATCTCATATCAAGCATACCACCTTGTCCCCTCACTTGTAATTCCTTGGAGAAATTAAAACAACAAGTTCTTAGTTCAACAAAAGGTAGATTCCGAATATTCCGATTATTCACAACTACAGAAGTTCTCTATACTTGAAAATAGATCGGGGCAATGCATCCTCCTGAAGAACCTTTCTATCACTTCGTACACACCAACCGGGATTTCTTACCTTCCGCTATCCATTGCACCCCACACTTACACTTAAGTCGCTTAATGAAATGCTTGCATCAGATAATTCTCATCAACCATTTACAAAACTCGTCCGGTATAAACCATCCCATAATTTACTCTCCGTCCGTAATAAGTCCTGAATTGCTTCTCATTGTGTTACCACAATTTATCTCTTAGGATACAATACTAATTGCGTCACAAGGTACGTCCCGTCACACTTGTCTCAAGAATAAGAATCTCTCTTGTACACTTATGACCACGATGCTGCTACCGCACTCGTTCTTAATAACAAAGTATAACTTTCCATTTCACATCATACTTACTAGAGTTCTCACGGGCAAACCATCCTTGGTTACACTTCCTTAACTTAAGCCTCAACAACTACTCAATAGCTCTAGTACACAATCGTCCAAAACACATTCCGTCGTCATATACTGGTGATACCGTTTTCTATATCGCGTTCGCCTTGCTCTCCATCGTGATCCTCTTAGGTCCAAATGTAAAACCATCTCACTAAGATTCCCTTAAATCCAAGGTACTTACACAGTTTCTTAATACAGACTTCTACTGGTCCGTATCACTACACTTCCGGTTACTAAATGAATCTCAACTTCCTTCGGCACAATAACTTATACTGTTCCTTGGGTAATTTAACAATTCCAAATTCCAAAATGGTCTCTCATCAAATACAGAAAAATCCCGATGTAGTATCTCGAACTTAATCTCTCTATACAACTGAATGTACGCAATTCATTACACACTCTTCGTCTGACACATACTTATTCAACTTGAAGCATGTAAACACATCATTGTGTTTCCTTCTCATACATCTCTACCACTTTAGGTTCCCATAAAAGTCGGACGTCCTTGACCCTCAACTTTAACTAGTCGGAAGATATTGTTCCGAACACCTTCCTTAAGGTACTCTCGTCCATTTAAGATACCATAGCAACCTTAGAACTAAAGCACCAAAACTTATCTCACTTCCGGACCTTACGCCACGCGTTCCACCAAACCACTTTCTTTTTCCACGGAATGAGATTACTTGAAATTTCTATCCATATCAGTGGCCGGACCATCTCTACGAGCGACTTACAAAATCCTCCATACCTTAATCAATCATCCGATAGAGATCTTTAACTTCCAGACTCCATCCTTTCCAAATGATTGTTTAACAACCCAACACTCTTAAATTTCATGTTACCTAAGCGCAACTTCTACAAAAACCTCACTGAGCCGACCAAAACTCCACACTACTAACTCTTGGTTTGAGCATACTCTCACAGCACAAGTTCCGACAACACTTCGGAGTCCTCGTGGTCGCTCAACCATGATTCTACCTATCACATACATAGCATTAGGTTGATCAGGCCCAACACTAGGTAGTATGATATTAAGTTTCATGACGGCAAGACACACTTAAGAGGCAGGAATAGATTTACTTATGATGTTTCAAGGCTAGGTCGAGGACACGACCTGCTCTGATACCAACTGTAATGCCCTGTATAATATATACCTAGAATAATACAATACAAGCATTTTATTTGGTACTGACACCATCATAAGTGCCTAATGGCGTAATTCACATACTTGACCATTCTAAAACATAATACAACTATGGTACAAGCTATGGAAATTAGCCAAAAATAAAATAAAACTAAGATCGATATACAATATTCCTCATTGTACAAGAACAATAAAATACACAGCGGAATAAGCTTAACTAAGCTTCTCTTGAAACATCCCAGCATCGCTCCACTTTTAAATCAAACCTGCAGACCACACTTGAAATATAGCAACTATAGTGGGGTGAGATACATCAAATCTCAGTGAGTTCCCTATCCTATAGATCCTCTCGGCTGTACAAGGTTCTATCAATCCTAACTCAAGTCAAGGGGAAGGGAAAATGACTTTGAGTACACAATCTCACACTATATGGAATCATGTCATGAGTTTATCAACTCAAAATATCACTAATCGATAACCATGCCAAGGCACCCCCTTTTCCCGTCCTCTTCTACGTCTAGAAGTCGACACGGGTCATGGATCCTTGCAACCTACTTGACATACGAATGGATTCGGGTTCTACGGGCCTTTTACCGTTATGAACCGTCACTTTACACGGGCCTTATACCGTCAGAAGCATTCACCCAACGAGCGCCATTCGTACAACACGGGGAATCAAACCTGCCAAGTAGTCATGCATATGTTTCAGAGGAGCTCGAGACCCATGAAACGCAACTCAAGATAACCGGTTACGATTACGTGATCTCACACACAAACGGGATTGTATTCGACAATCACAAGGCCATAATGCCTTATCACAACCACAAAGGGTTCACACACATGTTCCATACTAGTGTCTCACTCTCCTCTAGACCATTACTCGGCAAGGATGCACATCTATATCGAATGCACGAGCATCGCCATCTAGATTATTCATCAATTTCTAATTACAACCTAGAATCACATCAGTATGTTTCGGGGTAAGTTTTCTCACTCTTCCTAATTCATTTTAACATGCATAAACTCTCACAATCAGGCTAAACAATAGTAAGATAAGCAAGACATATCATAATTTCATAATAGAACAATATACAACAATTAAAACATAATATACCACTTTTGGAACTTCTCCGATTATTTAATCGGGCAGTAAAATTAACATTTTTCACCTCCATTGCATAGAATATTTTCTTAGCTTCACGTCGATATAAAGAACTCTTAAATCGGATAAACGAGTAAAAAGTTATGGATTTTTGAAGAAAAGAAAATTATTGAGTTACAGCAAAATTCGCCTGGCCACTTCAGAATTCGCCTGGCCAAACACCATTCGCCAGCACTTCGCCTGGCCAATCACCATTCGCCAGCACTTCGCCTGGCGAATCTAGTGGCGAATCCCCAATTTCAGAAAAATCAAAAGTTCCAGTAACTAACACATTCTGTCTCTTCAAATCCGCCTGGAGAATCTGAAATCCGCCTGGCGAATCCCTTCCGCCAGCACTTCGCCTGACGAGACAGTGGCGAGACCCAATTCGCCTGGCCACTTGAAAATTCGCCTGGCCACTTGCACCAGAACCAGAATTTTCCTCCTGCGGGTTTCATGGTTCCAAACCCCAAAATACCACTTTTCCAAACCAAAAACATTTCCAAACAATCAAAACCAATAACAACAATGTCCACAAGCATATTAAGATTATACTACGCAAATTATATCGATTTTTAACCGTTAGATTGTCGATTTTTGCATAAAACCCATTTTTCCCAAAAACCCAACCTAACTCTAAACTCAAGAAAAATCTACACTTAAAGCATCTATCTAGAACCCACCTGTTAAACGGAGAGGAGTTTGAAGAACATGGTGATGATGATCCATGGGTTTTTCTTCTTTTCTCCATTTTCCTCTTCTTCTTCTCTTCCCACTTTTCCTCTTTCCTTTTCTTCTTCTCCCTCTTACTATCTTCTTTCTTTCTCTTTCTTAATATATATATATATATATATATATATATATATATATATATATATATATATATATATATATATAACCAATATTATATATATAAATCCAATAGAGTAAAAATATCTTCAATCGATATTTTGTCATTCCAACCCAATTGATCAATTATTAGAGTTAACTTAAAATACTCCCTTAAGCTAATAAATATCACTCTGTCCTTTTTAATAAAAATAATTGATCTCTTCTGATATCCAATGGAGCACTTAATTAATACGGGGTATTACAGAGACTCTTGATAGATACAAATGTGGTTGAATATAACTTATCTCTACAAAACCGGTTTGTAGGATGAAGATTGCCTTCACTTATAAGGATATGTTCAAGTCAAACTCTTACAAGTAAGACAAACTCTTTATTTTTTACTGTAGCTAAGGGCATCTCCAACCGTGAACCCATTTTTGAATTTTTTGTGGGATCTATTAAGCCACGTCAGCTTGAAGCAACTCAACTAGTTTTTCACTCCAATGGTGCAACTCTGAAGAACTCATATTGGGTCCCACAACTTTACTTTATATATTAATATTTTATTCATATTAAATTTTATATTAATTAAAATAATAATTTAAATTATTTAAATTAAATTTGATATAAAATAAATAAAATTCAAATTAAACTTATAATTTAAAATGATAATTAAAATTAATCTCAAATACATGATATATAATTAAAAACAATAAAAATAAATAACATCACATAATTAATCAAACTTAAATTTCATCATTTTCATGTCCAAAACGTTCCCAAATATATTCGACTAGATCTCCTTGAAGTTTACGATGAACTTGTTTTTCACGAATACTTGCTCTTCTTTGTAGTCTTGTTGCAAGATTCAGATGAGGACCGCTAAATGTTTCAGTTGTTGAGTTGTTGATATCCACATTATCATAAGAGTAATCAAAATTACCTCTATATGTATGTCGTTCGTCTTCCACAATCATGTTGTGCAATATGATGCAGACATATATGGTATGCTTGAGGGTGTCCATGTGCCAGGCACGCGCTGGGCCACGTATAATTGCAAATCGAGATTGAAGCACTCCAAATGCCCGCTCCACATCTTTTCTAGCCGATTCTTGATGTTGAGCAAATAATTTTTTCTTTTCTCCCTGTGGCATTGAAATGGTCTTGACAAATGTAGCCCACTCAGGATATATACCATCTGTTAAATAATACCCCATATTATATGGTGTCCCATTAATTGTATATTGTACATTGGGAGCATGTCCTTCCAAAATATCGTTAAACACGTTGGATTGGTTTAGCACATTAATGTCATTGTTTGAACCTGCAATACCAAAAAAAGTATGTCAAATCCGTAAGTCTTGTGATGCCACTGCTTCAAGCATGATTGTGGGCTTACCATGATCACCTCGACAAAATTGTCCTTTCCATGCAACAGGACAATTTTTCCATACCCAATGCATACAATCAATGGAACCCAACATACCTGGAAAGCCACGTGACTCTCCCATTTGTAAAAGATGTTCAACATCAGTGTTGTTAGGCTTTCTCAAATACTCAGCCCCAAATACAACATTCACGTCCTTAACGAATCTTTGTAAGCACTTAATTGAAGTGTTTTCACTGATTCGAACATATTCGTCTACAAGGTCAGCAGGAGACCCATACGCTAGCATACGAATAACAGATGTGCATTTCTGCAATGGTGAAAGACCCATTTTACCAGTTGCATCAACCCTCATTTGGAAATATTCATCATGATTTCCAAGGGCATCTACAATTCGAAGAAATATATGCCTATGCATTCTGAACCTTCTTCGAAATTGAACATCTGTGTATACTGGGTTTTTCGAGAAATAGTCATTGAATAATCGATTATGCCCTTCTTCACGGCCTCGATCTACCGTTGTTCTTCCAGATCGGCATTCATTCTGAAGCTGTTGTTCTTCATCACTGTCGTCCATAAATTCTTCTTCAACCAACTCCCAAAATTCTTGATCGTAATTATCTGAATTGTCTGAATCCATTTAGTGAGTAAAGAATGAGAGAAAAATGAGAAGAATAAGATGAGAATGAGAAAACAATGACATAAGTGGTAGTATATATAATGGTTTGAATAACGGCTAGTTTGAATAACATAATATTTATTATAATTTAAAGTGGTACTAATGACCATTTTACATAGGTGTTGATAAATTAAAGTGGTACTAATGACCATTTTACATAGGTTATGATAAATTAAAGTGGTACTAATGACCATTTTACATAGGTTATGATAAATTAAAGTGGTACTAATGACCATTTTACATAAGTGATACTAACTACATTCCATATTTTTTTTCATCTTATTACAATATTTTTCATAAATATCTCGTTGACTATCGCTCATAGTAGAAGTGTCTTTCATCATCATTTGCACTACCTTTAATTCTATCTCGTCCTCCTTACGTTGCGCTAGTCTTTCCATTGTTACTGCTCTTTTATTCCTTGCATCTTGTGTTGCATTTGGAATTTCTTTTGCCTTACCCTTCCTTTTTGCTGCTTTTTGTCCCATTGGACGCTCCATTGGTGATGATGAGTTAAACTCATTACTTGAAGGTGTATCTGGGTTAGCCGATGATGCCGTATTAGCATAAGTCTTTGTTATTTTTGAAGAACTTCCAATCGATTCTCCCATCCATTTTGGTTCATCTTTTAACAATCGCCATGCGTACTCAAGATTGAATGTTGTACCGTCATCCTGAGTAAAAAAAGCATGTGCAGTGGCCATGACATCGTTCTCTGATCTCCCACTTTTCTTTCCATTAACAGCTTGTTTGTAACACCCAACAAATTTTTGAACCGAGCCATTTATTCGATGCCATCGACATTTTAATTGCCACCCTAACTTTTCCCGCGATTGTCCGCGATACTGGTTATAATTTGCAGTGATTCTATACCAAAAATTCTCAGCTTTTTGATCAACTCCCACAATTAGATCCTTTGAAACATTAAGCCATGATTGGATAAGAAGTATATCCTCATCCCTTGTAAATTTCTCTCGAGATTTTTTTTAACGACAACCCTTTCTTCTTTTTCAGCACCAACTTGAGTAGAACATGGTGGAACTTGAGGTCTAGGAAACATATTTGGATTGTTTGGTGACGAAAAAAATATGACGGGGTTTGTTGACACCGATGGAATTTGAGAATTTTGAGGATTAAGATTTTGATAATTTTGCGTGTAATTAAACATAGCTTACTGATAATGAAAATGATTAGGATCCATTTGACCTAAACAATTTTAATTTGAAGTAAAATGATGAAATTGTAAGACAAAATTTTACAAATGAAGAGTAAAATGATGAAATTGTGAGAGAAAATAAACGTGTAAGAGAAAATTTGTGTGTACAATTTTTCATATTTGTTTATTTATAATTAACTAAAGTATTAAAAAAAGAAAAAAAAATAGCCGTTGGAGCAACAGGTAAAAAATAGCTGTTGGGAGTAATTTGGCATTAAATTTTCAATGGTATTTATTTTGAATTTTATTATTATTTAATTTGATTAACTTTTTATTATATTATTATTTTATTCAGACCAACTCCAAGCAACGTTGTATTGCTTTAGAGCGTTTGACAGCATGTCAAACTTCATCCAGCATAAAACTCTTCTTTTGCATTGCCACGCTGGAGCAACAAGTTGAAAAACCAACCGTTAGAATTTGTCTATCGTTCTTATGGAGTTGAGGTAGTGCTCCATTTACTGGGAAATTTTACGCTTTATTTTAACAATTATTTTCACTTCTGCAATTCACACAATTTGACCAAAATACCTTTATGTATAAATAGTTTATGTTAATTTTGTTTTTTTTTATAGTTTTTTTATTCTATTTTGAAGTTTTTTGATCCAGTATTAAAAGTTGAAAGAATTTGAAAAAATGTTGTATTGGAAGTCTTACCACCAAATTCTCCAGTATACTAAAACTCTTGAAAGTATTTTTTACCAAGTTCTTCCGTGCATTACAACTTCCAGAAGTTTTTCTATTGAGTTCTTCGGTCCAAGTAAAAAAAACATTAAAAAAAATTGTATTTCAAATAACTTATAGATAAGTTATCAAATGACATTAAAAAAAATAAGTTTAGCTAACAATGAAAAACTACGGTTTAAAATAAAGAAAATTATTGTCTAAAGTCTTAAGCGAATGTTTTTTTATTGTAAAAATTAGAACTGTCTATTTATGGGACTAAGACCTAATTTTTAAGACAAAATTTTGGGGCCTAGAATTTTAAAAATATGGCATTACTTTTTCCATTCCATGTTGTGCTAATTCATCATGATGAAAAGTTACAAATGCTCTTAGATTTTAGAGATATGGACACACTTAAATTAAACACCTTTAACATTTTTCTAAGTAAGCCAGCCCATGTTATCCAAAAATATTTTCGAAAATGCATCTTCGTAATAATCCACTGAGCGTAAAAGATTGAGTTTTAAAATAAGAGTTATTACGAAGATGTATCTCCGAAAAACCCTTATTTTAAAACTCGGTGTTTTACGCTTAGTGAGTTTTACGGAGATGCATTTTCAGACGAGTTTAATTAAAATAACTCGCGCTAAATGCGTCGTATATATGGCATTCTGTGAAGGTGTTAACTTTGACTAAGAATATGCGACTACAGTGCCGTCAGAATGAACATGAAAGAAAGGAAATGCTTGAATTCTCAAATTGGCTCTTAAAAATAGGTGAGGGCAGACTTTCTGAACCAAACGACGGATATGCCAACATTGAAATTCCAAATGAACTGTTGATTACCGATTACACCGACCCTATTGATGCCATAATTGAGAGCACATACCCACAGTTCCTGTCTAACTTTCAATCTACTGACTACTTTAAGGGTAGAGCTATACTGGCTTCAACCTTGGAGGTGGTTGATCAAATTAATGATCGGGTCCTCGCATTAATGCCAGGTTCCAATTTTATACCCTATCCATTTCATTGCCTACAATGATCCTTTTTTTATTCACCTCACAATTTCATTTTGTTTGCAGGCAACATACATAATTATTACAGCTCAAATTCTGTCGATAGATCTGAAATTCATGACAGTGGTGTCGTTGATATTCTAACACCCGAATTCCTTAGTTCGCTTGCTACCTCAGGATTGCCTAACCATCACATTAAATTGAAAATTGGAACGCCTATCATGCTTATGCGCAATATTGATCAGGCAGATGGGTTATGTAACGGAACAAGACTCATCATAATAAGGATGGCAAATCATGTTCTCGAGGCATCTATAATGGATGGAAAATTTTTTGGCAACTTGGTTTATATACCAAGAATGGATATGTCCCCATCACAATTCCCTTGGCCTTTTAAACTAAATAGGCGCCAATTTCCATTTGTTGTTTCCTTTGCAATGACAATAAATAAATCACAAGGCCAATCTCTAGATCATGTCGGACTTTACTTGCCGAAGGATGTTTTTACACATGGTCAAATATACGTTGCACTATCAAGAGCCACCAACAAAAACGCAATCAAAATATTGATACACGGTGAAGATGATAAAGCCAAAAACACAACAACAAATGTTGTATATAAAGAAGTTTTCAATAATATCTAGATTGAAGCGTGCCATATTTATTACTTGCATCCTTCCTTTTGGATTCATTTCGTCTTTCGATGTGTGTCTTCGGCTGCTACTTTTATGGAGAATCTTGCTTTTGTAGAAAGTGCACAAAGCTTGTCTGTTTTAAGCTTATGGTTGTTTATCCCTTTTGATCTGCAAGGAAATATCAATGTAGTCAATATCGGCATTTTCCAACACATTCGCACCGATGCTGCCACGTTGAGGCCAATGATGTTGCACATTAATGGTACAAGAGTGACTCTGGTTTTCGCAGCTGAAACAATGTTGTTGCCTGTTTTAAGTTTAGGATTGTTTATCCCGTTTGGTCTGCAAGACAATTTCAATGTAGTCAATATCGGAATTTTGCAACACATTCGCGCCAATGCAACACATAGCCGTCACAATTTCAATGTACTCAATATCGGCATTGTGCAGGTATTGTTCATTACTATGCGTTTGGTGTGTTAATAGATTTTCACAATATCCTGTTACGGCATTTATGCTGATCCTACTCTGATCATTCTAAAAACATAATGGGAAATGTTGCATCTATAATCCCGGAACTGCTGCAGGTTCTTTCCTAGATACACCATTTCATTATTCTCTCTTACTTTTCTTCGGTTGGTTTGTCTTGATATATATTGCACATTGAAAATTCTTTTAATTTTGCTTTGGTAGAAAGTGCATAAACCTTGTCTGTTCTAAACTTATGGTTGTTTATCCCTTTTGATCTGCAAGGAAATATCAAGGTAGTCAATATCGGCATTTTCCAACACATTCGCGCCAATGCTGCAACGTTTAAGCCAATGACGTTGCACAATGCTTCCCGATGCATCAAGTGAATCAATAACCTCAACTGGATTGTCTGAAGGGGAACTCTCATCTAACAAGATTAAGAAGACTATCAAAATGGAGAACAAGAATTAGTTGTTGCTATACTTTGTTTATCCGTCGTTAAATGTAATTTGTTTGTTTCGTCCTTCTAGTTTACTTTTATTTGATGACATTAATTATTTTATCATTTCCCGTTCAAATTTACTAATGTGCACTCTTTATTCATAATGGATTATAGTTTTTAATGATAAAGTCAACTTTATTTTACGATACATGCTAATACAAACATCCTCATGTTCGCCAATCCTTCGCTAGAACTGCAGTTGTTAACCAAACCCAACTCCCTTGCATGTGCACAACTACATCAGCAGCAAATTCATAAAACTATTATGGTCACAATGATGGTTGTTGTAAAAAATTGAACAGAGAAGTAGATATGAGCTTTTCTGCCATAGCTTATCCCATGGGAGGAAACCTGACTTGCGGTTGGTTCAGTAGAAAGTTTTCTCAAACGAGCCATCAACCTTTATTTTGTTGGAATGATAAGTGGTAGGAATTATTTCATTGTCCAATATCCAATAAACATGCTTATCTCATTCTGTTCAAATTTCTAGCTCTAAAGCATTTTCCTTTTTGTAAAAGCTTCAGATTATGGACAGATAACTGAACATTTTCTTCTTCAACATGGTTCAAATTAACTCATATAATAATACAGTTATTTAATTTTAACAATGTATAAGGCTTATATAAATTCCATTTTTCCTTTGCAATTTAACATTGATATCATTCAAAACAGTCATAACTATAGATATAAATATAGAGAACACATGATAAAATGGGTGAAGAAATAGACACGAAGTCTAAACATTCAACACAGTCATAACATTCAAGACAAAACCATAACAAAAACCAAGCCTAAACAAAACGATTCTTTAACTTCCACCAGATTCAACATGAGAATAGCAGCATCCCGGCCTTCAGCTTGCATCCCCGCGCTCAACTGAAATGACAATTTCTTCTATAGGAGGATACCGAATTAAAAAATGCAAACGATCACCATCCTTTATATCTCGATCTTTCGGAAACTCATACCAGCTGCCTAATAGATACTTCTCTAATTTCTTCGGTGTCTTCTTGACATCGCAATAGTACGCCACAGATTTGTCCGAATCCCAGAGACGGACATACTCGATGGGGCCACGGAGGCACTTCCTGATGACATCAGTAGGAATTTTTTGCACATGTACACAAATATTAGCAATGCATTTGTCTCCTAATAATATGAACATAAACTTATCAATGGAATTCTGAATTACTTACAAGCACTTTTTTCTTGAACTTCTTTGCATTCCTTACCACCATCGTCCAATTTGCTTCATGCTCGAACATAGCAGGAGTTTCCCTGCAATATATCACCGGGATTAGATTACTTCATTTTCCAAAAAAACCAATCTTAGATAACCTGCAATATACAGTTGATTATATATGTGTATGAAATATTACGATTACCTTTTATTTTTTCGGGACGACGTCCTGCTTCTATGCCAGACGCTGCAGCCTTTTGTTTTGTCTTTACATCAGCACTGCAGACACAACAGAGTTTAGAGGCTATTTAGATTGAGACAACACGATGCCAAATTTTGTTGATCAGCACCCATCCAACAAAACAAACATTAAATATGAGTTCTTTAGGTTATAAGAACCTTAAAAGTACCTTTTCATTTTTGGGGGGCAACTGCCTGCTTCTTTAACACGCCCCATATTCTGTTTTTTTCCCTTTCCATCATAACTGCAGACACGCAACATTTTGTCGGTTATTTCAATTGACCCAACAAATACCAAACATGTTTTTTCTTAAGTTTTACAGTATACCCAATGAAAAGAACCATGACATTGAGTCAATCATAACTTTTCAAGTTTGCAGGCGCATATTATCAAAATATGCAAACAAAATTTGTCATCTAAATGTAATCAGTGACATCAATCCAACACTAAAATATCCTTTTTAATTAACATGAAAAATATAGTAAAACATTCAGTAGTTTCAACAATATTTGGTCATCTCAATTTCTGAATTAACATTAAAAGTCAATATATATGCTTTGAAAAATAGTGTCATCCTCAACTGACAGTGGATCATAACCTACTACATACATAGTTTGAGCAAAAAATTGTGAGTATACTACGGAAAAGAACATCATCACAAACCAAATAATATCTTCAAAAAAACAAGAAATAAACTCGACATCTGCATAAAAAACACTTATTCCAAAACATGAAACACCGGGCAACACGATGACTTGCATGCAACTACTACAGATGCATGGGTTTCGATCCAACCTCCCAGGAAGTCTCGCACGGTGTCTCCCCATCTCGAACTTAATCCTCCATGCCCTAAGAACCTCACGTTGTTCCATCCCCTGACGAACCGTCCCCCCGCTACTGGCCTCATCCCAGTCTCTTCCCGGCACCATTCCTCCTCCTTGCATCTCGGTCGACATCCCCATGTTAAAATGTAAGCCAATCTTTCTATGGTTGTAAAACAATAACCTTTGGTCTTTATTCTTGCACTGGGATGCAAATAGTAACTCTTCAGCACTTCGTTCCCCGATGTTATTTCGGTTCATGCACAACTCTTCAAATCCTATTAATGTGGTTCCGAAATATTGACCTTTTGTTCGTGTTTTTCCCCAAACCAATAATTTTATTTATTGTTAAATTCTATTTTTATATTTTTTTTACCCTATTTTTTTATATTTTTATTGAATTCTTTTATTTATTAATATTTGTTATAAAAAAATTAAACTCAATTTTAAAACAAATTATTTTTTTACTAACCTATATTAACTTATTTAACTCTATGATTAAATATTTTCTTATTTCAAATTATATTTTAAACAATAATTATATTGTCTATATCTCTAAAATATAATTATAACATATTTTGTTATCATATCTTTTCCAAAAAATTTTCCCCCAAAATTCCAGTTTTGTTTTTACTCTGCAATCTAATTTTCTCGGGATAATTTAAATTCTTTTTTAAATTTTAATATTTTAAAAAATTATAATAATAAGATGAAATATCTATCTAAAATAACATTTTATGAAAATATATTTTTTATTTGAATTATTTTTTTAAAAAATTGATGCAATTATGATAAGAAAGAGAAAAAAAGGAAAAAAATAATAATAAAAAGATGCATGGCGCACACCACCATTAAGGCGGCGCCTGCCATGTAAATGGTGGCACCCGCCACAAAAGAAGCATGGCGCCTGCCATGACTCCAAAAAAAATAATATAATAAAGTGTTTTATTTTAAATTAACCAATCATTTTCTCTTTTCACAAAATATCTTCTTTCTCTCATCTCTCTCATCTACTTTCTCTCATCTCTCCAAACAATAATTATATTGCCTATATCTCTAAAATATAATTATAACATATTTTGTTATCATATCTTTTCCAAATTTTATTTTCCCAAAATCAATTTATTTATTATTAAATTCTATTCTAAATAGTATTTCTTGCCTCCCCTATTAAATTCGTTTTAATTTTAATCAAATTTAGTTTTTATCAATTTTATAGATGTGATACCATACTTTACACTTTATAATTTTTCCTCCTTTTAAATATAATCTTATAGTTAAATAACTCTATGTAATACAAATTTTATAATCAATATTTTAATTCTTATAAATCAAAAGATCATTATTGATTTGAGGAAAAAATGATTTTTTTATAATAAAACTATTTATTGACTATAAACTTTTTAAAAACTTATATATTTTATTATTATTACTATTTATTATTATTATTATAATATTATTATTATTAGTTTTGTTTTTTTAATTTCCAATTTTGAAATGAAAATATTAATTTTCGTTTCAACATACTTTTTAATTCAATACTAAAGTTTTTCCCGTTTGTAAAAATATTGAAATGAAAATTTTAAGTTTTTGACAATGTTCATAAAAAAAAGTGAATAAGAATATGCATTTGATTCAGTAATATTAAATAACTTGAAAAATAGTGGTTTCGTAAAATTAAATTACTTATACATATTGAGTTGTTGAATAAAGTTATTTGAAGATTTTGACCAATCATTGAATTGCACTTCTTTTGAATAACTATAATTCAACTTTTGTAGAAATCATTAAAGTGTAACAAAAAATAGTCAAAATAATTTATGACGTAATAATAATAAATATTAAGATAGGTTTGAAGAGTTTAAAAATCCTTAATGAACTTCTAATACCAATAAAAAGTAAAGTGAAATAGGGAGAATATAACAAAAATTCATGGTAGAAGATTAAACAATCAATTGGAATATGTTGATGATCAATCAAATAAAATAAGGTGATAAGACCATCTTTAAAACAACCAACATTAATGTTTGTGCACAAACATAAAAACTCAAACAAACTCGTCATATTTTAAATACAAAGATCAATATAGCATAACAGTTCAACTAAATTAGAAAGCAAACTTGAAATAATGGGTCAACAAATAACAAATTCAAATTAAGAAAGTTTGCTAGGCCAGTACATCAAGCACATAATCATAATTTGAAAAGTTAGTCACGAACTCGAAAACTGTTCGATGTCATAAAGTTCTCCCAGTTGTAGTCGTGCTCATCATTGTCATCAGAATCAAACATATCAACCTCCAGTTCGTCATCATGTACTGAATGAAATTTGTTAAACCTCCTACCCACTGTTCCTGATTTGCTTAATCTTTTCCTCTTCCGTCTTTGTCGCGCAGTAGCAGCCCGACGTACCTGATGGGAAAACCAGTAACTCATTATTGCGAAGAAGAACAACAGAATATTTCATGTGACATGAAAAGAAAAAATAAATCACGACGATGAAGATGTTCAAGAAAGGGCAAAATGATACAGGATTAAACAGAACCATACCGGTTGGACCTGATGACGATGTTCAACATCAGGAGGATGTTGGTGGTGCAGGGGGTGGTGGTCGTCGGCATGTGGTTGATTCTCCGGAAGTGGTTCGATGTCAAGCTGTGGTGTTACCTGGACAGCCGCATAAAGTTGTTGTTGCGTCTATTGATTAAATAGAAAAACAAATGTTGAAAGGGGAAGAAAGAAAAATGCAGAACTGTATGTAGTATTTCAAAAACAAAGTATGTAATTTAGGAAATTGAACCTAGTCTGGTTGATGGACATCAGATGGGTGTTGTAATGTCGTCAATGGCTGCATTAGAGGCGCAACATGCACTGGTGTAGGGTGTGAAACCTGGTTTCCATCGTTGGTGGCCATAGAAGCAGTCCTAACTTTCTGAATTGTAGTTTGTGTGGGTGAGAGAAGGAAGGTTGTATATAAACTTTGGCATGAGACTGTTAATCTTCTCCCTGCATTGGTAATGCAAAAGCATTAATTAGTTTGGAAAATGTATTAGTGGAAGATAGTGAGGCAAAATAACAACTACCCATAAGGAAGATTAATGAAAAGTGGGTTATGATTTGGCATTAAAGCCCAATTATATTTTTACTTCAAAGGTATTTTGAAATCCCAATTTATTCCAATTATATAAATTCATCTGCCCACGACCAAAAATAGCAAAATCAATCATATAACCATGATTAAGCAAAGAACAACAACAACTAAAAATTGAAATATGAAAAAAACTGTGACTGTAAAATAGGGTTACACTTACAAGTGGCTAACCGAATCTAACCTACTCAATGATGCTAACAGTTATCGAATGTCTCCAAAACCCTTTTTTGAATATGAGCAACCACTTCATACTCATCAAACAACAATTCCTCAGAACTCGACATAATCACAATTGACATTTATATGCCACCTAAATTCCCGATCTCATTGGCTACACTACGGGAAAAGAGGGCGCTTTTTTTGCCCTATAAAAGCGCTTAAATACGCTGTCGTAGGTAAAGACGGCGCTTTTTTATTTATTAAAAAGCGCTCTCTAAAATGGAACTTTAGACAGCGCTTTTAAAAGCGCTGTCTAAAGTATACCTTTAAAATTTAAAATTTTTTTATCATAAACTTTAGAAAGCGCTTTTTCCTTTAAAAGCGCTCTCTAAAGGTGCTTTCAAAAGCGCTGTCTAATGTATACGGAAAATGATTTTTTTATATACCTTTGGAGAGCGCTTTTCCCTGAAAGCGCTCTCTAAAGTTGACTTTAGAGAGCGCTTTTTCCTTAAAAGCGCTTTCTAAAGTATACCTATAATTTTATTGATTTTTTATGCGTATAAAAAATCCCATTTTAGCCATTTTTTATGCAGAAACCTGCATAGTTTCAAACCAACATTTCTTATATAATTTCTTGCAACAACAAAATTCTTATACATTTCAAGAAATAGAATTCTTGCAACAACAGAATTCATATATACATTTTAATAAAATTAACATTCACAAAACTTACAACATAATTCACAAAATTTACAAAAATCACAAAA